>CM046839.1:9621499-9889730 GCA_025618425.1 Heliocidaris tuberculata
TCTTATGGACATAATTTCTCAATTCACTCTCATACCTAACCTGCTTTTACACTGTTTTCCTAGTCTGAATTTTTTTGTCATCCAATAATTAAATGTTATTCCATATCGTATTGAATTTATACACTTGTGTATTTTGTTCTCAGTATTTTCGTGCAAGTGGTGGTTAACATTATTTCCGTCGCCTTTATGTTAATCGTTTTTATACAATCAATTACAATTAGAGAAAGCTTCATTAAATGACAATGTGAAATTCAGTACATAGATACTTCGTAGTTCCTAGCTCTGTTGATGACGCGAAAAGGTTCACTTCATGTTTATGATGTCAAAACATAATACTATTATAAGGTGGTATCGAATAACGTAAATAGTTGTCTCATATGTCAATATCATTCGCCTGCGGTGCTATAATAACGTTATAGAGCTGCACTGCTATAAAAACTGCATACGGCATGTACGGTATGTGAGGAAATGGCATAATAAGAACTGTCATTATTCAATATACTATGTGTCTCACATTTAGATAGATCAAATCGAAGCAAACGAAACAAACTGGATTTCGAAGTTGACGATACGATGCTGCAGATGTTGAGGTTCGACTACCTTTTGATACCTCTCCAGGGTTTCCAAAACATGTAACTTGAGTATTTATCTATGCCTTCTGACATTTCCACGAGAGCAGCAGTTTCCGGGTCTCTTCGTCATCTTGTTCAAAAAAGGTGTTTTCTTGAATCGAAGTTGCATACGTTGAGGAGGGGATTTGAAGCTCGGAGGGTTGTGGAATTGATCGAGGGGAGCAGACGAGCAAAAGGCAATGTCCGCTGACGATTTCAAGGGCAATGAAGTATAAGCGTTTTCTTTCCCTTCTGCACCATGTTGAGCTTGGAAAATAGTGTTTGAATTGTGGTCGCTGTTTCCTTTCTTTCCTTGTTTTGTTTTGTTTTTTAATTTCTGCGTAGACCTTTTCTTTCTTGTACTTTCATTTGTTTTAACACTTTCATGAACATCATACCCGTCCTCCTCCTTATTCTCATCCTCTTCCGCATCATCATCGTCTCGTCATCAATCATCATCAGCAGCATCAGCATCAGTATCATCATCATCCTCATCATCATCGTCATTAACATCGTTACAACCATCGTCGCCATCATCATTCATCTTCTCCTCCGCCTTTGTCTTTCGTAGTTTCTGCATTATTCTGATTGTCTTCCTAACACCAGATAAATCGAACACCACATGCGCCCTCATAATTATGTAAGATGCATTCTTATCCTCAGGCATGTCTATCTTTTATTCAGTGAGATGAAAATGGTAATATCACTGAGTAATGCTTTGTAATGAAAGATTAAGCCCACGCCGTTCACTCTACTTTAGATTATTGCTCAATTTTGAGTTCGGCAATGGATGGATGAAAAATATAATCATCAATTTTCAAGAATATAAAGGATAATATTTTCTACCCTAGCTTGTGTTTAAGATATACCATCTAAAGAGATAAGTATTAGATGCAAAAGAGAGGCCTATTTAATGTGTATTAAGGTTTCATAGGAAAACAAACTATGGTAACCGTACTAAAAGTTTTTCGATGAAAAATAATGCCACTAGGACTACTGAAGATTAAAGATTCATTTGGATTGATATGGTGATGATTGTAAATTAAAATGAGTATATTCATGCCTTTGTGTAGCACCGTCTTTCGAGCGACTTGCTATTATGTCCTAGCTAACTAATTTTGGGAGTTTTCGATCGTATGGACGAGAATGTCGTTCAAGTCGACCGGAAGTCTACAGTCAACGCGTCGACTGCTTGAGTACGTCCAGTCTAACGTCCACTGTTAAAATCTGTTTCGATTCCAGTCGACGTGGATTGGAACGGCATGACGTCTTCTCTTTATCTTTTTTTGTGTTATTCTTTATTTTTCTCCTTTCATTTCTCTTTCTTTCTGTACTTATATCATTCGTTGCTTTTCTCCTTTTATTTCTCTTTCTTTCTTTCCTTATCTTATTTTTTGTTTTTTTCCTATCATTTCTCTTTCTATCTTTCCTTTTGGTATTCTTTTTTCCCTTCATTTATCTTTCTATCCTTCATTTTGTTATTCTTTAATTTTCTCCTTTCATTTCTCTTTCTGTCTTTCATTATGTTGTTCTTTGTTTTCCCATCTATCATCTTGTCCTCTCTTTCCTTGTGTCATTCTTTGTTTTCATCCTTCTTTCATCTCCCTTTTCTATACCTCCTATGTTATTCTTTGTTTTTCTGTCTTTTCTTATGTTATTCTTTGTTTTCTCTCTTTTCTGTCTATCTATAAATTATTTGTACTTTTCCTTCTCTCATCTTCTCTTTCTCACATCTTTTCTAAACACGATAAAAACTACTTTCGAAAAATCAACTGAAGGCAATTTCAATAGCCCTATCTATCACCTTTAGAAATGTGCGAACATTACAATGGCGTATTACGTAATCCGAACCTGATTTCTATGGGCAGTACAATAGGCCTTTAAAATTGCACTTGAGTTTATTTTTCGAAAGTAGTTTTTATCGTGTTTTCTAATGGATTTCTATATATTATGCTATCACCTTCTATTTCTATCATTTTCCATGTATTTCTATGTTTTTCTCCTTCATGTGACGTCATAGCGGTGAACGATGTTCACGTTTTAGCAGCCGAGGGAGACGACGTGACGCATGCGCAGAGCTTCAAAATGACGTAATCTCGTACCAGTCGACTATATGGACGTGTAAAGCGAAAACTATTTCCAACCTTTTTCTATCAGATACCTCTTCACTGCATCTGAGTTGAGAGATACACAGTTAAGAAAATACCATACAGTACCCCGTTTAAAGATACCGCACTAGGCTAGGATCCTAAATTTTAAAATGTAGGTTGCTTTTCATTTGATTAAACCACTCGACCTGCGAAAAAGAAAAACAGATAAATTTTATTGCTCGAAATATTACAGATACTTACAGTGTTTTGGTACGAAGAGTAGTCGCAGGCACTTATAGTCAGAATACAGCCTGTATCATATTTATTGGCTGCTTTAAGGGCTACATATACGAAAATACGACCTACGAAAAACAATTTCCCCTAACCTGAATGAATATCAAACACAGTTTGCAGCATTATGGGATTCAGGACTTTCAATCGAGCAGAGAGAAGTTTATTTCATTTCATTTCATTCCGTCTTTTTATCACAAATCATGATAAAAAATTCTTATATGATAAAAAATAACATATGAATCTGATGGTATAAAAATGTACAAAGGCATTAAAGAACGTTGAAACAATACATTACAATATCAAATGCATCAACAGAAATAGTGTTAAAGGGTACCAATTAATCACCAAAAATAATTTTGCTCTGTATGTTAGAGGTTTCATGTCGTTATACTATATTCAAAATATGGGCTTCATATATTAATTCTATAAAGAGATATTGCAATTTTAATTACACTCTCTATAAGCGTAACAGCGACTCGTGAGTAGACGACTCGACGCACCCGTACGCGCTCGCCAAGATAAAGGCTCGCGCGGAATCCAACTCGGAGTTCGGTTCCGCGCGAGCATTTTCATGTTATCCTCTGTTTCCTTTATACTCCTTAACTGTTGACCTATATAATACCAGACAAAGTTCTTTGAGGTTGATTTTATACTTTCTAGCTGTATACAAATTATTTTTTCAGGTGAATGGTACACTTTAAGTTTGTGTTCAGTGTTAAAAATGGTTTGTGAGGCAAACCTAAAAGGCCCAAGAGACCTGCAAGCAAGGTAGCCCAAATTCATGAAGCCCCCAGAAGGTACATGAAGGCCCATATTTTAGGATTTAAAAAAAAAATCCTGCTTTTTATCTATCCCGCAAAAAAGTTCACCCTCTATTCTTCAAATCCGGCAAGTTATCTCAATGTCCAGGATGTCTATTATTTTGTTTCAACATAATGACAGCTTTCTTGCTGATATTGCTCATCGCGCACTGTAATTGTACTTCGTTGCTCCCCCCCCCCCCCCCCCCCGGTGTTTTTTTTTTTTTTTTGGTTCTCTCTCTCTCTCTCTCTCTTTCCATCACTCTTGTTTTAACTTGTCCCGGTGGTGACTTTGAATATGCCAACCTGATGTGTCGACCAGCACAGGTTTGTGGGCACACAGTGGGTGTATGATACATTGCGGTGACAACAACGCCAGGAACGGTATAACTTTGCATGAATAGATTCCTAGAAACGGTAGAGTGGGGTGTCAAACTCCTTGAAGGGAGATCGAGGCAACGATTTGTACAAGGTTCGACTGCAGTTTCATAAACGTACCGAACTGATGAAAGTCAAAACTCATTCATTTGAAGTGCCATATGTTTCCCAAGACGACACATTTCATTTCACATTGGTCCTTGCTCGTGACATGAAATAATAAAGTGATTGTGAAAATGAAGTGAAATGTAATGATATTTGCTTTAGCTACGATTCTAGTATTATGATCATTTTTTAGACATGCTATAGTGTAATTAAGTACTTTGTTATATCTAAATCAGTGACATTGTCCATGAGCATGGCGAGTGCATAGTTCATAAAAACTTAAGAGTAAGGCTGAGGATTCAAAACTTTAATCAGCTAACAAAAGTTTTGAGAACTACAGTTACAGTGTGTGTGTAATCGAGTTTTTTCAGGGACCGACCTTTAACGTCACCATCCGAAAGACGTGACTGAGATTCTAACCTAGGTCCGATCAGAGTCAGTTTGTAGGCGAATTAAAAGAGCTGCCCGTAGAGGCTACCGCTAGACCAACTCCTGATCCCTATACAGATCTGGGCCCCGTCTTATAAAGAGTTGCGATTGATCCGAATCAATCGCAAGTCCTCCAAGCACTTGCAAATTTACAGCCTCCCATCTCTTATGTGCAGAGTTGCGATTAATATCAATCTCATATTAAGTTACACTCAATCGCAACTCTTTATAAGACTTGACACTGAACCTGTAATCCGGGGAGTGTTGTAGTTAAATGTGACTAGTCCAACACCCTGAAAAGTGATCCCCTTCGAACACGATGGGGGGGGGGGGGGGGGGGAACTATCCATAGATATGACGGTTACATGTCCTTTTTCCAAAGGTTCATAATTCGTATTTCCGAAGGTTCGTTACTCCGACGGTTCGTAATTCCGAAAATGAAATAGGGTTCATAATTCCGAAAATGAAAAAGGGTTCATATTTCCGAAGGTTCGTAATTCTGAAAAGTTATGTAGGGCTCTATTGCATTTTTGGAATTACGAACCTTCGGAATTATGAACCCTTTTTCATTTTCGGAATTACGAACCTTCGGTAATGCACCAAATGTTCGGAATTATGAACCCTATTTCATTTTTTAAGGAATTATGAACCCCCTTAAAAGTAAGGCTAAGGGAACATAGCTTATAGATACAATTGCGATTACATTATATATGAAAGAAACTGCCAGGAAGCGATCGGAAAAGGCTGATCATATAGTACATTTGAATTTATGTATGCTGTAAGGTTTTGGAATCACCAAAATGAGAAGAAATTGACTCAATCTTGCTAAAGGCCACATGCAATGCACACAGAAATGTGTATGTGGGACTATACACACACACACAATGTGGCATGAAAGTTCTGCCCCAACATTTCAGCTGTTTTTTGTCATATTTTGAACGTGACGGAATTCAAAGAGAGCAATCTCTTTCTGGGGAATTTTCTTCTGTGATAACCTTCCAAACTGACACAAAGAGAATGAAAAAGCTCACAAATTATTGTTCACCTTTCCCAGAACTCATCCTTCGCTTTAAAAGGCAATTTTGAGCACTAGGATCACAGATCTGAACCTACAAACAGGGGAATAATGTGGATATATGTATAAGTGCCCATCCAACACCCTGAAAAGTGATCCTCTTCGCGGAACGCGTGTGAGACAACCTGGTGGCGACTCCGACACGGCTCCGACACAACTGGACCAGAATATAGCATCTCCATCACCATCCTCAAGATTACACCTTGGAAAAAGCAAGAAGGTGTTCCTGTGCAACAACATCCTATACGAAAGGTCAATGGCATACTGAGCAGACGAATAGCGGGACGATCACCCGTATCGAATATCGGTATCGACATTCCTCTTTCCAGCATCATACTCCTTGTCTTCCTGTTTCCTCATAGTTTCCCTCCCCCGGGGAACAAGACAATACCGCTGCATTACCAAACGATTAAGTCTTCATTGCTGACAAGTGAGATCCTTTTATACAGTCGGACATCTTCCTTCAGGGTGAAACCTAAGATGTATTTTAACCGCGATGCAACAAGGTATTAGAGGAATAGCGGTATCTCTCAATACTGCTATCAATTTCTCGATCTTATCTTCTGGTCTTATCTCCTGGTATTCTTTTTCTTTTTTTTAACGTGAAAAGCATTAGAAATGGTAAGGACGATTGCCGGTGATACATCCATCGGCGTAATGGACATTCTAACCAGACAAGCCTTAATCAGTGAATGTGTCAGTTTTCGTTACGTTAATGGTATCATGTCGGCAAGATGAGTATGCAGGACGTTGTATGCTGGGTAGGTTTTGGCCATAATGATAGCTCGTAAAAAGTAGTTGATGATGAAAAGTGTCCCCGATTTCTATCAGCGTCATCTACAATCTTACATAGCACCTGAGGTACTTTTGCATTGCGTGATAAAGACTTTCATCATGTTAATGATGTTCATTCACACTTGGTTTGCATGTAGGTTTCCGGTAATCGATTCCCAGTGAACTATGGCAGACATCACATAAATTTAGAAGATGCTGATCAAAATAAAACGTCTCAGTAACGATGAATTTCCCAATGCTAATGCAAGACAATTTCATTATTGCTCATTATACATGTAGACACATGTATTCATTGGAAATTAAGGGTATCCTAAGGCCCCAAGCAAATGGTTATGCCACGTGAGTTATGCCATCATTTAAAATACCTATCGGCAACTATGCATTTGTAGAGCCTTTTCTCCCTTGTCGACAAAGCTGACAGTTGAAACACTAGTCCTCTTTTAATGCTCATTGGAAGTATTAAGGTATCGAACTTGTCGGAAAATTTGCTCCGACAACCTCCCCATTCAAAATGGTCTTTAGAATGCCCCTAAATTTAGGGTTGGGCTAGCACAAGCTCGTTTCATCGCTCAATTTCACACCGTTTTCCGCATTACTGGTGCATAACATAAAAGCAAGGGTCATTAACCTCGAGTATGAGCGGTTAGGAACGTTTCCTCGCAAATTATCTCCCATGAGGTTACATCAATTGCCTGTGCCTACACAATCAGAACCTGTGGTCAAAAGCAAGTCGAAAAGCGCTGTGTAAAATATTTCAACTCTGCATGTACATTCAAACGTTATAGTTGTGTTTCGTATTTTAGTCAAGTAATTTGTGTAAAAAAAAAAAAAAAATTAAAAAAAAGGAAATTCATTCTTTAGTTTTTTTTTTTATTATAAACTTGTATGACTTTGAATGCAAACATCATGACCCTGTAATATACAATTTTGTTCTACAATTCTCACCTTTCAACATGTGATTGTGCCGAGTACTATAGTTCGTATAGTTCGATCTCCTCTTCTTGGCGTTTATTTCATTTTTGCCATCGTAATACAACGGACATCTCTAATCAGTTTTCTGGAATAAAGGTGTTAGCCTAAAGTGGGTGGGATTTGATTTACCTGTTGTGTAATCATGGTAATGGCGTTTTCTTCAAACGCACTAGGGTCAAAGTCACTAAACTGTTGATAAATTTGATTTTTCTTTGCTGTTGAATTGAGAGAGTGTTTCACTTGATCTTTGATTTCAGTGGTTATCTCATGTTTCGAGCAAGACGAATAGTTACTCTCCCAAAGCTCGAAATACATGAAATGGGTTCAATAGTACCTTTAAATGTGAGATGTACTGTTGTGTATTTGACTAGCTTTCGAAAACTGTGTCACTCATGTAGTAACATTTGACTGTTGTACTATGAACCTCCGGTATACATGGCGAAGCTGGTAGGCATGACATGTAAACAAGAAAGGCGTGCCACCACCGGGTGTCCCATATAAATCCAATCTAAAATTCGATTCGATTCGGTCCAAATACCACTAACTGTGCACTGAGCTTGTTGGACGAAGATAAGGAAAGAGAGAGAGAGAGAGAGAGAGACTTATGTGGATGGCAAGAGAGATAGTGGGGCCTGATAGAAAGATAGAGAGAGAGAGAGAGGGGGGGGGGGGTGTATAGCTCGCAGAGAAAATGGAATGGAAGTGCTAAAAAGGGAGATAGAAGAGGGAGGTAGAGAAGGAGGAAGAGAAAAAGAGAATGACAGGGAGGGGTAAGATAAATTAGAGGGAGAGAAAGAGGAGAGAAAGAGACAGATAGGGAGACACCTAAGAGAGAGAGAGAGAGAGAGAGGGAGAGAGAGAGAATGAAAGATGAAAGAGAGAATGAGGGAAAATTGGGATTAACAGCTGAAGTATGAAGGGAGTGAGAGAGACAAGGGTAAGAGAGACAGAGAGAGAGAGAGAAAGAAGGAGAAGTGATAAAGAGAGATTAAACGAGAGTGAAAAGAAAGAAAGAAAGATAGATAGACAGATAGGTAGGTAGGGAGAGAGATAGAAAGAGAAAGATTCTGATAGACAAAAAAAAAAAAAAAAAAGAAGAAGGGATGAACCCACTCGATGAAAGCAGAGTAGATATACGGATGTTACTTTTCATCAGGCCATGCGAGGCGTTACGTTTCTTTCAATATTTGTACAGTGTTCCGTTTTTATTTCGTTTCTAGTTGCATCGATTTAACCATCGTAACTTAAAACAATGTCAGCATGCAGGGTAACGTAAGATAAGCCTCTAAACATGGTTAAGCAGTATTCTGACGCTACCTACCCAATGCTGTCGGATTAAAGGAAACAAACGAGGCGAAATGTTGCATTTCTGCATGGGAATGCCTCCAAGAGACATGAAGAACATGATATTTACCTGGCAGATTAAGAAAATAAAACAAACCGACGGGTGGGTTTTAAATTTAGTCAGTAAGCACTTCGTAAGTGCCTGTCTGGAGTTAAAGTATCTGCTATGGAAGATGGTTGTAATGTGATGCGAGCGCATCACGGAATGGGCTTGCAAATGGAGTGATTTGTGGTTGGTTTAAGAGAAGGTTGAATTAAGTGATTTGTGAGCTTTCTCATTTTTTAAATGTTAGTTTGGAAGATTATCATAGTAGAAATGTCCCCTGAAAAGGATTGCTCTTCAAATGCCCTCACATTGAAAATATGACAAGAAAAAGCTGAAATGTTCGGGCCGAACATTTGTGTGTAGTCCCATATACCATTTCTGTGTGCAGTGCATGTGACTCGCAGCAGGAATGAGTCAATTTCTTATCACTTTGGTGATTCCAAAACCTTACAGCATACACCAATTCTTATGTGCTATATAATCAACTTTTCCCAATTCTTATGTTCTATATAATCAACTTTTCTCAATTCTTATGTGCTATATAATCAACTTTTCCCAATTCTTATGTGCTATATAATCAACTTTTCCCAATTCTTATGTGCTATATTATCAACTTTTCCCAATTCTTATATGCTATATAATCACCTTTTCCCAATTGTTATGTGCTATACAATCAACTTTTCCCAATTCTTATGTGCTATATAATCAACTTTTCCCAATTCTTATGTGCTATATAATCAACTTTTCCCAATTCTTATATGCTATATAATCAACTTTTCCCAATTCTTATGTGCTATATAATCAACTTTCCCCAATTCTTATATGCTATATAATCAACTTTTCCCAATTCTTATGTGCTATATAATCAACTTTTCCCAATTCTTATGTGCTATATAATCAACTTTTCCCAATTCTTATGTGCTATATAATCAACTTTTCCCAATTGATTTGAAACTGTTTCTTTCACAGTTCAGTCTCATGACCAAAACTCACCTTTATCTTTAAAGATCAAAAGATGCACAAAGACAAGAGAGCATTATGATGATGTCATGAATTTGAAAAAAACCTACTATTTTTCCATATGATATGATAGTGTAATGTTTGGATTGTCAAAATAGCGGAACATATCGCTGACGTCATTATGGACAAAACTCCTACAAAGTACTATTGAAAACTGAAAGTATGATTTTATAATCTTAAAGTATGAGTATTGTATTATGTTTAAATATATTTAAATGCAATGGTTTCAGTATCAGAGCAGATATCGGAGCAGATAATAGTAAGTAAAAAAACTCTGTGGAAGGGGGGGGGGGTGCACACACATACACACACGCACACACCCACACACACACACAAATACAAAGAAAGATATAGGGCCGAATCTATAAGACTAGGAATTACTCTCCTGGATGGAAAGAAACTGCTTGAATCAGCAAGTGTTTGCTTGCTTGCTTTTGTTCAAGATTCTTTTATAGTAGCATAACTCTTACTTTACTTTTATCTCTCAGATAAGATCAGCCGTTATTTTGCTATCTTTGATTGTCGTATTGTATTTTTGAGATTGTTCGATGAGGCTTACACTTCACTGCAATTGAAGGATTCAAACAGGATTTATCATATTTAGCAGGAAAACGAGTATCCATTTTGCACTTTGCACCTAGTTTGGAAAGTACTCTTTTTGTTTTGAGCCTACGGACACCTGGGAGTATTTATACTACTGTTTGAGATTCCCACATGACCTTGCCTCGTTGCACACGATGAATATATATTGTCCCCAATATAAGCATTTCCTTGAGCAATTGCTACTTCTCTAAATACAGCCCACTGGGTTTCCTTCCTTTTTTGCTCTAGATTTTATTCAGAACGAACGAAAGTACACTCTGCAGTTAAAGATGTGCAGCGCCACGCGCGAGCCACATGCCTCTTCTGTTTGTCGACCTACCAATCTTGATCTTTACTCCACGTTCCGCGTATGGGAACCGCGTAGCAGCCGTGTCTTTAATCACACTCAGGGAAGAAAATACACCCCTCCAGCTAACACACTGGTGTTGAAACACCTGTTCTAACAATAAACGAATTGGATTTACCCGAGCTGTTCGGTGAGGGTAATCCAACGCCCCCATCAACATCGGAACACGTTATCCGACGAGCTTGGATGAAGAACTCATCACCAGCCACCGAAATTTAATTCCAATCATTGTCATGATGGCTTAAAGGGATAGGCCGCGAAAAAGGGTCATTAGATTAATATCGCCCGCGTATTGTGGAATGTTAGCCTCTATGTCGGCACGGCCGAAAACGAGGAAAGAAGGAAAATGGGTTGGACGTTTTATGGTATCTTTGAAAAATAATATAGGCGTTAGTCTATGTGTGCAATCAATATGATTCTGTGCCGCGTTGCCCGAGGCTTTGCTTGCATTACTCACATGCCACGTACATGTCCTTTGTTGTCATCGGCATTGAAGATGGGTGACAAAAAGGGAGAAGGAAACAGCGATCATATCAACAAAAACAAAAAAATGAAAAGAGAGGAAAGAAAAAAAAAAGAAGAAGCAGGACTGAGGAAGAAAATAAGTAATGATATTTTCATAAATATCACGTATTAATCAAAAACTACTCGGCTCGGTTTTTCGATTCATCAAACGGCCAACTGAATTATTTTTTTAACAAACATAGTTTGCAATACACAACCCGCCCTGTTGCTCTTTTGACCCACAAAGGGGGGGGGGGGGGGGGGGGAGAAAGAAGAGGAAGACGACACTACTGCCAGAGCTTTGAGAATAACAAAATTATCTGATTACCCAATGAGATCCCTTTTTCTATTAGGCCAACCTGTCTTTGTTTCTTTAAAAAATCAGTAAAGGTGGATTACGATTTACGTTAACCACGTTAGCTTAGAAGCTTAGAATGCTCTAAGCTAATTCGACGGGTAGTAGATGCACAAAATAGGTAAACACAATTTGTGAGCAAAACACCACGATGCAGAGAACGATGTCTAATCGTTTTTTAGGTCAAAATTGAAGCATTCGCATATAAATACCGTCGTATTTTTCACAGTATTGTGTGTACAAAATGTTTGTTAGCATGATCCAACGGATTATGATGTATGGTATTCTCATTCACTTGATGTCACGAATATTAAGTTTGTGATGTATCTCTTCTCGTACATTCTTTCCCTAAAATCTTATCTTCCTCTCTTTATCTCCCATTTCTCTCTCTCTCTCTCTCTCTCTTGCTTCAGTTTAGGTTGGTGTCGCGCCATCTTTGCTAGATTAATGTCGCTATGAATAGATTCCCTGAGAAGGTTATTAACCTGATTGTCTGAGAAAATTCAAGGAAAGACGTCAAAGGGAGAGACTTTGCAGGAGGAGAGAAAAACAACAATTACAAGCTATCATAAAACAACTAAAACCCCCGCTCGTTCAACATCTACGGTAGATGTAGTGATATCTACATCTAAAGTAGATGTTGAACGACCGCATTTAAGGATACTGAATAGAATCTCTTCGATATTGATTATTTTATAGAATGGAAACGAAGACAACAAACCTTTGGAATACACGCCAGATGAATACTAGTCGTATGGGAGATTAACCTCTAAGAAGATATGCCTTAAACAAAAGATAAACAACATTATATAGAAACATGTGCTTCGGACTTATGCTAGAATAAATTTTTAAGTCTGACTTGCGATTTCGTTTTTTCCCTTTTGTTTTCAGTCTCATTTTGGGGGTTTCATTGTCAATGAAGACAAAGTGTTCTGCATAATGCTCGGCATTTTAGTGAACTCATACATCAAACGCTATTCAGAGTACTTACACCAGTTACCATATTCATTTTGCGAAGACTTAAAACGTATGAGGAAAATGAAGAATCAAATTTGTTATTGTCAAAATATGAATTTCACAATAATTTTTAAAAACCGATTCTTCCTCTTGTATTTCGTCTTTTACAGCAAGAAAGTCCTTGTCACCAACTACTACCACGTTGACTTAAGCGGCAAACTTCCGCAGTCAGTCATCGATACCTCGATACCCCAGATCATGGCCTCGACAATGGAGCTCTACTACAAGAAACTCCAGACGATCAAAAAGTGACCTTCAACTGACCTTCAACGCCTCATCTGAGCACTGCTTTACAAGACCTGTTACCAACAACAACAACAACTGCCACAACTCGATAACAAATCTGCTCACAGCCAATCAAATTGAACGATTCAAATAGCTTATATCAGTAACCCAGTTCGTATTTACAATGTGTGCCTGTGCGCGGAAAAGGTCATTTTTGCCGAGTACAATTGACCGTTATGCGCTGTCATTTTGCATCATTTGCATGAGTTTACACGTTAAACAAGGAGCGCGTCCACCAAAACAAATTGGGGGTCATTTCAGGGTCATTTGTACCGTGTACTAATTACTAACTGGCGTATTGTTGTTGTTGTTATTGTTGACGAGTTTTGTAAAACAGGGCACTTACCTCAGCTAAAGTACATGTACATTCCATAATTTATATGCACTCCCAGTTGCCGTCTGTATATTGGGCGATAGTCGATAGTGAACAAAAGGAGAATTTCCCGCCCTAGAAAATCATTTTCTTCAGCTTTGTAGTTAGATGGGTAGACAGGTGACCCTTATAGTCAATAAGGTATGAAAAATATTATAGGCTTTCAACTGCCGAATATGATGAAATAGAGTACTCATTATGTAGCAAAAGGAAGAAGCATAATGTGACTTTTATGATAGTATAGTATTATTTGTAAGTATGTGGGCCTTGATGTTGAAACACCTAGCAAAGTAATTTTCTTACTATAATTGAATTATCAGATATCGATCAGAATTGATTTTATGGCATAAAACACGAAATTAGTTTGCATAAATCCATCGTCTATAATTCGATAAGATTATATGAAAAATGATTAATTTGTTTGAATAATTATAATGATTGTAAATTTCTATGATTCAAGAACCAAGAAAGAACGAAAGAACCAATTAGAAATCGCGTTTTCTTGAATGTCCTTTAACATAACCGCTGCATTTGGAAGAAAACACCAAGGATATATTTTATGTATGTAGAAAAGGTGACACCTTTTAAAGTGCCAATATTAACCACTTCATACCGAACAAAAGTTCCGTAACAAAACGATAAAAAAAAAATAATACAAATAAAAAATCACGAAATAACGAAGTTTATTGTACATCTAAATGTTTTAATATCATGACGATTTTACATAATTATATTTTTGACCCGGAATAGAGAGCTTGAACTTTTTAGCTCGCTTTCAATAGCTTTTTTTTCAGAAGATGGTCCCTGTCTATCATCTTATATCCCTTCAGTTCGCCCAGTTTAAATGACTTGTTAGACATGTTAGAGAGACCTACATCCTCGCGATACAACCATATGGGCATAAGTGAATCCGGTACGGTAATGAAGACGGATTCATTACCAAGAAAACTTTGCCATAAATACAGAAGAGCCATGGCATTTCAAACTTTTTTTAAAAGATGTCAAAGAACAAAACTATTATTTTTCAGGTCTCCTGACAGGCGAGTGAACGCAATCGGAAAAGAAGCTTAACGATAAGACATTTATATGGGAGCGTGATCAATGAAAGGTGAGCATTGTTGCTCGTGACAAAAAATTACATTTTATCATGAAATTAATTGAAAAAACTATCCTTACCATGAAATACATCAAAAGTTACTAGAAATTCTTCCTTTCTCCGAGGTTTAGGCTACTGAAAATAAAAGGCGATACACATTTCTTCATTCTGTTCTCCCCATATAAGTCGAAGAGGGCGTATAACGCACGGTTATATCTCAAGTTCAAAGCGAGGCAGTGTGTACAAAAGGTATGGGGTAAATCTTGCAAAGTCGACTTGACGTTGATATATATATATATATATATATATATATATATATATGTGTGTATATATATATATATATATATATACGATATATATACAAAAAAATAATGCTACTCATGTATTTTTTCAGATGTTTATCATTTGAAAGTATTTCTATATGAAGAATCATTATAGGACTTGGAAGACAATTGAGACGAAACATTATTTTTGAAAAGAATCAATATCAACAGCAGGTTGACTTTGCAAGGTTTTCCCCATGCCTTTTCTACGCTCTGTCTCGCATTGAACGATGAAAGCTCTATATTACCTATGTGTTATACGCCGTTTTCGGCGTATTTACCCGTGCTTGGTTTTCCGAAGTTGTGTCCGACTGTCGTAAATGAAGAGAACTGAGATTGCACTGGTTTGTGATGCAAAGTGCCTACATAATATAATATTTTGTAGAATTTTGTCTAAGATTCAGCACAAATGGCTCTTAAAGTCTAACCATTGGGAAATGTATTAAGTTAACTTAAAGGCATTGATTAACTTTGCCCAGGATTTAAAAAAAAAATCACTGTTCCAGCTAATGCTGTAATCATAATTGCAAACCTTTAGCTCAGACAGGAATCGCCTGAGTTTTATAAGCTGATCGGTCGTTTATATATCAAGATATTTTCGATTGAACATTGATGTCGGGATTGAGTACCACCGAACCCTAAAGAACTCTTACGGTTGGCATACCTCGCTCTATCACAGAATACCGTACGGGCTGGAAACCCGCTCTGAAATCGCCAAGCGCTGGTGCTTGGTTTTTGTGACTGCAGCGCAGCGAAGAAGCCGAGCGACTTGCGCTAGCGATTGATCGCGATTTTCTCCTTTTTAGGATAGTAAACGGGTTCCATTTTCTCTCATACTTTCACATATCCTTAATTATATATGTAGTTAGAAGACTGCACACAATTCACTGGCATTTGAGCTGATTTTACAATTTTTCACAAAGTTAATCAATCACTTTCAATGTGTGAATGTTATGTGCATGCGTAAGTGTGATGTTTATCTCATGTGCCTTTCAGAATCTTTATATTAGACCCCTGTGAGAGAGAGAAAACTAGGGCAATACATTTTTTAATGGTTTATTATACTATACGTAGACAAACCTGATCAATGTATTCTCGTTCAAATAATTATGATGCAATATGTATACTTTTAATTCATTTCACATTTATACAGCTCCGTGTGAATACATTCGCTGCCTGAGAGATATTATTTATATGTTATGTCTCAAAGAAATTGCCGTACAGATTACCATACTATGTAAAAGAGCTTTCAGAATCTTAATTTTTCCATGTATGGCCCCTGGCACTGAATATCAACATTTATGGGTTTTTATCAAGGCGTTTCCTTGTGATGATGCCTATTAAGCACTCCATTTGTATCGGCTGTTGTAATAAAAAATAATTTACATATATATTGAGAAAGGATTTTAATTCTAAGCCCTGCATCTGATTGCATAGAGTAATAACAATAATAGCAGTGAAGAGCCAGAAGAATAGCGCGCTTTCATCGTCGCAAAATCTTTTGGGCCTGGGGCCTTTTCTCAAAAGAATTTTAAAGGAGATTTCCTATGGACTACAATGGCATGAAAAGGGAATAGAGATACTGAAAAAAGATTTAGAGAGAGGTAGAAAGAGAGACAGAGGATAGAGAGAGAAAGATAGAGAGAGAGAGAGAGAGAGAGAGAGAGAGAGAGAGGGGGGGGGGGGAGGGGAGGGAGGGAGAGTATGTGTCTTTAAATAAAAAGGCAGAGAAAAGAAATCAATTTGAAATTATGGTACTTTTAATGAATTACGAGAAAATGTATCATATACGTTGATTTTTTTTTTCATTTGGATGTTTTACATATTCCCTTGACAGGCCTGTCACGACTGAAATGATGAGGCACTGTACTATTCTAAAACATGCCCCCCTTCACTTCGTTCCATTAATATTGTGTAATAACGGATAATAATAATAATAATATTGTAAAATCATGTTCTACTTGTTATTTCTATGGAATTAATAAATTATTCAAAAAAATTATTCTGCATTACGAATTCCTGGAGTTTTACAGATTTTGTATTTACACTTATAAAAATGTGTACCACTGTTGGGTCGCTAAGTGTGTGTGTGAGTATTGTTGAGTGTGTGTTCGAGTGAGTTATGGTTATATACTAAGTAGTTCATTTGCGATAGTCACATTTACACTCCTGTTAAGCTTTGTTCCAATCTGTTAAAAAAGAACATAAAGGAACACTTGTTCATTCAACTCCCCAGTACGTGTAGTCATAAACACGCCATCTGCTTTCGATACCCCGAGGGCAGATTATTGTCGTCTTTTCTTGTCAACACGTTTTTATTTTTTTATAGAAAGCAATAAATTCACAGTATTATCAGGGTAACACAGAAAAGTCACAAGAAATAGAGCGTGATCAAATCGGATTGATTTGGCAGCCGTGAGGGATCCCATCATGTTCATTGCCAACATTTCCTCTGTGTTCAAACTTGTCTCACACATTGCATCAACTCGGATCGATTCGGCAATCGTTGGGGATTTCATAATTTTCCGGATTGTGCAAATTTCACCTGCGGTCAAACTTTTCTCACATCTTGCTCCAAACCATGACCCCTGCGTGGTCCATACTACAATAATGAATAAGATGAGTGTGTGTGTGGGTGTGTGTGTTTGGATATTTTTCTCTTGTGTGTGTATGTGTGTGTGTGTGGGGGGGGGGGGGGAGGAGGAGGGTGTGGGGGATGTGCATGCGAATTACAAGTCCGAATATAGAATATGTGCACATTATCCTCTGTTTAAGAAAATAACTCACACGCACCACCAAAGACTTTGTTTTGCCAGAATGGGGCCATTGACTAACACCAGTATTTTCGTGATGAAATGAAATAGAATGAGCATTACTGAAATGAAGTAAACATGAACGTAAGCACACATATAAACATGGTAAAATGACGTAAATGTAAAAACTATAACAGATTATGAAAAACAGAGGTATTCGGAGGAGGATTCATGTCTTTTAGTTGTAATAATCTCAAAATATGTAAAAATGCTACATTTAAGCCCGAAATACGCTGGTTTCGAGAACCGAAAATCTCTTTGCATTTACACCCTTTGCGCGTTCGTCGGTTCGCGAAACCAGCGACGGATTACAAGTGCTACTTTTTATAAGCAGGCAGCTTTAGTCAAAACGCAGCTCAATAAATAAGAACAATGGAAATACGAATGAGAGGAAACTAAATATGATAGAAGTGCAAGAGAATTGAGACAGAAAGAATAATGACAATTAAAATTTATGAAAGAAATCGTGAACCCATAAGAGTGGGAAAAATTTATTGTTTTCGGTTTATTACATGTCCTTATTATTTTCAATAATTCGCAACTTTTCTTTTGACTACTAGTATTCAAGTTGTCTGAAAAAGATTTCCGCGGCTGATAAACGTAGACAAAACTGTATTTGAATCTTTAAATGTTACGTATGATATTTGCCCTCTTATGTACAATTTTGACATAACTTCAGGTGTCTATCTAAAGATTCCTTAAATCATCTTTTTATTTGATAATAGGATCAATTTAGGCCTATCTTTTGCTTCCCCCTACCTCTATTTAGCAAACGAACGTACAGTAAGACTTCTTGGATAAACATTTCAACCTATAACTATCGTTCTTTTCATTTCATTCCATAACATTTTGGATTGACTTAACTTGAGATGCTCGAAAAGCTAAGATAATTATCATAAAATAATAAGAAATCACTCGTTAATCTTTTAAGAGCTCAATCGAAGATATACAGGAGAAAAGAGATTCATTTAGAATACTCATGACTCTTTCGCACTCCCGTCTCACTTACAAAATGGCCATACAATGTTGGGTTTCTGAAACAAAATCTGGCGTTTGAAAGATGGCTAGAGGGTGGGGATGAAGAGTGGATATGCGAAGTGTAAGAAAATTAGCAGACATGTTTCTTATTCTTATGACCTTCACATGTATTACAGGTTGACATGTTTAATAAAGCATAAGGAATTCAGGTTTCCGAGAACCAAGTACTCTGTTGTATTGTGATGGTGATTTCATCCGACAGAATACCTGTGGCGATGTATTACAGACAAGTTCTCCCTCCCATGATTCGTTTTTACTATTTATCTTAGAATAAGTCAAGGGAAGAAGCCGTTGTGACACCCTTTTCCCCCAACTATTGGCCCGTAAATCTTAGATTGTTCGCGAATTATCATATTTTAAAAAAGAAACTGTTTTGAATTCGAATTTTTTGTTGGTTTTATGGGAGTGATTCTGAACCCCTGATGGCAAATATGTTGATATTCTGTAATCTGAGCCTTGTTTTTCTACTTGTTGACAAATGTGTGAGAACCCATTTCTCACTTTTTTGCTGTTTGAAAATTTCTGCTAACTCCTGGGAAAATTTGATCCGGCAACCCCTCCTCCATCCCATCGTATTAAAATCTATTCCATGACGCCCCTGCAATGAGTCTATGAACCTTTCCGATATCTCGGCGAGACGTATCTATCCGGGAGCAACCGATAATATGACATATCATCCTCGACCCCGGCGCCATTGTCAAATCTACCAAACGAATGAACAGGAAAATTAGAAACAGAAGAAGATCAACGTTTTAGATTTTATCACTGGATTTACAACACGTCCTATATATTATTTTGCAGTAAATTAAGCTAAGTAGATCGAGGCTGCATAACGCTAAGTCTCGTGTTTTTTTTCCCGGCAGACCTGAAATATCAAATGGCTCTTAAAATTATTAATATGGCTATGTTGTATGAGAAACGGCATTGTCGGAATGCATTTCGCAAATTAAGGAAGTACATATGTATCACATTTCTTTGGCTTCAACTCTGGTCTAGATGCAAACCACACATGCAGAAAAAGTATACCAGCCAAAAAGTATGAAATACGATTTTTTTTGTGAACTGGTGAAAATCTTTGAACCAAGAGTTTCCCATCACATGCGTGAATCACCCAGCTACGATTCTTAAAAAGCTCCTCTTCTAACCTGAGAAATGCCGTTCATAGAAACACCACATGGAACTAAAATTAGATTAGATTTTCCAGGATTTCGCCAAAACGATTGCACGTTTTCAAAATTGCAGATTTTAGCACCTGAAGGTCTCATGAGATGCAAACGTTTTTCGGAAAAACTGCTAAATTGTACGTGTACTTTCACCTACCAAGGTCAGTGATATTGCCAACCTGAAGTTTATTAGTTGAAATGGTGTTCCCAAAGTGCGAGATAATCGAGTTATTGCTGCTGAATTCCAAAGATATTAGATCCCTGCCCGCTTTTTGACATTTCCCCATAGCATGATCCACAGAACTCATAATACAACCAAACATCTTATTAGCACGAGGTTCGCTCATTTTGTTTTCTAGAAGAATATCGAAAAAGGGAGCTTAGAAAATTTTCTTCTACAAAGATACAAAAACACCAATATATGAACGATGATTACATGGTCCTATCAAAATATGACGAGTAGGCCCCGGAAGGGATTTAATTTTATATATCGCTACCCAAACGGGAAGCGATCTCATCTCTTTCTCAAGCGTAAACGCGATTTTCATCCGGACAAAAAATATTATGTTGGTGGTGTTCACAAGAGGTTTGTTCCACAAAGCGCAATAGAGGTGCATAGCCTGGGGCGTCAAATGCCGGGAGTTCGCTGCATGTTTCGTTCGCGTTTATTAACATCGTTGACAGCTGTGGACGAAAACTCATTTCACTTTTATGTCCTCCTCTCACCCATTTTCCCAGTTTGATATCTTGTTATCTAAGATGATATGCTTAACTTCCCCTCCCTTCTTTCTTTTTTCTTCTTGTAACAGTTTACGACTACTATCTCTTTCCGAACACCAACACAGACACGCACGCGCGTGCACACCCACGCGCGCGCACACACACACACACACACACACGCACACGCACACACACACACCTCACAAGCACACCCACGCAAAAACATGAGAGGCTTATCCATTTTCTCTCGTATTGATTATTCTGATATCATTCTCACATTTTTGGGCAAAAATGAATGTTGCGCTTTTACTTATATTCCCCTTTGAGTCTGTCTTCAGTGTTGATTTTTTTTTTCTTTTAGATAATCCCTCTGTCATGAAAAAGATATGATGAATGTCATGCAAGCTGAAAACTGGGATGCGAATGATACATACTTTTAGGTATGTGACATATTTCTTGCTTTTAGGCGTTGGTAGGTTTCGTAGATCATTCTAAGAGTGTAATTCTAATCATTAAAAAAAAATTAGTGGACCACTATAATTTTTATTTTTGACCCTTCGACTTTCATCAAAACAGACTGTCCATTACTTTTATTATTACCCCAGATTTGAGGATGTCAAGCATCTTTTATGTATCGAGGTTGTACTAAACAGATTAAGACTTGAATGGTTGATGTCTAAAATGCAATTGTTTATTCCAAAACAAGTAGAGTACTTTCTTTGTTTCAAAGAGTAATGACTGTATTAGATGATGCAATTCATATAATACTACATTTACAAAGTACAATCTAGCATTGGAATACTCCCTTGGCGAAAAAATAAAAAGATCTGCAATTATCGGATATGATCGAATATGAAGTTTGATTGTATATAATTTGCTCTATAAAAATTTCTGTGAGAAACAGACGAAACTGCTTGCTGTTCACCATGCAAAATCTCTGCTGGATTGTCCAGGACCTTCATCTAAAAACGAGGTCCTATCATATGACGGCCTTGATTCTTCAAGTTTCTGCTCTAATCTCCAATACAATACGACACCGGGGACTCATTTAACGTATCTTTAACCTCCGACTGTTTCCCTCATAAACTCATGAGGTGATGCCCTTAGGAGTGTCTTCAGAGGTACTCATAGTGGCTTAGTTAAAGGGGGCATGTGCCCCTCAATTGTTACAAGAAAATGAGAAAAGAAAAGGAGGAAAGATAGAAGAGGGAAGGGAGAAGTGGAAAAGGACGAGAAAATAAGACGGTAGGACACCCTCCCCTTTAATCAGCGGCCTTCTAAAGTAGCATTTTCAGAGGAAGACCAGTGCCCTCCTAACGATGCCAGTGCCCCTGAATGGTTTAACCCACGCCGCACCACTGCATTATAGTATTCGAGGCAGATAAAACCACCGCATGTTTCATGGGAGCGATGAAAATTTGATGGGATGAGGGAGTCCAGATTTACACCATGGCGCATCGGGCGTGAAATCGAGTCTCCCTGAATGACATCTTAAAAGAGCGTCAGCCCTTGATCTGTTGATGACTGGAAGAGGAGCAACAATTATTCTCAGCCAATCCCAACCTTGACAAACACATATCTCATCTGTTGGAACATATCACAATTAACAATAACTTCATGTTCGCCTTTTCAAGATGACTTTACCAAACTACTAGTACATAAAGAATCCCTTGTTGATCTCTCTGTTAAAACGTTTAAGAGATTATTGTTAGGAACCATGTTTGCATTTACATTGTGAAAGAAACTCTCTCAAAGTAAATGGGAAAGGTTGATCATATCAACATAGGAATTATTGGTGTATACTGTGAGGTTGTGGAATCATCAAAATGATAAGAAATTGACCCAGTCTCACCGAAAAGCACACAGAAATGGGTATATGGGATTACACACACGTGTGGCATGAATGTTCGGCCCGAACACTTCAGATATTTCTGGTCATATTTCGAATATTAGGGCATTTATATAGCAATCATTTTCAGGAAATATTTCTCGTATGATGTTCTTCCAAACTGGTAAAAAAAAAAAGGAATGAGAAAGTTCACAAATTATTATTTTTTTTTAAACCTTTCCCAGAACTCAACTTTCAACTTAACCATGACATTACCAGTAGTATTGGTGTATCTAGGTATCGTCGTCTAGTGGATAAGTGGCCAGACTGTGGACCAAATGATAGAGATAATTTATACATTGATTTAAAAAAAAAACTTCTTACTCTCTTTAAGTACTGCTAAATGTTACATTAAAGTTGTAATCTTGTATGTAATCATAAATATAATTATTATCATTACCTTTGCATAATGAAATGACCTTAAACACTGTTTAATTCACGCACCAAAATCAAATTAAATTTGATTTTAAAGTAACTTACTGCCTCTGTCTCCACCCACCCCCTCTCCCTGTCTCCTTCTCTCCCCTTAAACCGCTCCCTACTTCTTTATATCTTTTTTCACTTCCTTCTTCCCGTTAACCCCTTCTCTTTCTCTACCTTTCTCCCACTGTCCCCTCACCCCTTCGCCTCTTTCTTCCTTTTAAAGGGTACCAGTCACCAAAAAATATTTTATTCTGTATGTTAGAGGTTTCATGTCATTCTACTATATTCCAAATATGGGCTTCGAATATCACTTCTATAAAGAGATATTACAAGTTTAATTATACTCTCTATAAGCATAAAAGCGACTTGTGAGTAGACTACTCAACGCACCCGTACGCGCTCGCCAAGATAAGGGTACGCGCGGAACCCAACTCGGAGGTTCGGTTCCGCGTGAGCACCTTCATGTTATTCTTTATTTCCTTCATGCTCCTAAACTGTTGACCTATAGAATTTCAGATAAAGTTCTTTGAGGTTGATTTTATAGCTGTACAAAAATTATTTTTTTCAAGTGATTGGTACACTTTAAGCCATGTACCCCTTGTATTTACCTACTTACTATCCAACCACATAAGTGTAATATGTGAACTTATATTAATTGTGTCGTCCTCGTATCTTGCACGTTCCTTTGTATTTTTTTTAAATTGAAATTTGTATTTTGATTTATTTTGAATGTTCATTTTTAATCTCTTAATACTTTCACGATTCGGTAACATATTGCCGCGATGAGGATATGAATATAACGACTGAACTGAACTGAATTGAATTGAATTGAATTCCAATTAGGCTACGGAGAACAGCATTGGATATTATCAAAGCATCCGGAAAATATAAAGGCGATTTTCTTTATTTTCGATATTTTTGACTGATTCCCCCCCCCCCCTCCGCCATGCGGTTAGATTACTATACTGAACAACATTTGATTTTTGAATCATGTCAGGACTGTTCCCTTCTATGAAATTTACCCTATACTTCTTCCATTACTGTCGTAAGGGCAAAGATAGAAAACATGCAGACATTGTAAACACCACATCATGTGAGAAATGAAAATGTGAGTCCTTTTGCTAAATTTTGAACGATATCAGGAGAATGTATATAGTTGATCTGTAAAGTAATAAAACATCTAACAGATGATGTTTCTCTCATCCTTTCTTGATGAGGGGTAATCCATCGTCCCAATTTACGCTTCATCATGCTCAGTGATGTATTAAAATAATGACCAATGTCGTAACCATCGAAAAATCGGTCCTCAGTGATGCAAGCATTATGATTAATCTTTCGAAATATGACAAACATTAGTTATTGGTCCCAGATGAAGCCTTCATATAAATCAGCTGGTGTAAGGGTCTTTTTTTAAATTAATGATCATACACGATCATCTCCAAAACCATAACATCTCAAAACCATATTTATGCATTGGTATAGGCATTTCGGGTTAAACATTATGAAGTTCTGAAGTTTGATGAATGGACTTTTGGTAGATATGTACATATGAGTACAGAAGAAATAACTCAGGTAGCGTCTTTTTCTAAACTTGTGTTTATATTTCAAGTAGTGTGCGGCATTTGGACACGACTTAGTTAAAAAAAAAAAAATATGATGAGGCCTATTTGGATTCGGTATATATCATGGTTAATCCCATGGTTCAAAATATAAATGAACAAAATAATCTTGATTTTGTGATGGATGAAACCTTTCAAAGACCGTACTAATCTAGGACAAGATCTTCGGCCTTCACTATCCTCACATGTATGGACGTCACTTCATTTACATGTCTACCTCAAATTTGTCAAATTAAAATCTGGAATTTAAAGTAGTAATCGTTCACTATGCAAAAGTCATAAACAAATACCAGTTTCAGGGACAGGTAGGCAAGTATATTCTATCGATGTGCAATGATTTTTTTTCTTGTGGGGGTAGATCCTTTTGACATGATTGATTCAGAGAGAAAACGAGTAATGACTAACTTCGGAGTAAAGGAAAATCTGTCGCGCGTTGTTCTTCTAAAACAGCGCATTTGTAACTAATGTTGCTTTCCAAGAAAGTATCTTTCTTGATTTTCTATAGATAGATGTGAAATTTACCCTTTCAGACACTGGTACCATGTGCAGCCTAAATAAGTCGTTACTACCCGCCATCAGTGCACTGATCAGTAGATTCATCATGTCATTAGGAAACGAGTGAAGACTGGAACCAGGGGGAACAACAGTTTCCGGTGTACTCTGGCTTTGCCAGTTCACAATGATTTCGGCATTGACGTGAGCTCCTAATAACCTCATCAAATTGCAGTGGTCGTTCATACTGTATTGGACACACCTTCACTTTCAATAGTCCTGTATAGACAAGACATGACCCCATTCCAGAACCTTACATCAACAAGTAGGTCTTCATCATTGACATGGGAAAGAGGGTCCTTTGTATAAAAGGGTTTCTTTTTTTATTTGCATAAACCGTGTTTTTATATTTGGTTTAGAAATCTCAATCTGAAGGTCTCAAACTGCTCTATTACAATAATGTTTCTTTTCACAAACATGTTTAGTACTGCATGAAGATAATAAAAATCTTTTCAATGGTTTTATTTATAAGGACTTGTACTTGTCAATATCTTACATATTGAATATGAATATCTAAGTTATCTAAGTGAAATATGAGGATACACTTAATTCCTTGGATTTTGTCTTTTTGTACCTTGCATTATTTTTTTCTTTAGATAGTGACTAAAAAGAAATAGGCCCATAATGCTTATATTTTTCCTCAAATGGAATTCACTTTCAATTTACTACATGCCATTCCAGAAAGTATATAGAAAATAGGCCTCTTAAAACACTAAAAAGACAAGATGAGCCAATCAAAATACATAGCAATGATCCTCCAGCATCCTCTACACGCAAGGAATTCTAATCTACATGGGAGAAAAATTATTACAAGGTAATTAAAATATTTTCTACTAAAATGTTTCTGTAAAATTCGTATTTGAGAGTTACTAATGTAGGAGAATGTAAGACAGTTCTCATGTGATAGCTTGATACTTGATAAAACTGAGAAAATAAAAACAAAATCATAGCACATTCAAATTTTGCCATTTCGCTTGAAGAGCGCCGATCCGAGCCCTTATTTGATAGAGTCCTTCTTTCTTCGACTTCACTGCGGCGTTACCATGGATACGTTTGGAAAGGTGCGGCTTTCCATTCCCGCCCTCCGTCAACCCACATCGCTCCTCTCATGCTTCAACAGGCTATAAATACATCGCACGTGGAAGGATATGGAATCCTGACATTGGACCTCTAGCAGTAGCTTCTCACTTACAGGCTTTCCCTTCAAATTTCGACGGGTACAATTGGACAACTTAAAATGTAACCTCGCTTCCTCTAGGCCCGTCTCTAGTTGTCTCATCGAGATGCAGAATTCTTGCAACCTTATCCAATCTTTCTCTCTATCGACTGGACAAGAAGAAAGGGAGAATAAAGGGGAAAATACACCACAAAATAACTAGAGGGGAATATATGTATTTCTTCAAAGAAGGAGAGGTATTATCTTTCAGAGATAGATGGATAGATAGATAGATAGATAGATAGAGAGAGAGAAAGAGAGAGAGAGAGAGAGAGAGAGAGAGAGAGAGAGAGAGAGATAAATTGGCGGGAGGAGATACTGGTCGATATGAGACTGAAAGAGACTTAATAACGTACGAATTTAAATATGGAGGGAGCAAGGGTTAGAGACCAAAAAAAAACCAAAAAAAAATGGTGAGCGATATACTAGTATTTTTTTCATTTTCTATTTTCTCCTTAAAATATCATTCGGGAATAACTCCACGTAGAATAAGTGACCGGAAAAGCGTTTTGTTCACTTTCACTCAGATGATTAAGCCCTCTAGCAAAAGAAGTTAAGCTTGATAATACCAGGGGTAATCTTGCCATTTCTTAGCAAACGTGAAGGTTTTGCCAACTTTGTTGGTTTGGGAAATCGAAGTTCCGACAATACAAACACGAAGAAAATTATTACAAGTGCTTTCAAATGTCTTCGGAATACAAATTTTGAGCAAGCCGCTTGATATTCCTTTTCCATGTGTAGATCAAGGGCTAGAGGACAATAAAAAATTGTGGACACAACTGCATGGCATCCCAAATCAACTACCGATATGTTAGTGTGATAACCTCACTCTCAGTCTGTCCTTTCCTACTTTCCGAAAATTCTCAAAAATAGCTTTGCAACGAGAGGAAATGTGCCCTTTCTGTTCCCTATTACATTAATTGAACGGATGATACGGGGGAAATTGTCGTCTTATTTTTATCATCTTATTCAGAAAATGTCCCGTAGCAAGTGATTCTGAATATTCCAAGTAAAGGTCATCGGGTGTTCATTAGACGGTGCCCTCTTTTGGTGCGACAAGAAAACACATGGTATTTTTTTTCGTAGAAGCATTTATCAAGTTTATTCCAAGCAAGGTCATTTTGACTCACTCGGCGCCTATTTCAGTGAGAATAAGCACAAATAAAATACAAAGTCAGTACTGCACAGTGCTGCCTCCATGATACCATTTTAGGCATCGTTTTCGCATGGCATACAGATGAAATAAGGTAATGTGTAACCGTTAGATACGTATCCATTTTGAACTCGAGAAAGATCAATTTCTTGTTGTCTTGGATGATGTCTTTTTTTTTCTACAGCTTTGGTTTCTTACAAAATTCATCTGGAATCGAAGTTTAAAGTAGAAAAAGAAAGATCTATATTAGACATGTTAGATATAAAGATATAAAGAATACATTTTCGGGTACCTCTTACCTGATTATGAGGAGACGGCTGCTCGAATATTCATTATAACGACTGACGCTTAAACGACTATCTTAAATTTACATTGAATTGAGCAATCATAAATCAACAAAAAGAAGAAGAAGAAGAAGAAGACGACAAAGAAAATGAAGAAAGGAAAGAGATAAAGAGAGATAGAAGAAAAGATACACAGCGTACAGAATGGTGGTCATCACTTACAGATGTCTATCCAAAACATGAAAGGATTTCTTGATTTGGTCCTCCTCCCTCTTCATCTAGGAGTAGGTGCTCGGTCAGGCTACTACAACAATTACCACCATCATTTGCCTTCACCTCGCCTGCCACCCGTACTGATATCCCATGTCGAAAGAGGGGGAGGACACTCCTTAGGCCTGAGGACCATGTCAATTAATGAAACATGACCGGACCCATCTTGTATCTCATTCCCCTTGCCCGACCGCCAAGGTCTCCCGCTGTCTCCCGCATCTATTGCTTCTTCCATTTATCGCATTTCCTTCAACTGCCAGAGGAAGAAAGAAAGAAAAAATTTCGATTTTTCCAAATACGTCGCACTTAGGGGTTTTCACGTGTTGCAGTTTCAAGAGCTCTTTAAAATGAGTGGGCTATACACTTCACAAAGAGATGGGCACCCATCCATCCCTTGCTCTCTGTTTCTGTTTGTCTGTTTCCATGTGTGTGTGTGTCTCTCTCCCCATCTCTCTATTTATCATTCTTTGTTCCTCTCTTTCTAAATATTCATACCTGTCTCTGTCGATCCCCCGTATGTCTACTGTCTTGTCTGTCTCTCTTTTCTACTCTCTTCTCTGTGTTTCTTAATGTCCCTCTCTCTCTTAAGTTGTCAAGTAAAAAGCTTGATTGCCATATAGTGCATATACATTTCACTTGTTGCTATTGCTGATGTGGAGGGGGTGAATAACACAAGAAGTGGTGTTCCACATACGAGCACAAATAATACTTCATTATACCCCCAGTCATACCAATGAGGCAGACACTAGACAGACAACAGACCAAGCAAAAAATTCTAAAGTAGGTTATTATGATTATCGAAGCAGCATTTTCTTCACGTTACCAAAGTCATTGCTTTAAAATTCTACCACAATTTATTACCTTATAAAATCAATAATCGCCTCTTTGACATTACAACCAAAGTCAAGTGCAGTCCAGGAAGAACTGACAACTTTATTACGCGACGTTTAATCAAAATGCTTCTGACAACAAGTATGTTGTTTTAAATTTCTGGAGTTGTTCGAAGGTCGAGAGGACCCTCAAAGACAATTTAAGTTGATTTAATTGCATTTTCCTTTCCTACCCCTCATGCATATTTCATTCCCAAGTACATGCATGTTCCTCATTTCTATTTCTCCGTCTTTGAATCTTATTTTTGTGAGAGTTAATCTTGTATTACATGATTTTCATCCTTGTTCTTATTAGCAGTCTTTTGATCTGATATTATGATATACATTATCACATATCCTCTTTCTCTTCATTCCTCTTATTTCTTTACTCTCACTTTATCACTCTCTATCTCTCTCTCTCTTTCTTTCTTCCCCTCGCTCTGTGAACACAACAACAAGAAATGATACTCGATGTATCCTGTTCACATGTGATGAATAACAACGGAGATTGAAGGAACCAGTCTGAATAAGCTGAGCCCCCCGTAATGGCATACGGTTATACCCGTATAATACTAAATTCTTTAAAGATAAAGTTGAGCTTTGGTCATACGATTGCATTGTGAAATAAACTGTCTCAAAGCAATTGGGAAAGCTTGTTAGGTTTTTGAATCATCAAAATGATAAGAAATTGACCCAAACTCGCCGAAAAGCACATGCATTTTTACACAGAAATTGGAATATGGGACTGCACACACATATGGCATGAATGTTCGGCTAGAAAACTTCAGCTATTTAAAGTCATTATATTATTCTGAATATGAGAACATTTGAAGAGCAACATCGTTTTCAGGGTATACTTTTCTACTATGATGTTCCTCCAAATTTTCCCACAACTCAACCTATACTCTTTAAACATCATGCAAAATATAGTCCCTGTTTTCACGAAGTGACGGTAATGAGGAAAAACGCACATTTTTTCAATTTTGAGTTTTTTGCATTTTTGGACATCATTCACTAACATCTTGAACCTCACAAAGTTTCAGATCATAATAATGTATAATTATGTAACTATGGCGATAACGTCAACAAGAAAATACATAGTAAAAGGATTTTCTGTTTTCACGAAGTGACGGCTTACAATCGTCCCGTATGTTTTACGTGTGCGGCTGGGATCCGTCACTTCGTGAAAACAAAGAAGAGCGAGTCCTTCAAGTGACTTTGTATTTTCACGAAATGACGGTTAAAAGCGCGGTGATCAAGTCCCATATGTTTTACACGCGAGCGGCTGAGATCCGTCACTTCGTGAAAATCCGTCACTACGCGTCCCTGGAATTTTGTGTTTGTACGAAATGACTGTTATGTTTACAGCTCATTTCCCCCCAAATATAAACAAATAGGCAAATGATTAAACATAGAACTAAACACTGAAATATGATCTATCCCAGGATATAAAATTTATTCACCCTTTAAACATTAAAGAGGATGAGATTATGCTTCAAATCTTTGAAAGCGATTTATTCAAAACTAACTTTCTTTTAGTTGCGTGCTTATCCGTCACTTCGTGAAAGCTGTAAAGATATATTGAAAAGGTTGCAACACAGAATGATGGCATATTCTTTAATACAGAATTACAAGCAAGTTGTTTTTCTTTGAATGCACTGCATACAACACTCATAGGTACACAGACACAAAAAATGTGTTTTGTCACAGGGCTCTGAAATTCATATTTAATTTGCCATTGCGCTTTGTACATTGTAATTTCAGGAATTGTCAATTTGCTCTCCGGGCTTATCCAAACCGCACATTTGCAAATATGTTCATACACACTCTAGAAATTTTTTTTAGCAAAATTTACCCAGTATTGGGTAAAAAGGGAAATTGTCTTTTTTTTTTGTCGAATTCTATCCGATATTGGGTACATTTAACTCAATATTCTGTTAGATTTTACTCAACAAACATGCATATTCCCCATGTACAAATATGTAAATTTTACCCAACCTATTTTACATTGCATCTAACCACCTAGACACTAAGAATTAAAGGTGCACAAATGGTGCAAAAATCCAAAAAAAGGTGCAATGTGTAGCAAACTACGTAAAAGGTACAATATTGTACCCTTTTGAGTAATTTCAATGATAAATCTGAAGAGGGTGCAAACTTGTACCTTTTGTTAGTCTCAAACGTATGCTGCGTTATGACGTGTAGTCTTTTGTTTGGTGTCCTTTTTTAGAAATTGTTCAAGTTTGTCATTAAATGTAATATTTAATCGGTTATATTATGACATACTGTTGTAATAACATGTTCATCTGCAAACTATTTAGTCTCATAAATGAACTGTACTTTCGAGGACAATTTTGAACGTTTTGGCCAAAAGACTACGTCAACTTCGCCCGTCTAAACATCATTGGCCAATGAAAGCGATCGACAGAAAATGCCCACGAAAATGCTGAACATGAAGTTAAACAGGGTAAGTGTTACAGTTTCTGCCACAGTATTTCTTTTAGAATTGCATTTTATTTCATTATAACCACATTTTAAGCTCTATTTTCTTCAAATATAAATTATTTGATTCATGAATTATTGAAATTTAAAAAAAAATTAAAAATACCATATTCGTATCGCTTTAATACGTGCGCCATGATTGGCCGATCAATCTCTGAGCTGCATATGCATATTGCTCGCACAAAATTCAAATCAAATTCAGCCGCGCGATATCCTTTCTCTGGTGAGCTTTCAGCGTTAACGGTAAGCGTAAAATATGTTTTTATGTCTTGTAGAATATAACCTCTGTGTAATCAAGTCATGGCATGACATCATGTGTATTTTGATATATATTTCACAAAATTTCACAAAATAACAGTGTAAACAAGATCGAGCAACAATATTTACGTATGTCAAGGTCCCAGTCCCATCTGTTCAATTTTGTGTAACTTTTTGTCATGACAAGTTCTGATTTGATCTGTTTACCAAATTTCACGTTTCCCTCCCAATTTATTTTTATTGTACCGAAATTATTATCAGTAATAATAGCATCAGGACACAAAATTTTTCTGGTATACATTTATCCAACAGGACACATAGAAGGAGTCCCTCAAAATAAAAGTAGGGTCGACCCGGCCCAGGCCTAGAATAGATGAGGATGTTCTAGAGACTAAAGTCAAGAAAAGAGGGCTATTTGGCTGGAAAAGGGAAGCAGTGCACCTGGCGCAAAGTCTAAACATGCTAAAGAAGATGGCCTCTCCTGTAAAGAAGGCTTTGAGGTAATCACTTGAGGTACGTTGTTCTGTTTTTGTTTTTTTTTTGTTATTAAGTGTAAGTAAATCCCACCAATGTCCATCCCATCCATATCCACACCTACATGTAGACCGAAAATTCTGTCTCTCGTTCATTAGCTGTTCACTTAGAGACAGAAACGGTCGTATCAGTATCACTCTGCTGTGCAAACCGAATACACATTGACTTAGGTTCTACACAATAACAGTTTGAATACGGCTGCAAGATTTTCAAACGGAGAATACCTTGGACCCTGAATTACCTGAAAAAGGAGCTTTAAATGGATTGTTCAGTTAAATTGGTAAATTAAGCCGATTCCTTAAATAGTAGAGCCTAGGCCTAACCATGCTAACCAATTCAATGGTAATATGTATACTGATGCACACTGATCTCTACAATTGCGCACACGAAAAATCGGGACTTTTACGTATGGGCGTCGACAGTGACCAAATTTTTGCCGACCAAATTTTTTTTTGGGGGGGGGGGAGATGTCAGCGCTCGCGGTGACCAAGAAATGTACACAATGACTTCGATACCCCGTAAATTAAGGATTTAATTTTTGGAATTATCTTTTCCAACATCAGTGAGTTGAATTTATCGTATTTCATGTCGGTATTTGTAAATTAAATGCCGATTTTGAGTGAATTTTGGTGAATTTTGTGCAGTGGTGTTTGATAGTGTTGAGATGTACAACCGTCCAAGATGTATACACATAATGCCGCTATGAGTGATCCCGTCCAATGATCAATGTGGTATTAGGCAATCGTCACTCATAGGCCCTTGCCTATGTGGGACTGTGTCAAACATTCACTGTTGCAGTAGTAAAAAACAGACAACAAATTTGATCCAAACAAGATTTAATTTTCTTGAATTTGCTATTTTACCTGATTCAGGGACTTGTCAACTCTCACTATGTATGCTAAAAATTTGAGGTTTCAGAGTTAAAAATGAAATCTTAAATAATTATTTTCCTCTCATGTATGAATGATCTAGAATGTACCACTTCCCGCTAATACTCACAAAACCTATTGAAGCCTATTCACCCGTTAAAGCTATTGTGGAGTACAAGGTTATCTTCAGATAAGCTTGTACATGCATAAGTGGGCAATCGTTTAATTCTGATCTGAACGCATCTAATCACATTGTATGAGGTGGGTTGAATCTCCATTTTGATATCTAATTATATGTAATTGATAACGACATTATGCGTATTTGGTAAGGTAAAATGTAGGTGATTTCTTTTTGTCCATAGGAAGAATGGAGTTTCAAACTCTTCCATATTCTGTATTCACTTTTTAAGGATGATCTCCAAGGAGAAGATGAAAAGAGTTAAAAGTGCTTGCGAGGAGGCGCAACCTGGATAAAGGTGTCATAGAAGATATCATGAGGCGCACTAGGACTCACCGAGCTCAATATAGTGCCGAGCATGTTGCTTTTGAGGTGGAGGAGTTCCCCATCCTGTAGTTGGAGACTCGGAGTATTGGGTAAGTAGAGGTTTATCAATAATCTGGACTTAATTATCAGAAACAGATAATAGTTGCATACATGTACAAAATTTTTCAGGCAAAAGGAATGTTTTAATTTGATTCCCTCTATCTACCTTGTTTTTATGATGTTCAAAGCACACAAATTCATTATGGATGTCAGCTTTAATAATTAGCTTTACAAATTTCGTCCATTCTTAGGATTATTTTTGATAAATTTCATGGCTTATACTTTCTCTGACAGAACAAAACAAGAACAATGCTATAATATATTTTTTTGAATTTGCAGATTCTGAAAGAGATTGAGTTTTTCCGGACTGCCCTCGAAAAAGTAGCAGAGAAAATCATCCACGTTTGGAGGAATTCGACCCTTGGCTCCACAAGCTGTCTCTTCAAGGAATATAATGCCTCGGCTTCATCCAGGAGTGTATTGAGGGAGACAAAATGAAAGGTCAGTATTTGTTTAAATGTTTAGAATGCATTTTGCAATGCTCTTCTTGGTTACCATTCCAACAGGAGGGGGCTTGAAGCTTTTGTCTTCGAAAAAAATATTATTTAATTTTTTTCTTTACTTACGCAGACTCTGTTACAGAACTATCATGTTTTATAATTCTGTACATGTGTTAATAACAGGGGTGTACATCAAGTTGCTGTGAAAAGCTCCTCCACATCAATTGTTTGTTATGTGAACGCCAGTTCTTTCATAGATTTAATATAATTTGTCTGATTAACTTCCAGATCTGACACTTGCGGTCTCATTTCTGGCCATACCACACCTGCTTGGGGAGAAGGACATGATGTATGTTGTAGACAAGGTAAATGACAATTTAAACCCTTTCTTCCCAAACATGTTGCAACCACTATTCCATTCTACCATAAAGATACTATTAAGAGATTGTGTAACATAAGTGGTGGGGGGGGGGGGGGGGAGTGGTCTGAATCTGATGCAGGAAACTGTTCACTTAAATTACATGGGGTTAAAGTTTAGAGTATGACACTAGATTTATCTCCATTTTTTTCTCATTTCCTCTACCCTTTTCCCTACATACTTCTGTAGTTCTATGGAGAATCATAAGATGATTTTACTTTATCATGCACAGTGACCTGGTAAATTTCTTTCCTTCCACATTCTTAGGAACCTGTGACACCAACAACAACTGCAGTGTTTAGAGGAAAGCTGCTACAAGAAGACTTTGTAACTGCAGTCTGGATTGAAGGGGGTGAGGTGTGCCACTGCTCTGGAGCACTCACAGGGTTTGCCACTATGTTTTTCCTCTTTTACGTCTATGGGCTTGAGTACCTAAAGCTGGGAAAAAAACACCTTAAAGGGACCGAAAAGTCGCCAATCGTGGTGTTTTGGAGCTTGGCCCGGCTCGGGTAATATTCAGGAATCTCCGTACATCTTCGGTAAACGCATGAATTGTGTGTATGCAGCATGCATTTGACCGGAGAAAGACGAACTGAAAAACCCAACTGACAAACTACCCCACCCTCTACGGCAATTTTGTTCACTGCTCCAAGATTGTTGTTATGCACGGCCTTGTAATAGGGGCAAGCGAATGAAATTGAACGTACATGGATATCGAGCGGTGGCTCCCTTTAATCTTTATACAACAATATTTGGTCAGACTTGGTATTGGCAAACCTGCACCCCTCAAGGTGTAGCATTTTCTAAACAAGATTCAATAAGAATGCTCTTTGTCATTATCATCTTCCTCATGTGATGGCCGAGGTCTAATACATTTTGGAGAGTTCACTCTGCAGCACCACTCGCTTCTTTCGGTCACAATCTAAATGGTGTATTCTATGTATGTCAAGGTACATGATGCCTGCAATGACATTTATGTGGTACAATGGGTGTCTGCTGGGACAGAGTATGGGACAGAGTATTCTTCTGCAGATAATTTATGCTACTTGTTCCTTGGCTCCTTCCTTGTTTGGCATAAAGGACACATATATATTTTACAACAGTGGCGGATTTAGGATTTCTAGGAAGGGGGGGGGGTGGGCAAATTGAAAAAGATAAAAAAAAAAATCAGTTGAGCGAAGCGAGCACAAAACGGGAGCCCAAGTTTTTGTCAGTATAGTGAACCGTGAACAAGGCATTTGAAGCCCTTTTTTATTACATGATAGTTGGTTATTTTAACCCCCCCCCCAAAAAAAAATTGCGGTTGTGAAGTGCAATTTATTTAAAGCCTTAATTTTTTTAAATCCTGGAAGTAATTATAACCCACCTATTGTATTTAATTGTGCGAGTGAAAGAACTGTCACAAGTGTGAAGTGTGGGCCGAATTTTATTTCATATAGTGACCTGAATGGGGCATTTAAAGCCCTCTTTAATCCCCCTGGCCATTTGAAACCTCATTGCTTCTGGTCTCTGAAAGTTTTTTTTTTTTTTTTTTTTTTTTAGGGGGAGGGGCTGCTCTCCCCCTCCTGGATCTGCTCCTCTTGTACAATGTATGTGTGGCTTCGTAACAGGCCAAATGTACACAGTACATGTAGTATGATTTTAGTAGTTTCGTACCTATACTGAAAATGTTATATAAGTTATGTACCACATACATGTTGTCTCTTTACAGTAATTTAGATTACTGCAACAACTGAACATGCGCATTTGTTGTTATTTGAATGCCCCAAAATAGAAAAAGAGACTGTAAAATAAAGTGCTTCACCATTATGCACATCACTTGCCTTTTGAATGCCCATAAATTTTTGGTTTTTTAAAACTTTCTAGGTTTGAATTTTAAGATGTGTATCAATTAAAAAGCATAATGCATTTCATAATTGTTAATTGAAAAAGTGTACATGGGACAATCTGTTTTAGATTACCTTAATGACTAAGCATTCATTAGTTAGAATTGTGTTTCATAGAGTCAGTATTTACTCAATTTGTCTTCTTTTCTGAAGCAATGTACAGCTAAACACACACAAAATATATCTTGTAAAAGAAATATACATGTATAGTGAAAAGTATATCGCACATAGGTATACACCATATGTAATATATCATACTTGCAGATATAGTACAGAAATATGTTTTTAGAAATGGAAAGCTTTGAACGCATTCCTGAATTTTATATACACTGTTTCTGTTATGACTGGTTTTTTTTTTTTTTTTTAGTGCATCACTCATTTGCGAATGTATCATCATAATGTGTGTGAGTAATGATTAATGATTTGTTGTACTCAGTACAATTCATGTACCTTTTATTGTTAAAATTTTAACTGAGATGAGGGTATGTAATCCTGCTTGCTTATGTTGTACTCACTGGCCATTACAGTATATATATATATATATATATATATATATATATATATATATACATAGGCCACTGAGAATGATAATCTTAATCAATTCTTGGTGTCGCATAGCAATTTGCTATGCATTTTCTATATGACTGCTACACAAAATTTATTTTGTGTAGCAAATTTTTTACATAGGACTGTACAGAACTTTGTTTAAAGTATTTTTCCCATCGACCAAAAATGCTAATCAAATTTGAGAATATTATTCCCTGATAATGTAGTGATGGAACAAAAGCCTATTGCTTGTCACTGTTCGTGAACTATTTTAAAGCCAGCTTATATAGAACTGTTCATTTTTTTTTAATTATTGTAAAAATGTCTTGCTAAGTTGGGGTTGTTAGAAAGTCATTCAAAGTGCATCTTAACCTCATGTATTCTCATTACAATTACAGTATTGTGCTTGAACATGTATACGGAATATCATGTATTCAAAGATCAGATGCTCCAATGTATGCTTATATGCCTTATTAAATACAACTCATTCAGTTTTGTTTTAACTTAACATGGAAAAGTATAGCTCTCTGTTTTTTTGTTTTTTTCTTCAGTATCTGTGTATGCAAACAAAAGGGAAGGTTTAGAAGGGTTCAATTTTGCATCCCAAAAGCGTCCCTGTAAGGCGCAAAATCGCACCCTTTTATGGGGGTAAAGGGCTCAACGTTGTACCTTTCCAGAAGGTGCAAAACTGCACCTTCTGGAAAGGTACAATATTGCACCCAAAAAGGTGCTCCCAGTGTTGCATTTATTTGCACCCTTTTGGGTGCAAAATTGCACCCTTTTTATAGGAAAAAAGGTTCAATATTGAACCCTAAATGGTGCAAAATTGCACCTTTCTGAAAGGTACAATATTGCACCCAAAAAGGTGCTCCCAGTGTTGCATTTATTTGCACCCTTTTGGGTGCAAAATTGCACCCTTTTTATAGGAAAAAGGGTTCAATATTGAACCCTAAATGGTGCAACATTGCACCCTAATAATGGTGCAAAATTGCACCTTTCTGAAAGGTACAATATTGCACCCAAAAAGGTGCTCCCAGTGTTGCATTTATTTGCACCCTAAAAGGTGCAAATTTGTACCTTTATTTCTTAGTGTGTAGAGAAGCTATCCAATATATTTTTGCACGCTTCAATATCAAGGTATTTATTTTCAAATGTTATCATCTGTAGTCCTAATCAAAAGAGTAAAGAATGACGCACACATACACACGCACCCTCTCACCCACATACACACGCACCCTCTCACCCACATACACATGCACCCTTGAACATCTACCAGGACCAATTTTATTAAACGGCACAATTCTTGTTCAAGTTGAAACAACCTAATTCTTAGGAATATACATGTACATCGGCAACAAATAAACTGGGAAAACACACATAAATAACATCAGGAAACTCATATCGAGAAATACAGGAGTCATTGGCAAACTCAAAGCTTCCTTTCCTACTAATGTATACTCTCTTTATATTCTACACTAATCCTACCATACTTAAACTATGGAATCCTTGTATGGGGGCCTAGTGGTAAATCCCTTATCAATCAACCTTTGCTTGTAAAAAAATGGGCTATTAGAATAATCAATAATACAATTTTTCGTACCCACACAACCCCACTCTTCCACTCGTGTAACATTCTTAAGATTCACGAGCTATTTACATATAATCTAGGAATATTCATATTTCAGTTCAAAAAGCATGAACTTCATATTACCCCGTATTTTCTATGTTCGTTATGAATTATTCACTTCACTCCTATCCAACCAGACAAAGCCATTCTTGTCACCTTCCACGTACTCGAACAGCTTTTTCACAAAATACAATAATATATTGACAGGAACAAAACTGTGGAATGGCCTCCCCCAAACTTAACTAATATTACTTTTCTTTTATTTCAATGTTTTCTTAAGATCATCTCTCATATACTTGTAATATAAACTACTTTTTTTATTTTTAAAGGAATTTACAATATTACAAGCCTAGCTTCTTACTAGATTCCCTCATATTTAACGCCAAATAAGTTTGACTTATCCCAACTTTAAATTGATGGAAATATTGATCTGTGTCTCTGTATGTTCACTTGCATTTTGTTTCTTCTTCTTTTATTGAAAGTATTGAAGATATTTTCCTGTATCATTGTAATAATGCAACGTTCATTGTTTTTATGTTCTATTTATGTGATCTGAAATATTGAAAATAACCTGAAACTGAAACTGAAAACCCCTCTCACGCACACACACACATGTACGCATTACCATATATAATAGGCGTCGATACGTCCAGCCTTCCATTCGCTTTGTATGCTATGAGTTCTCTCATCACCAGCACGAAAACGTGATGGTCTTCACGGGCCGCGGGCGTGAAATTAAGATTACCTCGTTTTTTAAATAGACGATATCATTAGTTGAGTGATAAAGAAGATAAAGAGACTGGGTGGAACGAGAGGGAAGGGAAGAAAAAGAGGGAAAGAGAGAGAAAGAGAGAGAGAGAGAGAGAGAGAGAGAGAAAGAGAGAGAAAGAGAGAGAGAGAAGAGAAAGAAGCTGGTATAAGCAGAACGACTATTCATAACACGTTACAAAACATAAAGAATCCATCAAAAAAAAAAAAAAATAAATAAATCATTATCCAAAATCGGCTCCTTTAATATAACATTTTAAACAAAAATTTAGATGAACCCTATTAACTTCAAATGAGTCTGATTAATTAGGAGTCTCTCCGCTAAGCCAGAAGGATTATTTTTACAACTTAGATATATATATATATATATATATATATATATATATATATATTATATATATATATATATATATAATGTATATATCAGGGCAACATCAGTCCATATAAGGTTATTGTTATTACTTTTTTAAACATCCTTTTCTTTAATATCCAGAAAACTTATGTTACAAAAGAAATATAAAATCATGAAAAGACAATGAATGAATAGATATAAATGTAATATTCTTGTATGGTTGCGTGTGAGCGTGTGTTGTAACTGGGTCAGAATTGCTTTCCTAAGTCTTTTCCTAGAAGTTGAATGCATCAATTCTTATGAAAGTTTTAGTTAATACGTAAATTAAAATTTCGCTATTAACCTCTGCTATCAGTGCTATAAGACAGAAAAAAATTGTATGTTTTATAACTAACAAATGACACACACGGTGCACACAATGCAATTAACAAGGGGATATGAGTATATTATGCATTTTATGCATTAATCTTGAGAAAGAACATTTTCTACACATTATACAGTCTTCTGGAAATCAGAGTAGGCCTAATCAACTGAGAGAATGAGAGAGAGAGAGAGAGAGAGAGAGAGAGAAAGAGAGAGAGGCTGACTGACACCCTTCTATCCTTACTATAAGTAATTAAAAACACAGCTCGAAAAGTGGAATACAGTTCCTTGAACAGATAATGAGAAAATAAACGTGTAAATCGCAAAAGATACAATTGACATCATGATTGTGATTTCATTCCACTGGCAGAATGTATTACGTTTATTGAAAAAAACAACAACAACAAAACAACTACAAATATCAACAGGTGTTTTCGGGAATAATTTTTAGAAGCATACTGACTAAAGGACGAGGTGATGCATTTAATACACCGCTGAATTTTCCCTCCCCTGTCAAACACCATCTGGCACAATCTCTTGTCCTTGTTTGAAATTCATGTTATGTGATGATGAATATCTTCCCAGCTTAACATATATATTAAATTGCATCTTTCATTTTAGCGAATTATTCAACGAGGCAGGACCCTGTTGTGTACAACGAGGTACTACCAATCACAAGGTTATACGCTGTGTTGGTCAAGGTCATGGATTGGGTGAAAATGATTTTTTTTCTTCAAAAACCAGATCAATTACCAACTTTATTCAATTACTTTTGGAAATTGTAAGCTATATTAAAGACAGAGTGAGTTTCCTCCTTTTACTATACCGTTCTCCTTTGTTAGTTTTTAAAAAGATTTATCAACACAAATGGAACAATATTTCAAAATTTCTTTATACGAATACAATTTCATCCGTGAGAATATTCACAATTAAGCAATTCCTTCATCTGATACCACCTGAAAACTCAACTGTAGTGACACCGTTCATTTAGGGGAGAGAGAGAGAGAGGGAGAAAGAGAGAGATAATGTGCGTGTGGGTGCGTGTGCGTGTGTGTTTGAGTGAGAGAGAGAGAGAGAGAGAGAGAGAGAGAAAGAGAATCGCACCCCCTCCCCGGAAACAAGATTTGAGAACTCCACCTGCCCCGCTCCAACAGGCCTAGAAAGGAAGGGGCTGCATTTTATTTCCAGTACCAAAGTGTTTTAAGACTCTACTGCGCATACAACAGCGACAACAAAAGATGTCATCTCAAGTCCGTGTTTCAATTAATTAGTATAAGGGTAGGCCTTCGGTTCGAGATGATGTACCTATCGTTGCTAGAAACAAAATTACTCCCTCTTGATTCGGTCTAAACCAAAATGTCTAAACTATTTTCTTCATCTATCCAGGACAATCACATTAGGAGAATATATAACCTCGTGTGGGTGCACACTAGGCCCCGTTCAGACATGACGCGGTGAACCATCTCCAAAACCGCGCGCCGCTGCAAAATAGAATGAGCGTCGTGCACGTTACAAATAGGTATGTTGTCACACATAGATCACAGAGCATGCCAAGTAGACATCGAGACGTTTGTTGCACCAAGGATGTTACATATTGCCTTTCCTGCGAACGTAAATGGCATTGTAAAGTACGGCGGTCAGGGACATATGAGTTGAACGGAAACATGCAATTCACGTAGATTCTTCCCAATGAGGCAAATGTCACATGAATGCCTCTCTAATTGTGCATTTCCCTGGGTATTTGCTTGAAACGTTACTTCAACCGTTTGTTTGCACTTGGAAAGTTGCCGGTTTGCAGGTTGGTAACAAATCGGCCGCAGGAAAAACGTGACCTACGACTCTGAACACAGAAGATAGGAATGGGAAATGGAGGACAAAATGCCCTTTCCCTAAATAATTTTACAGTGGTGCTCCCTTGGATAGTTTACCAAAATAAGCATATTTCATAATTATTGTGATGTAGAAATATCGTGTGCGTCACACATATCCCGCAAGACGCTTGTAACACCAACACATGACAAGTCATGTAAATTAATTTGTGTTATCGGGAGGAGGAGGGATAGAAGTATATTATGTTCTCCAAGGTTATACTTTAAAAGATGTCCTTTTATACTGTCGTAAAACTTTTTGGCAAAGTTTCACCTGTTCACAATATTCCAGCATTTGTCTGAAATCAGAATTTGAGCTAGTAATTCAATCATCAAATATTTCTTCAGAATGGTTGGTTATTGAAATTAGAACAAGAAGATTTCTTTTGGGGAAAATCGTCTTTGATTATATAGTTCTGATCTCAGAAAATTCTCTGTGGATGCTTTATTTATTTTGTAAAACTTTCTCCGTAAGTCTGTTACGGCATTATGCATAATAATAATGGGTGTACTGAAAAATCTTGATACAGCATTCAATATACACCATTAACATAAATGTGTGACATAATGTATACATCAATTTTAAAAAATGCAGAACAGTATGACAAACGAAAATAAAAAAGGAGAACAAACCTTCCGAAAACTAAGGAAGAAATGTTTGATTGCTAATAGATTCATTATGTCTCTGTACTTTTCCGCTTTGTAGCCATGGTACCTCTTCTCAAAGATTGGTCTCTATGTTAGATCGCTTTAAAAGAATTTTTTGTCTGTATCATTCTGTACTTCAACGAAGCTAACGAGGATGCTACCCTCGATCGGTCACAATGACATGCCTTATCCACCATGTCTCAGAGTCGCTCATTTAATGTGCAGCGAAACGTGCAATTTAGCTCTTGAGACAGCCTCAAAACGAAAGTTGTCGGTTTGAGAGGAAATGTGCACTTTCGCTCTTCAAAAGATAAAGTACATCAATTTATCATGAAAGAAAGAGATGTTTCTTTTTAAATCACATTCGGGGAGTCGAGAGGAAAACAAAGATTCCTGGCCACCAGAAAGAATAAGAAGACGTGACCGAAGACGTCCCCAGATAACAAAGGACAGCACTGTATTCCCATGCGCAAACTCCTGAAGAAGGAATGGGGAGCGTGGAGGGGATAATATTGACTGCAAGGGTCATTACCGGTAATCCGGATGCTTTTTGAGGCGTATCTCCCTGCCGTCATGGTTATATACACGGGCTTTAGACACCAATTTGTGTAATATGTTTGCCCGATGAGATACTCAGCCGCACAATTATTATTCGAGGCAACCACTAGAGGAGAAGAAAGTAGAAGCTGGCAAAAGGCACAGGCGACCGGTTAATGTCAGTGGTGTGGCCACCTTTTGACAATGTGGACTCGATGCTTGGCCTTGGTCGGTGAAAGTAAAATTGACCGATAATAGGTGCAACTCTGTTTTAAAAATGTAACCCTTGAACGAAACATACCGTGTTGATCAGAGAGAGAGAGAGAGAGAGAGAGAGAGAGAGAGAGAGAGAGAGAGGGGGGGGGGGGCGTAGGGAGGAGGATAGGGAGACTTTTTAGAGTGTTAAAGAGTAATTGCTTCTAAAAATCTACTTCATGGTGAGACACGCCATTGATTTTGCATCAGATCATATGACAACAACCTGCATTAAAAACATCAAAAGGTGATTTCTCTTTGAACACAAGCCTAGAAATATTGTGATGAATTTATGCAAAATGCAAACACTTCAAATTTCACTTGAAACTGTAATATATTCTCCTTAAAATTTAGACGGGGATCCTGACAGCGAAAAATATTATACCGTGCCCTTAAATGTCATGAAGTATGAGATGTGATATTTATAACTATGATAAATTTATGATACGAACATATAGACAGGCAAGACACACACGAGGGTTGTAATTCACCATGTACTTCCTATTATTATTATAATCACATGCTGTTCTTTGTTAATGTTTTGCTAGTGTTTTTTTTTCTTTCCCTCTATCTTAGTGTATCGCCCTTTTCAAGGGAAACCTTCAAGTGGCGTGTGGTCAGTGGTTGAAATACATTCTGACATTCTTAATTTATTTTACATAACATATGAAAATACGTGGAGAGTATGTTTCCGAATTTTCTTAATGTTTGCAACAACACCACCCCCCCAAAAAAAAAAAACACACACACACACACACACACACACACACAAAACAACAACAAAAACAACAAAAAACAAAACAACAACAACAAGAAACAGTACTTCACCTTTAAACAAGATCATTCGAAAAGACCGGTCTGCAGACAAGCACTTCAAATGTCGGACTTGCGTCAGTGACACTCCAGGAGAGAGAGAGAACGAGACAAAATTGTTATCGTTACATACACAAACAAAAGTGTGCCTTGTTTGGTAACGGAAGATGAGGTACCTACGACGAAAGAGAAATATTTATATTGAAAGGGAGGTGGACAGCGACTTTATAAGCGATAGAACAGAGAGAATGAGAGAAAGAGAGAGAGAGAGAGAGGGGGGGGGGGAAAGAGAGATAGATAGACAGAGAGAGAGAGAGGAGCAAAACACAGAGCGGGTGAGAGGGGGAGAGAGAGAGAGAGTGAGAGTGAAGAAGGTAAAGAGAATAACTTGTGGAAAGTGGGAAGAAAGACAGACAAAGAGACGAGAGAGAGAGAGAGAGAGGGGGGGGGGGGTAGAGATATGGCGGAAGAGGAGGAGACATATGGACAGATAACAAGAAAGATCGGGGGACGATGACAAAATTTAAACAAAATGAAACATCCTGAATAGCAGAAATAGGTTGCTCCAAAGTGACGTCGGCATTCCAAAACTTTTACCCAAGAGTCCTGAAATGCCACATTTTATTTTCAAATGTATATGAAAAGTGAACTGATTGACATATTAATGCTTCAGTATTTTGTGATCACGACAACCTAAGCCAGAAAAAATCTAATCTAGCCTAGCTACCGGCCCAATTGTCATTTCAGTTCTAAATCTGCAAATGAAAAATAAATCATGCCTTACGAGTAAATGCTTGATTTACAATTTCGTATGTGTCAGGAGACATGATAGTAAAACTAATATGAACATAAAACGAGCCTACCAGACAAATAACTTGGTAATGATTTACGGACGTAGACGAAAAGAAGAGACCTCTAATCATGTCTTCATCCGTTTCCCCCGCTCCGCTCTTCCCCGAGTTCCATCAATCCTTCCTCAAACTTCAGAGAATAAGGAAGCAGCAGTCTTCTTACCTTTCGATCTGTATTCTGTGTGGAAGTTAAAAGTACGGTAATGAATAAAACAAACGATTCAAATTAGCATTGTTTAGCTATGCATCTGAAAGGTCAGCTTATTTGTTACACTGAATAAGAAGGTTTTCTTTACGATGTCTCTGAAGGGTAAGACTTCTACATCAAAGCCGAGTGGCAAAATCGCAAATGTAGTATCACCCGAGGTCAGAAGGTGGCATGTGAATGGTGGTTATGAGACGGGTATCCGAATACAGCTGCATGAACAAAATGCAGGCCATTTTTGTGATCTTACGGTTGGTGTGGTTGTCGGTGTTGATAATGACACCATATCATATGAAATCGATCCATATTAAGAGCGAACTGAGACAAATTTAAATTGATATTTTATTGAAAGTGGAGAGGAAAGGGTCGTCTGGTGAATTGAGTTCTACACTCTTTGTGACTCTAATATCATGTTCAACATTTCTAGTTGTATAAGATTCATATTATGACTTACAGGGAGAAAAAAAAAAGATTGCTTTGGTAGTGTCATTTGAAGAAAAGGCCAGTAAAGATCATATGTGAAAGACTAGTCTTGAACTTTAGCACATTTTGATATCGTTAATATTGTAAAGCAAGTTGATTACCGGCTGATTACCGGTATTGCTGATTTCAAATCAAACAAGGCCAATGTCTCGAGTGAAATGAGAAAGAGCAAGAGAGAGAGAGAGAGAGATAAAAAGAAAGAAAGAGAGAGACAAAGAGGGAGAGAAAGAGGGAGAGAGAGAGACAGACAGACAGAAAGAGAGAGAGAGAGAGAGAGGGGGGGGGGGGGGTAGATACACACCTACTCCTACACGACAATGCAAAGGTCTTACTTTTGTAGTTTATTTAAGAAAGGCTTTTACAAAGTGATATATTTTATAACTGTAAAGAATCCTGTAAAACATGCAGAAAGTTCGGCAAAAAAATTTCAATCATATATCACATTCATCAAACTAAAAAGAACTTAATTACTTTTGAAGATATATAAAACCCATTATTATAGTCACCACAGGTCAAGTATTCCGTAATCTATATTGTTGTTGTTTTCCCCAAAAGATTCATGTCAAACATGCAAAAGGTCTTTTTTAAGAACTTAAAAGTGGGTGAATCCTGGAATGGACATTGAAAACGAAATTGAAATCGGGTTGATTAATGAGTTAGATTATGACATAAACCAAGCAGTGATTGTTGGGGAGAAGGATACCCTCAATCCTCTCCAGATCCCTTCCTGCTTGTCATGACGACTGTACTCTGATGTCTCTCCACATTCGCCTTATCCAGGCATTCCCATGGAAACGCTCGATGACTACATTGAACCCGTGCTCTGGTACACGTAATATGGGCCAACTCTTCAAAGACAAAGCATCCTCTGGATTTCTTTCGTGTCGCCTCCCTTTGAGTAGGGGAAAGTAAGTCAAGCGGGTATAGATTTTAGCACCTCAAAGCCCGACAAGGCGCAACACATGACTCTCGATGAATAAGAAATCAAGGAGATTAAATTCAGGAGACCGTTGATAACAACAAAACCCTCCAAAGACGTCAATCTCACGTCCCGTATCATCGCTGCTGAAACTGAATGATCTGCGATTTAACGCCCTGATGGCAAAAATAAAACCCTCATCATTATGATTGCATTCGAGATGCAGCTAACATAGAAGAAAGTCATTCCCAAGCTCGTGGAATTCTATTCCACTTCCCGTCACATGCACCCGAAGTCCCCTAAACAGTTCTAGACTCTTCCTTGCCGCAGGATGTTAATGGTTTTTCTTTCATGTTTAGATCCAGGCCTGGGTATCGATGGTAAGTCTATATACCCACTTAGACTATCTTGCCTCCGGACAAAGCCTATCATGCCATATTTTGTGTCCGTCCGAAAGGGTGATATGTGGGCAGAGTAGGGTACAAAGCCAGAAAATAATGCTAAATGATGAGCGGTATTTTATTACATGTTTAGATATAGAGGACAAAACGAAGAACGAATTTGAAAGCAAAGCGAGGGAGAAAGAGAGATTAAAAAATAGACAGACAGAGAATGAGAGAGAGAGAGAGAGAGAGAGAAATATATATATATATATATATATATTATATATATATATATGTATAAACATCTCAACACAATGAGCTATATGTTAGGAAGCAACCACTAACCCAACCATGCTGAGCTGTACATACACATTTCCTCGGCATCTTTTCTTTTTAAAGCTCACATTTATCGATCTTGCTTTATATATATATCACGTGATGAATTTCAGTTGTTATGTCAACTGACATCACTTTGGGAACAATACATCAAAAAAGAATGTCTGATAAGGGCATATCGCTTGTTCACTTTATAGAAATTAACAATAACTACATTGTCAACAGCCGTTATGCTCTTTTTGCAGCGAGGCCATAAATGCATATTTTAAGTGGGTGTATTTTCTGAGGACAAGGGAATAGTGGTATTAAGGATATCCTGGAATCTCGCGGATGTCACGCATTTCCAGACTTAATCTTGATCGAAAAATCTACCACTAATGGCTTTCATGGAAGCAATTTTCTTTCGTTTCGTTGAAAGAAACCTGTAATCAGCAAGTTTAATACAGGGAAAGGGAGTTTACATAGTCCTTACCATTTCTTGTAATTCATCACCAGTTGTATGCTTTGATATTATATTCTGATGAAAATCATATTGATTGCTGCTTTTGCATATCATACGCCTATACCAGTAGTTCACAAAACATTTTTAACAGCTTTATTATTTGTTTAAATTCGTAAAAGTCGTCTTTCATTTGAGTGAAATATAGGGAAACACTGGCGACCTGGAAAAGGGAAAGTTCAGGAACATAACATTTCCCTCTAGTTGGAAAGGTGAAACCTTGACACGCTAGGAGCAGTATCTAAGTATCTTTTTAGTCAGGGAGTGTCATCACTTTTCAAGTGTGACGTCATAAGGGAGTATGATATCCAAGGTCACGACAGATTCTCGTATCACCATGTCAACTTCAATCTCTTTCAATTGCTTTCTTGATCAGTAAGGTATATTCTGTTCTTTTAAAATCAGTGACTTGATGGAAATTCATTCTTGTTTTGGGGTTTTTTTTTTTTTACATTTTGATAGTAATTGTATATATTTTTTTTTTAATAGAAAATATTGATCACCCATGTCTTGTATAATTTGCTCCATCCTTCAGATAAAAATTTAAAAGATAACTATTCTATACTACAATTATTGTGAGTTACTGAAAAGGGTACATAGATTCGCGAGCCCCAAATCGTCGATAACGCATCGAGCATTCATTGCGACTTCAGATCTATTTGAAAGAATCTCCACTAACTTTTTTTTTAACGTTGATTTTATGCCTCATTATTTTGATAACATTATGGACCCCTCCGCGACTTTGCCGTTCGAAAATTTCTTTGTGTATTCGTTAACATAGTGACGTAGCTATAGGTGGGACGGGGAGGGGCCATGTGCCCTTTTCTTTGAGAAGGAAAAGAAAAACAAGAAAAACTAGAAAGAGAGAGAAAGAGAGAGAGAGAGAGAGGGGGGGGGGGGTGGCAACATGAAAATAACTGATACTACCCCTACTCAGTCGATGGCTTTGATTCTTCTGCAATTTATCCACCAAGTAAGTGACCCCTCCCGCAAATGACACCAGTGCCTCCTCTACCCAGTAAACACGCTATATCCCGCTGATGACAAAGGCAACCCGAATAAAAGTATTAACACTCGTTACTCCTTCCATATCAGCATTCCAAATGAATGTAAATGTTGTTTAAATCTCTTTACCAATCCCGATTTCCCGATCTCTTTATGTTGATTATTCTTTCATATGACGTGTTGCAACCATAGGGACAGATCAATTTTGGAGAACCAGGCAAAGACATTTCATGTTGATGAATACATGTATACGGTTGTCCATGATTAGAGTTAGCAAGGTTCGATGGGGGGGGGGGGGGGGGGGGGGGGGGGAGAGGAACCCAAGTCGGTTCATGTCTTATGTTTCATATCGTATGTTATGTGTATGTTATGTAACAAAACTGCACTCGGGATAATTTAGTATTTGTCGTGCACATAATCCATTATATAGTGCATGATAGACCTTGCACTATTTATATAATATTGCACGGTCATCCGGGTACTTTTTCATAAACCATGAGATATTGTTTAACAATTGCACGGTCATCCGTGTACTTATGCGCAAACCATGAGATACACCGATTTTTAGGGGTAACCTCGCTAGTCATAAGGACCGCTATTCATAAGGACCATTTATTCATAGGGACCGCTATCCATAACGCGTGACTAAATGAATAGCGGTTTTGTATGAATAGCAGTCCTTCTACATAGCGAACCATAGACAAATTACCTCGCTGTCCACAAGGACTTCCGTTCATAAGGACCATTATTCATAACTACTCATAAGGACCGCTATTCATAACGCGTGTTTAATGAAAAGCGGTTTTCTATGAATAGCGGAATAGCGAGTGGACCCCGATTTTTATGGTTGGCTGAAAACCCTTTATACAAATAAGAGATTATATCGCTGGTGTTGTAATCTGAGAAACGGCCAAATCAGTGTTGCGACGTTGCAACGATAAGCTATTTGTGGTATTTTACCTACTTTCAGTGGTTTTGGAACCTCAGTCAGGAAGATTTTCATTTAAAAAAAAAAAATCTAATGATATTGCAAATTTTTTTTGCAAAATCGGATCGCAGTCTGTACAAGTTGATACCACAGGCCTGGTTAGAGAGGCACGGAGTGGGTATTTATGAACACATCGATCGTCGATTCCTTATTCCATTCCACAACGATTCCTCTGTGTTTTGCCCCTAAAGTCAGCTTGCCATAGGACTGACCCTGCAGTCCCGAAGGAAGACTTTTCGACAAAGGGTGCGTTTATGCTCCCATTTTTCAGGCCTTTTGTTACGCGTTTAGTTCATAACACGTTTGCGTCCAGTCATTTTCGTATAATCGCCGATTTAAACGCCGATGTAAAACTCACAAAAAGGTGCGTTTTGAATCGGCGTTTCTAAAAAAAACCCCAACAACAACAACAATAACAAAAAAACAAACAACAAACAAATAGAAAAAAAAAAACGGTTTCTGGGGAAGCATAAACACACAATCATTTGTAAACGCGTTTATATGAAGTCATATAAACTAATATACAGCATGCGCAGTGAGGTTTTTGAAACCAGCTTCAAAGCCCATATTCGCCTGGAGAAAAGAAGTATAAACAGTATCCTGTGAAACTGCGTTTTAGATGAGCGTTTCAATACGCTCATTCTGCCTTCGCAAAGAAAGTATAAACGCGCCCTCGTACTGTCAAGAACTGAGGACGAGAGGTAGATGAGAGCGGTTTCAACAGAGATCGACGCCTTATCTGCAGCAGGATAACTTCCAGCCAACCTTCCGATTTGTCTCGTGTTCCAATGCCCTTTCTGATCGGGGTGCGTGATTGCAAGATATCTTCTCAGGGGACCGTCCGACTGAAAACCATGGAAAGCCAATCGCTTACCTCTCGGACGATATCCGGGATTTAAAGACCTCTACTCCAATTTTCCAATGGTGTGTTTATGGCAGAGAGGGAATGATATCTGATAATGGATCGAAATATAGGATATCTCGGCTTTCCCTCATCGCACAACTAAAAAAGGGAAAATTGCTCTCCTCTGAAAAGCTCGTTAAAAATTGTAATACAAAACAATGTTATCCCAGGGCGGGCTTGGAAGGCTCGAGAATAGCAGATTGAACCGATTTGCTTGCTCAGATCTAGGCTGTTTTGTAGGCCATGTACCACATTGAAACCACATGCATGCCAGAAAGGAGATAGTGTTGATTGTAGAGATTACTCGCCTCAAAATTTTAAGCCACTGGCATACCGGAGGAAGAGGTAGACAGAAATACAGAGAGGAAGACGGAGCGATAGAGATAGCGAGCAGATAGAGAGAAAAAGTGCCCCAGATTTGAAATCTAATTTCGTTTCTTTATATCCATGTCGACCCGTTGAGCAGCTAAAGGACGGATACATATCGAATAAACGTTGAGCCTAGGGCTATCACTGAACTTCAGCAGCAGGAGAAATATAATCACAACTTGGCTTTCATAACATGAAACCAATAGCAAGACAACGGAATATGGTCACTTTTTTCAATTATTCGTTTCGGTAACAACTGCCTTGGGTAATTTTTGGGAGAGATTTGACACCAAATAAATACAGCTGTATTATTGGAAAAGCCTCGGCGGATGTGTCATTTCTGACGTCTAAGATGTCTAAGATCACATCGGAAGACACGTGACCCTAGTGTGGCCAAAATGGCCATAATGTTCCTGTCAATCAGACGAAAAGAAATAAAAGTCTGACTCCTTGAACTTGTAAATCAGTTTTCATAAGCCAACGTTTAATCCTTGAGAGATAGAAAAATGAGAGAGAGAGAGAGAGAGAGAGAGAGAAAGGGAGAGAGAGAGAAAGAGAGAGAGAGAAAGAGAGAGAGATGTAAGAATAAATAAAGAGATAAATAGAGAGAGAGATGGAGAGAGAGAGAGAGAGAATGAGAGGGGGGTTAATAAGAGAAAGGGAGAGAGGGAGAGAGAAATGGGGGTGGAGGGGGAAGGAGGGGGTTATACAAATTCTTAATCAGATTATTATTAGGCCTCATGAGAAGCTTAAGAGCAATCATTACCTGTGTCGTGTGTAATTGTTTCATATCTACGGATGATCACAGATATTTGTAGAGATCACGGTGATGATCAGGCAACGATTCGTATAAGAATATAATGATGTTAATGGCTCTGCTAATAATCTTAACTAAAGTAAATCATCAATAACACAGATGATTTTACATCATCGACTATACAATATCATTGCAAAAGTTCATCATTTGTCATCAATCTAAGGCTTCTAACTATAATGATAATTGCATGATCATATCTTCATCCTCGTCATCTTCATCATCATCACCACATGCCCTGCTTAAAATATCACCACCATTACAATCATTACCATTCATCATCAACACCCATACTCCCTGTTAGCACAACCTCGCTTATGAAACAGATGTCAAAGCTAATATAAAGTTAATATTAAATTCTGGGTTAATATCGAAAGTCACGTACTACTAATGAAACAACTGCTTGTAACAGATTACAAACTAATGGAAAAATTGCTTCATGTTCAACATATCACCAAGTACTGAAAGAAACACGACTCCTATCATGTAATTTTCATACCCTCGAGATGTGATAACGTTTGAATGATGTAAAAATATCATTTAGGAAATAAAAACTATAGGGTCTCTGTTGGGTCATTCAGCTCTTTTATTTCATTTTTTATATTAAATTTTAAGCTGCAAATTCACAAATTCTCCTGAATATTTTTTTTGCATTTCTTCTGGCACTTTGCTCATTTGAAGAAAGTCCAATGTCTTGTAATCGCCCTTTTTGTCTGCTCACATGGCCTTAAGCGTATCGAGCTTTTACATGGTTGCATTGAACCTAAAGTGCTAAATTTCTCCAATTTGGATGATTATGGAACTATCCCCACTACCTCTTTTCCCCCTTGTAAGCTTCTAATTCTCGATACAAACTTAATGCAATACAAAGCTTTTGATCTCCTTTATATCCATTGGTCTGTGCTAATTGCCTCTAAGGTCATTTCCCTTGATCGTCATTGGTTTGAAGGTACAATGGTTCTTACTGATACCCAGCTATGAGGCAAATCACATTCTCAGGGAGCTTTTCTTTTCCATTTCTTAATTTTTCTTCTTTTCATTTTATGCAAGAAAAGAACAATTGTTATTGTAATGACTTTCATGATATTCGTCCCATCCGCAAATATGAGCTGGATCTTAATCGTTTTAACCCGGGGCGAAATGGATATGATACATAAGTGACGTAAGTTGATCAGAGACATTTATGGAAATGGATGGGGAACAAAGGATGTAGCAAACCTTAAGCAAACTACTTGTTATAAAACGGATTGTACAAAATAAGAAAGACTGATATCATGGCAAAATATGGGAGATTCTGTTATTCAAGGGAAAAGAGGTCATTATAGAGACGATGACATCTTTATAGGCCGTATAGATGCATTAAAAAAAACATAGTTTAGAGTTTTATAGACGATATGGCTCATGAAATTGCATTATGAAATCAATTAATTTCCAGGGGAAAAGCTAGCTTTACGTATTCCGTCCATTTAAACCTTGGACGGATGTGTATCATACCGGCTTGCTTTAGAGATGCAAAGTAGGTTTGGTTCTCTGATTAAACTTTTTTTTGATAAACAAAATGGAAATGAGGCGACGTGAATTCTAATGGTGACTAGGAAGGTCATGCAGTATCATACCTCACTCTCCACTTCAATACCTTGTCCTAAGGCATTTGATATCTGTCGCAGAACTGCGAAAATACCCAATCAGCTAATGTAATGTAGGAATTAATGGCATTCTGAAGTACTCGGGATCATTACAGAAGATGATACGCAATAGCAGGTGCAGACAGTTTTGATCAACATTATTTCTTAAAATGCCTGTGCAAAGTGGGATGGGAGTTTTCGCGCCTGCATGGAATGCGTTATTTGAGTGACGTTTTTGCCACGAGCAAAACCCAGTCGTTGGTTAAGTGGGCGCTTACAAACTAATTTGACTCAATTGAACAGCTGCCTCTTGTCGCGGGCGATCTTGTTAAACGATGCAAGTACGCCAAGTTCTACCCATCATTTTTTTTCTTTGTTCCTGATATATTACCATTTAACAAAAATTCAAACTGCACGTGCATGCAACTGAGGTCCTTACATCAGCAGGTGGGTGGCACTTTAATTATCATTGCCTACCGAGCCGTTTTGGCTGTTACCGTGCGTATTTAATGCCGTTTGTGTCTGTCTTGTAGTTTAGTTTGATTGCACTCATATATGAGAAATACATATTAAATATATATATTTATACATACATATGTCTGGCATTCGAGGACTTAATATGAATGTATCAGAGATACATGTATACGCAATGCTTGGCTACAGAAAACGTAGTTTATGTGAAGGTTATGTGAAAGAAGTTCAAAATTACACTTGTTGTGTTATACATTTATGTAAAATACTTATTAATGCTAACTTTTAAGGACTCAAAAAGTGGAAAGCAATATCTAGGATTCTCTACCACCCTCTCTTAAGTGCCGTATCGTACAAAAGGACAATGTAAATCCTCAAGAGTCTATCTGACGTAGCCTCCAATCTTAAAAAGCGTGTATTATATCAGTTTATATTAATTTCTATTTACTTATTATTTATCCATTGGTATATAAAATAAATATATCATAATCAATGTGAAATACAAATAATAAAGTCAGAAACAAAAACAAAAATACAAAAGTGAAAATATAGGCAATATGACATTTAAATACATATTACATATTAAATACATCGTTATAGGTTATTAAATTGTACACACACACACACACACACACATGCACCCACCCACACACATGCACACACCAAAGGACTATAACAGACAAGAGAAAGTGGTCAACTGAGCAAGGATATAGTGATATCCAAAAACATTAAAAAATGCATTTCATACTCTGTCAAATGTATGGGCTGAGAGTTCTTTTAAATGTTACATTGGCCATGTTGGCAATAGCAACTCTATCATTAATGGGTCATTATTTCTATCTAGGAAATCATTAAAGACATTTTTGTTATAAGTTTGAACTTAACTGATTTGGTTGATTTGCGTTATCTTTCTGTGTTGCATTTAATGAGTAAAAAGGCCAGACATACGTTATAAGCCGGGTTTTCTACATCACCTCATCACTTCTTTCACTCCATCAGTATCAATGATAGCAAAAGGACTGCTCTGACGTAACAAGAGTATACCGGTTACCAAGTCTTCTGTTAGGGTTTTACGATTTCTAAGAATGCGAATTTGCAAAGTTTATTCTTAGTTGGCTAGTAGGCCAACTTTAAGGTTCCCATTTAGCAAAACTATCAATCCTTGTTATTAGTATATCATGTATGTATGTTTACTGTACTCTAAGCAAAGCCTAATGAAATTCAAGTGGTGGAATATAAGTTTCCAAGTGTATTCTTTAGTGTCAGCAATACTTTTTGCTCACATTCAGTAAAACTGTCCATCCTTAATTATCCAGATTTATGTTTAATGTGCTTTTAGCCTAAAGAATTCTTTTAAAAAAATGTGCTTTTTAGTCTATTTGAAGATCTGGCAAAAGAGGTTGATTTTTCAACAAGTTTTGAACACGATGAATGTCTGTTCATTTTTATACCACACTTTAACTTGTAGTTTGAACTTTGAAAAATGCTGAGAGTATTCGAAAGACTTATTATAACAAAATATTAGGTTTTTTAAAGAAACCATTTGGTAAGTGTTATCTTTATTTTAATATTCATGGTACCGCAATGGCACTGTGAATGAAGAGATCCGTTAAACTTATTTCATTTTACAATGCAAAATCTTTCTGACGTCCTTCGAATGGCAAAATACCCCTAAACAAATATCCAAACAAATTGGTACCACCTCCTTGCACGCTCACACCCAACTTACCCCTTCCTCATCTCTTGCTTTGTAGAAGCACTTACAAAACAAAGACAATCAAAAAGTGAATTAACACATTGATCGATAATCAATTAGTTATATTCACAAATCAAAGAAAATACCTTTTCATTTATATTTGAAAATCTTAGGAGTACGTGTCTGAAAATGTTTTCTTTTGATTCTTAAATGTAGCCACACGTTGTTAAAGATAGCTTTCACAACCCCCACCAGTGCACTTTGACATCATTGACAATGATTAAGAAAGAAAGAAGGCCTTTGTGGCCTTTTCAAAGATTAAGTTTCTTTTTAATGTCCCTTTTCGTCACTGTTGCAGTTTTCCCGATGAGAGCACCATTCCTTTTCTTAACATTTTAGCATTTAATCGTCACGATGATTTCAATGCATTTGATATTGCAACTCGATACTTACGTGAATGCATAATGCCATTTCAGTTAAAGTGGAGAGGATTGTTTCTCCTTGTCGAAGAACTTTTCCCCTTGGATCCCAATGGCAACTTGAGCCGGGCCATGCGGCGAAACGCGAAACCACTGTATGACCATTGACCACTCAACGCCTGGCTCTTCCATTTATCGGGAAAGAGATATTCTCTTTCGCTTACTTTAACCCTCACCACTCCAGGGTTTCCGTGATATTTGCTTTGGTTGGTGATTCAAGTAACCCACCCCGCATGTGATACTGAGCTGCATTGGTCTGTGCAACATAGAGAATGGGAATATTCACCGAGAGTAACCTACTGTGATCTTCTTGACAAGTCTCTTAACCCTCTTACTCTCAGGAGTTCGATGACATTTTGCCTAGTACTCTGAAGTAAGAGCGACTGATAGACTGAAGGGCTTTCGAGCTGGAACAAAAGGCAAAAGGTGTTGGCTCCAGTTTCAGAGGATCATTTGGGGTCGATTTCGGCCCAGTGAAGTACCGCATGCACACTTGATAACGGTAATAAGAAGCTAGAATTTTGAAAGGTGATTGAAAAAGACTGACGGGGAAAAAAAATCAGCAGCTGGAGGAAGTAAACGATATCTAGAAAGAAGTTGATGAAAAGTTGCCAAGAACTATCCATTTCACATCTCAAAGTACGTAAATTGCACTGAACTGATTATTTGCGCATCCCATGGATGCGTACGGCAACACCAACTCGGGTGTTTTATTTTTAATCCTATTATCTACCAATACTATAATAAATCATTAGGCATATAAAGGGTAACCAAGATAATTACTAAGGCTAGTTCCTCGCAAATATGGAAATTTCGTTTCTGGCTCTTTATTTATTTATTTATTTATTTATTTATTTATTTATTTATTTATTTATTTATTTATTTATTTATTTATTTGTATTTATTTATTTATTTATTTATTTATTTATTTATTTTTTATTTTTTTTATTTTTTATTTTTTTTTTTTTTTTTTTTTTTTTGGGGGGGGGGGATAAACAGCACTTGGAAGCATGGAATGACTGTGTCCAGCATGTGCCTATTTTAACCTGAAGATTTTGGCATCCATCATAGAAGAGGCCCTAGTGAGAAGCGTAACCTTGAGGTAAATATAAACATTGTTCCTTCCACTGTACATTTCCCCTTCTGATAATAAGAATTATTAGATTGTGGAGTTTCTGGCGTTTGTCAATATTTTCGCGTACAAAATTTTTGTACGTGAATTCATTAACCCTTTCAAGACAACTGACCACATTTTGTGGTTTGGCTCAATAACTTTTGATTCAGAGCTCTAAAAAATATACCAGATGCATGAATAGAAAGAGCAAAAATTTCTGCACACACTATGTCCATTTTTGTTGCATGACCATATTGCGTTTGATGCCAGGAATTTAAAAAGCGGGAATAAGACTTAAAATCCTTAAATTGGCAACAACTTAAGATGTCATAATCATTGTTTTTTCATCAAAATTGGCAATTTTTTCAACTTTTTGACAAAATCTGTAACCATGTATATTGTTTTCAAAGACATTACACCTTATTAGAACCATGTAGCACTGAAATAAAAATATTATTGTTGCCAATTTGAAGAACAGAATGTGATCTATTTATGCCTTAAATAATTCCTGTCCTGAAAGGGTTAACATCATTGCAAAACTGAAAGAAAATGTTAAATTAAAGATGCGGCATTGGATGTCAATCAGTAGGTAGGATTCAAGGTTCGAAGGTGCCTGAAGTAATTGAAAGTAATTGTATTCATGGATATTGAATCATTTTTGTTTGTTTACACACCTGAATGCTTATAGCACATCATTAAACCATTTGAAACTATTGTTCCAATCTTTCTACTAACTAAAATTAAATAAATACAATCATGTTGGGATATTGGTCATGTACGACGATTTGTAAGCATGACACGATTCTTCATCAATACCTGTTTCCCCCTGTATAATAACTTTTAAACGAACTACTTGACTCTGACAGTTTTTTTCGTCTGACCTTCAAGGTAAAAACTAATTCAAGAAGATATATGTTACAGGGATTTGACGTCATAGTTAAATGCCTTTCTCGCTTCCTTGATAAGAATATGACTTCACACGATTGGCTAATAAGGAACATATGCTATAATTACAAGGATATGACTTCAGACAACTTTGGCCTCTAAGAACATCTGCTCTAATAAGGAGATGATTTAACATCACTTCGGATTCTAATAACATCTATCGTAATCATTGGTAATAACGATACAAAGTGAAATTTCTTTGTCTTCTAATTTACATCTACCTTGATTATCATTGTGGCTTCAAATGATTGTAGCTTTTACGAACTTGTACTTTGATAATGATATGGCATGTCTTCACTTGACTTCGGTCTTTAAGAGAATAACGTTAACAGGGTAATCAATTCACATAACTTTGGTCTATAAAATGACATATATTGAAAAGGATACGATTTCAGAATAATACAGATATCTTGTACAGTCGGTGCATAGCTGCCTATCGGTGGCACTAATCAGATTCAGATCACATGCATATTTTTGGATTAAATCTACTAATTTAATTTTGCACAATGCTATATAACCATCCTGACTGAAAGATGAAATCTTTTTATTCTGAGCAACGGCAACTAACTTTGGCAAGTTGATTTAGACAGTTAACGTGAACCAAAGGAGAACGGCAAATGATAGTGATGTTTTCATCCGTATCCAATACTAAATTTTCTTTTTGCGTTAAAGTGCTGCTTTCGGGTCTGAAAAATAATCGCAATGCAATCAATTCGAATTTGAATTTCTAACTTAGCATGCTTATGGTGTCCTTTCCTTCTCTTGCTGTTGCTAGTGTACACTTTCCATTTTATTCAAATGATTTATATTTCTTTTTTGTAATATGCATATCAACAAAGAAAGAAAAGGTATAGTTCTGGTGAAGGTGAAAAGTAATTTGTGAGCTTTCTCATTCATTTAGGGTTAGTTTGAAAGAATATTAAAAGCCCCCTGAAAAGGACTGCTCCTCAAATGCCATTATATTTCAGATATGACGAGAATACAGCTGAACAGTTTGGATCCAAATTGTCATGCCATGTGTGTGATTCTGGTTCCACAAAAACACATTTCTGATTACATTTGTGACTTTGTACAAGATTAACCCAATTACTTATCATTTTGATTATTCCATACCCTCACAGTATACAGCAAGTCTTATGTACTACATAATTGCCTTTCCTGTATGTTTCCAGACAGTTATTTTTACAATGTACTTCGCTAAACCAGAACCCAGAAACTAACTTTATTTTTAAGCATATTAAGTGCAACTACCTAAAAGATTGAGGAAGTTATTGTAAAATATGTTCGCAGAATGTGCTGTAATTAATGTCGTTTTCTTATTTTTGATTCATCTTCTGCATTTGTTTAGGATTCTGTTTAACTCTAAGCATAGCTCCTTTGTAAGTGGACAAGACGGATGTAAGAGACACAGCTCATATCAACCCGCTTCATTACCAGAATAACCTTGACCGGGAACGTTAGACGACATAGGACAGAGCGGCGGCGTGCTTTCTATTTTCAACCGAGTGATTAGAGGCAAGGGAATGCACAGTTCAATTTCCTGCCGAATACATGTAGAGATGAGAGGATATTTCTTCCATTTTAGACACTGGGACATATAATTTTTATTTTTTTAGAACGGTCTCTGTAGTTCTACTTCAATGTTCATGCAATAAACGTACTAACCCTGCATCATTTTGTTATATGTGGTTTGTACTGTCTAACTGGGTCATCCTGATAAGCACTCAAGGCCGCAGTATGCGACATAGTTATTAAAGCAAAACAATGTGGCATACCTATATCATACTGCTGGCCAGGCATTGGCGTTATTCCATTAGAGAAGGTATTTTCATGGAGCATGTAGCACTAATGAAAAATATTGTAACGAAGGGAAATATAACGTTCTTGGTGCCTTCTAATAATGTATATCAGTTTGAACCAGTCGATATCTAGTGAGATATATGTGCTTCTTTCTGTTACTTATTCAATGTTTCAAGCTTATGAGCCTTATCTATAATGTCTAAATCATAGAGGTAAAATTAATATGGCTTGTGCGCCCACTCACTGTCTTATATGCAATTATCCGATGTAATACCTGCCTGTATTTTACCGGTCAATAAAACAGCTCTGTATTGACTGGCAGCTTAGTAATGATAACTTTTGAGATTCCTGTGAGAGTGATCACGTGACGCACCGTCGACCAATCATTTGTCTGTATCTGGAGAACGTCTCTGTGATATGAAGCTTTGGTATTAGTTGAAAGTGCTCTGCGTCATAATCCCGGCATGGATCAGAAATGAATTATCGACTGGTCAAAATGACGTTTGTGTTCATCGTAATGTCCAGTTGAGTCAATAGTCGTCTCAGTGGAATCCGATGAAAAGAGCTATCTGCATGTTTCTAGCGTATTTATTACTTCTATGCTTTGTTTGCATTGTGTTCTCTATCAACGAATAAAATCAATACTATGAATATCATATGATATACGAGATATTAACTGCCTAGAGCTACCCCCCTGTATTTGAAGGTCTCTCGGACAATACACCTCATCCCCTGACCATGGCATGAATGTGTATTTTCTCAGACACCGCGCTCTTTATAAAAATTTATCAGCTTCGAAAGCAAGTCCTTTAGGAGCTCATCAAATGTTATATAATAAACCCATTCAGACATTACCTGTATACTATTTCACGATCCCTACTTCTAGTGTATCTCAGTACTGAACTGATTCGAATGAGCTTATAACCCTGATTGAAAAGGTAGGTTATATTTCAACCCTGGTCGCAGCTTTTATATCACGTTGTATCCATGATGAATGGAGAGCCCCCCCCCCCCAAACCCAAACAAAACAACAACATCTCCCTTGTTCAACAAGCCTACAAAGTCCCCCCTCAAAAAAAAAAAAAAAAAAAAGAAAGGAAAAGAAAAGGAAGAAAGAAAGAAAGTAGATGATTATATTTATTGTTAGATGACAGTATTGTGTTTTTATTGTTTGATTCAATTATCTACGCTCTTCCTGAGAGCCATCATCATTGTTTTCGGTCTAATCCATTTTAAATACCCCTTGATGATTTGAGCAAAATGTTAAGGTTTGATTATGCGAATCTACAGCCGATCCTCATGTTTTCCACAAACACCTTTTTCGTATTTAATTACTCTTCATTCAACGGTCGTTGTACAGTTGCAACTTATTGGAGGTGCAATAAGACAACACCTGGAAGATACATCTAATCAATAATTCGGATCGTATTCGGCAAATTAAGCAACCCGTGTCCTCCCTCTTCATGAATGAGTGAGACAGCCAGAGAATGTTCTCCCAGATAGTGTCACAACAAGTTCTTGTTGCCATGTGTCACAACCTCCATCATCAGGGGGAGTGTGGCGCCGCTGTCCACAAAATGAGGGCTCCAAGTTCTTGAGATGTCTTCTACAGCAGTGTACATCATGAACATACTGAATAACGTTTTCTGAAGCTCCTTTGAATATGGAATGTATCGATTTTGGATGACATGTCTTGGAATTGAATACGAGATAACGTTTCCACGATCCGTCATTAGTATACAATGGCAGAATGGCACGTACCCAATTGTATGTGGCCCTCAAGATTTTAAAATTGGAAGTATGGGGAACTAAACGTAAAAATACTATCAATTAATAAATTTCATGATAATATAAAAGTTTTATTCCAGCAGCGAATTCTCTCTGTAAAGTACAAAGTTATTTCAAATTATTGATTCAGATTAAAACTTAGATTACTCAGAAAACAAATACAAGTTTCTAAAAAGCTCAGCAATTATTAATTCGGGGATATTATCTAAATTGTAAAGCCATGAATATGAAATATCAAATCATCGTTGAAATAATAGGGCACAAGCAACAAATGGATCTGCCTGACATATCCAAGATGTGTACACTATTTGCATTGTTAGAGTTTAAACAACAAATTTTAAAAGAAAACAATTATGAAGTAGACAAGGAGAAAAACAATTGAGAGTAATACTGTATACATTACACAAAATCTGAACGAAGAAGAAACGATTACAAATTCACAATCAGAAAAAGGAAGAGCGAAAAATTATAACAATAATACATATATTCCAATATATATATATATATATATATATATTTATATATAAAGCAAACTAATACGAATAAGGGGAGAGGAGAGATATAGCATAGTGCAAATAAGAGAACCGACAAGACTACAGAATAATTATGTCAGGCTTTCTTTTTGTGTCGTACCTATTTCAAGTCAACTTAATACTCCCATCTAAATTCACCGTCCTGCCCAGTACATAGTTTACAATGTAAGGCCTTAAAATGACGCTTCTGACTGCACTCGAGGGGTACTTGAACTATACCACGGAGGCTATGGTCCTACTACATTGCACTTGTGTGTTTGCAGGGATGGGCTTCAGTCAAGGTAAGCAGATCTGTACATTGAGCTGGAATCGTGGTACCACTCAATATGACTCTACATGTACACGTTGAAAGGTACAAGTCTTCAAATGTAACATCTGTAGTACATTAAGTTATATCAATTTTATGTTGTTGAATACCCCTCACTGGCTATAACGTATAATTCCAACTTAGCAAAAATTGCTGCCTTTGTGACTATTAATAGGACTGTCTTTATAATGTCGTTTTTTGTGCATAACTGTCGAATAATGGGGAACATTCGTGTATACAAGGTAGGTAAAGACCAGCAGATCACCAGACACAGTCATGCCTGAGACAACGGAGCTGGCAAACAACCAAAGGCAACAAATCGCCATCTTGAGAGCTGGGTCGTATCGGTGACTCAAATCAAGATACGATTTAATTTTTTGCCTTTAAACTGTTTACAGTTTTGCATACAATTTATGCAAAGAGGTAATGCCGATAAGCTATACCGAGAAGTGGGTGCAGAAAAAACGTATTAAAAACCTCCTTATACATTCAAGCCTAAAGGTAGTCCACTGCGTATGTTCTGTTTGTGTGTATGTTACAGTACTTATGGTTAGTGAGGGCAGTTGTTTCACTTAATTCTATAGGCAATTCCAACACTCATGCAAAGACCCATGTTCCCTGCTTCTGCTCACTGGATATTTTTTAAATGATATTATGTTATATCAACTTGTATATATACATGTTCGTTTGTTATGTAAAACACCAAAAGACAATGGGGAAATCAAGAAACCTTGAACCTTGAACCTTGAACCTTGAACCTTGAATGAAAAAAATAGAATGCCATCGTAATTTTGGTAGGATTAGGATAAAAAAGGAGATGGGTCAAAATTCATTGAAATAAGGGAACCTTCTTATACACACTGGGTTCTTTGGATTTGACATCACAAGTTCTTCTTTTTTCGTACTCTCTCGTATTCTTGATTTTGGGTTTCTGATGTAGGCAAAGAGAGCAAGGGAAGGCTTCTAAGAAAATTCATGAAATTCAAGAGAAACGAAGATTCCTTTACCTCCACTATTCCTTCCTTAACAAAAAAAAAAAAAAAAAAAAAAAAAAAAACAAACAACCCCCCCCCCCCCCATATCCATGACTCATGAGGAAGAATCTCATGGCCAAACTTGATTAAGAAAACCCAAATCACTTTCCAATCGTTTTCCAAGACTGCATGTCAACATCGTGAAAGAGGCATAATGGCTCATTAAAGGCTGATGTCTCATCGTCATGTAATATCAGAGAAATTCAATGTCACACTTGTTTTAGAACTGGAATATATACGAGAACTTCTCTTTGGGGCTTTGCATATGGCCATATCATATTCTGATTGATGCGGAAAGGATTATAATATGATTCCTTCTCATGTTGATCGATGTAAGCAGGACGACAGCGGAAACTGTACTGGGAGAGATTATTCATGACATTAACTAATGGATTTAGGGATAATTAATGAACTCAATTTTCGAACTTACAGTCAGTATCGAAAGTTGAATCCATGAATTAGAATTAATTATCATTACAAGTGGCAATTTCGTTCACTTGCTTTTATATGAAAAATAGATTAAAATTGTCCAATTATGCCCAGGCAGCCTACCCTTTATCGAATTTACTCTGTCAAAACTAATTATTTTCTTCATTCAAATTCAGTGTTTGTGCCTCATTATTTAAGCGAGTAAATATTCTTTATGACAATTTTTAAACCCTTATAAGAATAAAAACTGAAATAAAGTTTTTAATCATGTAGTCTAATGTTTTGCTTCTGAGGAGGCTTTTTACTCAGGCTAATACGTTTACAGATACATATCGGAAAACGCTTTTTACCCAGTCTAAGAAATGTATTTGAAGAGGTTTTTTTTAACCAGTTTAGTACATGTATCTGATACTGATATACAGATATAGCGTCAGTATTTATCGGTAGGAACTGAAATGTTAAATAGAATAATAGAAATGCATAAGCATGATAAATTTATCCACGTGGTTAATGTTTAACCGTCTAAGTTGAAGATGGTCATCTAAAACCGGACCAATCAAAGGATTATTTTGTATAAAGAAATGAAGAAGTGTGATTACAATGACGAATTTAGGATTTTATTTTGGAAAGAAAGAAAGGAACACCTGAGGGCATGGAGACACTTTCTGCAACTCTAACGATGCATTTGAATCGCGAAGTATATATGTATGGACGCGACCACTGTAACAAACAGATACTAACCACAGGGTGATGTGAATGACAATGAAAGAAAGAGATGGAGAAACATAGATAAAATGGTGACTGAAAGAGAGAGAGAGAGAGAGAGAGAGAGAGAGAGAGATAGAGAGAGAGATAGAGAGGGAGGGGCGGGTATGTTAGGAAACAGACATAGGGCAGGGGGAAGGGGGTTTGAGAGGGATCGGAAAAAAATAAGAGAGGGTGAGAGAGCGAGAGGGGCATGGTGGAAAGAGCCAATGATGGGGAAAAAGAGAAGAAGAGTAGAAATATGAAGAAAGAGAGAGAGAGAAAGAGAGAGAGAGAGAGAGAGGGATAGCGAGAGGGAAAGGAAAAAAATTAAAGAAAGAAAGAGAGAGAGAGAGAGAGAGAGAGAGGTGTCAAGAGGAATCGTGGTCAGCCTTGCTTGGTCAGTTCTATCACGACATTCACGGGATTTGACAAGGGATCTTTTTGTTTCTTCTCAAACTTGTGGATGGTCAGATTGAAAGGATGGTCAAAAAGCCGCATAAATCTTGCGAGACGTGTCACTCTAACAAGGACGCTTATTATGTCCTTTACAAATGACCATTATGTGAAAATCCTATGCCCACGTATTTACCTTGATCAATTATTATTTGGTATCATTTTGATTCAATGGAACATGATCACGATGAATGTATATTGAGTGGAATGCATACAATACTGCTAAGGTCGAGCGTACTTGCACTGCCTTTAATTTTTTTCTCCACTCAGTTCTATACTGCCTTCCTCAACCAGCAAATGCTTGGTAATTACCGTTTTTCGGCTCTTACTTGCATCTTCATAATTATATGCAAAACTGCAAGAGAAACATTTCACAAAGCAATGTCTAGTTTTCCGCCAAATTAAATGGACGTGATAGAAAGAGAGAGAGAGAAAAAAATAGGCACGCACTCGGTTTTTATCAAGAATGATACTAAATAAGTCTTCAATTGTCGGGTGTATAGAGCTATTAACTTGTTTTTTTTTTTGCTTTGAAATAAATCACTTTCCTATGGGATTTGTGTGTAGATTGTGTGCCTACTTGCAGCAATGCAAATGGAGGGTTAATCATTAAATCTGGTCAGTTTTAATTATCGAATTTTCAATTGACATGTATAATCTATCATTTATTCAGACCGAGGGGCGGAGCGTGAGAGTCCAGTCAAAGAGGGAGCACTGATGTCGTACGGGGAGGTACTTCACCTCCTAGATGGATGTAATGCGAGAGAAAAATGCCATCTATTGAGGGAAGTTTGTAGGAAATTGGAGGCGGGAAGGGGGGGGGGGGTGTACAATTTTCTTTATTCTTCCCCCCTCTGCATTTTAAAATTTTTCTCTCTCTCTATCTCGCTTTCCGCCATTCGATAATGGGAGGGGGGTTGGCAATGTACCTACGCCAGTGTTAAAACATGCAGTCAAGTAGGTGACGAGAAAGAAAGCAGAGACATACTGGAGTCGAAACAGGGATAACAACAGATAGAGAAGGAAATAAAAGATAAAAGCTTAACGCCAAGAATCAATAAATTAAACATTCCGATTTTTATAAAATTGATTATTCATTCAAAAATACTAGCTGCAATAAGAAACTGCTTCCTCAGCTCACTTTATGCAAGAATAACGCAGCTCTTATAGCATGTGCAGTATCATCTGCTTGCATATTCATGGCACTATCTTGGGGCAATGTTAGTGCTCATTATTACCGTCTGTCGAGGGTATGGCAATTTCATTAATTACCCTAACTAACAAGGCTGAATTAATTACATTACTTTTTCTTTGATCAGCGGTATATGAAGGAAAAACATTATTTCTATGAATCAAAGGAGGTGCGTAATGTTTTATTAAAAATAAAAAAAAGCTGTGTTTAACCATCTGAATGCATGAGTTAATTCAGATGAGGATATGAAATATTTTTCCAATGTTTATGTAATATTCTGTACATTTCGCAGGATCGAATAATGTTTTTTCTATTACACGTGATTCACTAACATCATTCAGAGGATTCCCCAGATATAGGCCAGGAGCCTGTCCCGAAATAGTCACCCCATTTTACCCATAAGATTTGACCCCGTAAAGTTACTTAGACCATCTAAGTCATTGACAAAAAGGTTGTCAGCCTGACCGTAGCCGCCGGGTTAAGCCCCCAGAGCCCCCAAAAGGGACCCCAAAGTCGGGTCGATTTCACCCCATCTCACCCATGCACTAAACTTTGTCAGTAGGAAGTAGTATGACTGGACATTACAAAACACAAAAAACTGACAAAAATTTCCGTCGGGATGGGTGTCAGACAGCCCCTAAAAATTGGGGTAAATTTTTCCCCTTAAAGCCCAGAGATCAAATTTTGTCAGAAGGAAGAGCTATGGATGTACATTCCAAAAATATATGGTCTAAGTAACTTTACGGGGTCAAATCTTATGGGTAAAATGGGGTGACTATTTCGGGACAGGCTCCCAGACTAATAGGTTGGGCTGGTGGTGCTTGACACCAGATTTCAAAATTATGTCAGCAAATTTAGAATGTTTAGAAGCCTGCGCTGTAAAAAATAACTCTATAACTATACAGGTTTTTTTGCCCTTGAAATTATAAGTTATTGCCGTTATTTCAATTTTACAGTCTTTTTCCTGTAAAACAACAGGAAGTTTGTTGGTTTACCGGAAATCAGCATATATTTACAATCGCCTAACAAACTTGCTGTTGTTTTAAAGGAAAAAGACTTTAATTTTAAGTAGGCGATTCTAAATATATGCTGATTTCCGGTAAAAAAATAATGTGGAAAAATGGGCATTCCCGGCATCCTGACTGCCAGGAAATTCCCATGAAAGTACGGCAATTTTTTTTTACAGTGTGTAGTCAAGTATCTTCAATTACTGAACTTTCTTTTCGCCTGCTGGATTTTTTTCAACCCGCGGAAGTGTGAAAATATGACAACAATTGCATTTTTCCCTTGTCTCCAAATTCGAAAATATTACGGACTTTTCCCTTTACCCACTTTGTTACTTTTCGACTAGTTTCGGATAACAAGAGGTACGACAGCCCCCTTTAAACAGTTTTAACGTCACTGAAGCATTTTCAAAAAATATACACCAGTGACGCCACTAACGGTATTTAATTCAACCCCTAGCCTACTTCACAACGAACTTCACTTCTATTTAATAAAAAAGTCTTGTCCTTCTCGACAACTATGGATTTTAAGAGGCAAATGAAGTTATCAATTCTAAATGTATGGGAAGATATCGCTCAATATCAATATAAAGGCAACAATGTACACCTTTCAATCGGACACCTAAACATATCAAACGTTATCCGTCGTTTTACCATTTACATGTTTACCTATCCTTTTTAAACTTGCCTTTTTAAAATTGAACAGTCTCTAGATACCTTAATTCTCAGTCATTGAATAGTTATAGATGATTTTATAAAATTTCTCTTATCATTACCCTAATTTCTCTTACCTTTTATACGCAAACTGCAATGCATTCAACGTAATATTTTAACTGTCTTCTTAACATTATTCAGTTTTTTTGTACTGTTTAAGACATCAAGAATGAGTCGCGATAAAATTTTCATTAACCTTCTGCATGGTATAAACTAAAATATAACACTATTTTGAATAAACATTCAATGTCGCATAAGGCTGAGAAGGTTCCTTAAGAAAAATATGTTCATTTTGCTACCGTCATCAGAAAAAAAGTTAATTTCAGACACAATTTTACACTAGCAAGGAAAGATGTGGGTAATATATAGTCTTTTTAGTTGCATGCTCATACAACCTTCAAGAACGGTTTGGAGCAATATGTTGTTAATATCTTTAAAGGAGATAAATATCTTGACTGACAAACATTATGAATTTGGGATGATTGCAAGACCGTGTAAATATAGAAGGGCAAAATCAAAACTGTCGTTTACCCCACCAGGTAAGAGAGGATAAGTTGTAACAGATCCAGGGCTATTTATATGAAAAAAATACTATTCCTCCCAAGAAAAAAAAAATGCAATCAGTTTAATTGGACGTGTCTTTTCCAATCAGTGATAAATTATGATGCGGTTCATCTATCATGCAATCAAAACACAGCTCGATATATTTCGAAAATGTGACCGAGGCAAATTTATCAACATACCGCACGGCATGCCTGAATGCCATGCAGGCAGGGTGCCATTTACTGGGGTCCTGTTTCTCTTTATGCGAGTGATATCTGAAATAATGGGCAGGATAAATGATTCAGATGCGAAGAATCTTCGTCGGTTGAAGGCACGAATTGTTACTGCTTGGTTACAAGCCACTCTTTTAATATGCATGAAACTGAGACATAACTATATATCCGTAATATGTTCTTGAAAGCCATGCCCATGGTGCATTTTGAAATTAATAAGCCTCATTGCATTTTTGATCAAGTACTGTCGGAAGTTTCGTTAGAAACAAATACAAATAAATTCAGGAGATTGTAATTAAAGTTGAAAAGTGAAAAAAGGAGATAATTAGTTGATATAGACAAAAATATAGACAAATGAGGATGAGTATATGTAGTACAATGAATAGGGCATAGGCGTAGATGAGTGTGTTTGTGTGTGTGTGGAGGGGAGTAATGTAAGGAAAAAATGAAGAAAATACTAGTGGAATCAGAAGCATCAGCGATAAATAAGTCAAAGAAAGAGACAGACAAGAAAAAAAAGTATAATGTGTGGACATAAAAAAGTAGAATTATTGCAACTGGATCAAAAATAACTTAAATCCGCAAAATATTCATGCCAAATATTGGTTAAGATATCATAAAAATTCAGCAAGAACTAAAATGCTGGATTACAAACATACAAAGTATGGACAGTATGAACTGGGGGACCACGAACCGTGTGGTTTATCGTGAATGAAAGACCAACACATCACACATTAAGAGCTGCCATCCCACTCGTTCCTTTGCAATTGCAGCTTATATTTGTCCTTCCCCGTTTACATTCTCCCTCTGCGCCTTTACCCCTATCTCATTGTCCTTACCTTTCTCAGCGCCTGCCCTTCTGAGTCTGTCTTGATGATGAACGCCCTATGTTTTAAAAACGGCTATTACTAAAGTCGGTCCCCGAGTCTCCAGGAAGAAATTTTCCTGATTGCTCTCAAGGGCTGGTCACATTTGCCCGATAACGATAACGATAACGATATTTTTCATTAAAGGTTTATCCCATACTTGTCCTACTATTGACATACACGAGCATACCCATCCACACGTTCGCACAATAATGTAAGGTGTACTTTTAATTGAAAATCTCGTTCTCGTTATCGTTATCGGACAAATGCGACCAGCCCTTAAGGTCTATTGCGGCATTAGGCCGGTAAAGATATCAAGCTCCGTGTAAACAGCACGAGATAGCGGATGAACCCCGAGAACACCCGGATCTACAGGGAATTCTCGAAACTATCTGAGAAAGATAGGGTGGTACTATGAAGATACAGAACATCTTTACTGTGGCTGCCCAATAGGAACCGAGACGGTTTCCTTTTGAAGGGCATATCCGTGATGAGATTAACCTATATCGGTTCTAGGCCTCATGAGGTCCCTGAAATATCCCTAACGTCGCCTCTCGACCGTGCTTATGAAAGAACACCCCGTAGTTGTTACAAGGGTCGAACTAAGGTAAATGAAACGCCCGGAAACATGCGCCCCTGTTCCTACCGAATATCAGTTAACTGAATCAAAAACAGAGTACTTAAAAAAAGATACCGCGATATTATCTTCTGACCTATCCTGTAAATGTCACGACCGATCCCTGTATTTGGCAGGATCAATGGGATAATTGGAAAACACGCAAATGTAACCACAAGTGTAAAGTCATTATCGGTTTTATGTGGGATTTTCGTTCATGGATTTGCTTTCTCATATCTGTGACATCTCTGTGACGTAAAATTCAGGGTAGAGGTTTCAAGTTACAAAATTTAATGAGACAAACTGACCCACAGAAGAAATAAAATACAAACCGGAAACTTGTAGAATGTCTGCAAATTATCAAAATGTTCGTGTGATGCTGTGAAAGGATCAATAGGCCAGAAAACCTTTTCACTAATAAAAATGAAACAAATGAAGAAATTTGCATAGCCATATCGTTTGTTACAATGTGTATCAAGGTCTTGAATGAAATTCACGTTTTCCGCTTCGAATTGAATTGTGTATGATATGTTGTCACCCCCCTTTTGCATTTGTTTCAAGATTTCATGTCATGAAATATTCGATCATGTATATTTTCCTGTGATGTTTACTTACTTGATACCAACTGATCCCTGTTGAAGACCAGCGATTTCGGTATTATGAACATTTATGATTTAAATTATTGTATATTTTGTTGTGCCTGTTTGTACTCGCATGTTGCATGTTGCCTCCTACAACCTATAATAGATTTTGTTATTTAATAACTAAAAACGATCATGATTATCGTTAATCATACTCTACTGACTGAACTGATATAATTGTGTTTATGAAGTAATGGCAATCGAATAGAACAGGTTTCTTTTGATTGTGCGCGTATCAAGAGCAAAATATGAAATGCCATATGAAAAAAGTAGGTTGAACGAATCATGCAACAGGGTCGAAAACATAACTGTGGGCGTTGGGGAAATCAACTGCCACTATTGCAACATGTCCCAAAGACACTGATTGACGCAGGCCGACTGCGTAGGCAAAGGGCAAGACTTCCTCTGGGCAACATTCTATTAGAAGACAACCATCATGTTTACGGCAAGGTAGGCAGGACCCGCTGTGTGTCTTTTGTGCGATCTTGGTAAGCCCCTCAGAATTTAGAACGAACGTGCATGGGCTATACGATAGAAAAATAAAAACATATTTTTCCACAAAGAGTCGGTTGGATAATGCCCCTTGTCAATTCATCTACAATGCGTCCCAGAAAAATGGTAACAGTCAGAAAAAGTCTCCCCAAATTAATATATCAAAATATTTGAAGCAAAATTTCATACCTGTGGATAGCTTAGCGTCTCTTCTACTAAGTGACACCTAAATATCTGGCGATACTTTACGCTCGAGTGAGCAAAGGCCCCTGCTGTGAATAGGTGCAAAATCCAGACTTGGCAAGAACTGGTATTTGTTGTGGCTGGTGTCAGCAAAGTTGAGAGTCATGAAAAGGCTTAGAAATTTTCATATTTTGATCATTAATAGACACTTTATGAAAGAAAAGGTTTTGTTCTCTGTATGTACTTACTTAGCTCACCTTCATTTTTATGCTTCTTGAGCAAGTAACTACTTTATTGAGTGTTTTGAAATATCAATTTAATCAGTGAACCATAAGGTTTTGATGGGATATGTCAGGACATACAGAAAACAAGGCCCATTCTTTCATAAACTGCACTTTATTGATCAGAATATGAAAATTGCTAAGCCTTTTCAAGACTCTGAGCTTTGCTTATACCAGCAAGAACCAATATAAATATTTGGTAACTATGGATTTTGCACCGTTTCACAATGGCTTTTGCTCACTGAAGCGTAAAACATCGTCAGAGGTTCTGGCGTCATTTGATAGGAGAGAGTATCCGAGAGACCATAAGGCTTTCCAAAAGTATGAACATTATATGATTTCTTTTTTAAATGTACATTCAGGGAGACTTTTTCGAACTGTCAACTTTTAAAGGTTCTCAAATTTACTCAATACTAACCAGAACAAATAACAATTTTTGAAAAGTCTGGAGTTTGCACCCTTTTCGCATAAGTCACTTTTGCTCACTCCAGTTTAAAATAACGCCAGCTTTTTGATGTCATTTGATAGAAAAGACCCTAAGCTATTCACCGGTTTATAAATTTCCTACCAATATTTTGTAATCTATTTTGGGGAAGCTTTATCTGACTGTTAACTTTTTTTTGGGGGGGGGGGGGGGGGGACGCTCTGTAGTGCAATGCTGAGCTACGATACCAAAATTCCAATTCGTAGCTACAAATAGAAAAATGTAATCATTAATTTCGATTTGTTATATCAGTATTGAACCGCAATCGATACCGAGGAATTAGAAGGAAAAAATAAGAGGGGGAAAAAAGGAAGCTGATATCATTCCAAATATTTTATTACATTTTACTACATGTACTGGTACATTTCTCCAAAAACGTATTTGCTACAGGAGTTATCTCTCTTCTTGACTATATACCTTTTTAGTATTATCTAATAAAACTCACCGTTTGGGATCCAGCAGTCGTTAGAATTGAAGACGGAACATTTGCCTTCAATTAGGCAACTAGATATTTTGCGCTCTACAAATTACTGGAATGGATTGGATTGGAATTAAGCAGGAAAAAGAAAGAGAGAGAGAGAGAGAGAGAGAGAGAGGGGGGTGGGGGAAGGGTAGTTATGTTGTTTTATGAGAACAATTTTTTTTGTGAGTGTAGAATATGGAAAGGAAAAAAAAAATTGTTGATTTATATGAATAGTTTTAATATTCGAATACTTTTATTAACTAACAAATTTCAATTTAAATCTATTTTGGAGTTTCCAGCCAGGTAAAATTCTCATCAAATCACATTAATTTTGAAAAATGGTATTTGTGATATACAAATGTTTGCTCTTCGTAATTTCTTGTGTTTCCAGTGGATTAATTCATGCAAATGCAAGCTTGAAGGAAATCATCATGGTTATGGTCACTTAGAGTCTTATGGCAGGATCCACAGCAATTTTCCACTATCGCCTGCAGAAGTGCTTTGTCGCCAACGCGTTGAACGCGGTCATTTCTGGCGGAATATGCTCAAAAGTTCTGCAAATGGGAAAACACATTCGATCACAAAATTTTGTGGTGTCATGTGGCCAACGTATATCCGTCATCTTTTCCCTAAATCACTCATAGTCATTTGTCCTTTGGTGTGTGAATATGACGGCTATCTGATCTGAAATTTGCCTAAAACAGAATATCGGGGCCCGTTGCACAAAACTTGCGTTTGAACGCAACTCAGGAAAATCAAACGCAACTAGCGGAAAATTGATATAGGTCCTGAATCATCTACGCATCATTAAAGTCAAACTCTTAATCTGGCTGCCATTAAAAATTCATTCCCGGTCAATCTCTGAGCTGTCCACCGATTTTTATATTAGTTTTGAACATTCACTTTATGAATCTAACGAATTTACTTATGCAGCTGGAACATAAACATTGTAACGGAATTCATGTTCCTGAGTTGGAATTGATTTTCACTGCATAGTTCTTAAGAAAAAAGAAAGAACTAAAGAAAAACAAAACCACAACTGCCCTCCCAAGCACTGTACACCAGTTGCCTTTGACTACGGTACCTGGATCCCAAGATAATAGCCTTCTCGCATCGGTAACCAGTGGCAATCACTACTGAACACAACATCAAATTCATACTCAGATCAGTGAAACAAGTATGGAGTCTCTGACGTCATGATTTTCACCAAGCTCCTTTGCAATGGCGATTACCCAGGACTCAGGCTAGCAGTGACCCGAAGTAAGGAGAAAGCAGACTTTGGAGAAATAGTTATTCTGTCAAAGGAGTACTATTGGAGGAGTTTAATAATAAATGATCACTAATGTTTTGTTTTGAATAATTCAGGGTGTTATTAAAGATAACTAATTCCTCTTCAAACTCACATAACTGAATAATATAAGTTTGAAATATTACCTATGCAAAATTAAGGAAGTACATGTATGTGAAGATGCTATACTTCAAAACATTCTCATCGAAAGTAATTACTACTGCATTGAAACGTAATCTTTGTCTTTTTTGGTCATCATTTAAAACCAACATTTACTACTGTTCTGGGCTAGGAATAGGGTGAGGTATAGTGTTTGGTCCAGTGTTGAAATTCAGAATAATTATTGTTAGTGTAGGACATTGTCCACAGAACGATTGTCGCCGGACCATGTTTCATAGAAACCTTTTCGAAGCTTCATATTTAGTGTAGCATTGAGTTCTGCAGTGTCGCAGCCAAACCCGATTCTTCTGAGGCATGTTTTACCCATTTATTTATCATATTTATGATAATTTTCTTGGACACATTGCACATTGAATCAGACGAATTATAAACAGCAGATTGGTCATCTTTGCATTTAATGACACTTTTTGAGACTACATGACGAAACACATTCATACACAGTAACACACATTAGAATCAAGGTAAGCTGCCATAAATGAAACTAAAGTTTGAGGATTTGAGATGTTGATCGTCTTCGTTGAGTGTCTGATTTTGGCTTTTATAACAAATAAACCATTTTACGTTTTACGATGACTAGATTCATGTTATAATTACTTGAAAATACATGTGCAAACATATTTGCAATCATTAAAGAGGTAACTTAATTTAATGTGTCTAAACTAAAGACGTGTTTATAGTGTTAAGGACCCCTCAGTAAATGTAGTCGTCAAAGACAAACGTCTGTTTGGCGTATCATGATTCTTACAGTGCAGCACCAAAAAGATACATTGAACACACAACAAAAGAATAAATTAAGATTTATATACACTATATACAGATATTTACAATGTACATTCTCATTATTTACAATTCTATACAGCATACATACAGTAAATTGACGTTATCAATTAATATCATTTCTTCATTATATTTCATATAACATGTTTCCAAGTACGGTTTTAGCTATCGTTTAAATAGTTAGAAACCTGTTAATCACGTAGAGTATGAAAATGAATAGTTCTGTACATGGAGGATTGTCCTGAAATTTACGTCCTCTTTTACAATGATAAAGATTGATAGATATTGATCCCTGTTACTGATTCAGTTATTTGACCTATATCTACGATGCTATTGGTCCGAAAACAGAAAATTGAAGATTTGATCAGTACAAAATTACTGATTTTGTTTCAATCGGTAATTAATCTACCGAAATGTCAAACGAATGACATTGCAGTATGTTTTAATGATAAGTTTTGCTTCGCTAAAACACATAGAAAAGAACAAATCATAAGGACAACAGGTGTTCAACATAGTAAATGTGTAACAAAAAGCATTTTTTAAATCTATGTTCACAGCACAGCACATGCAACCAATATAGCGCATAACATCTGGGCCCCGTTTCCTAAAACTTATCAGTAACAACTGCTACATTTCTATGACAAATTTGGTCTCAGCCAATTAGATGCAAGGATTTCAGTAGCTTATAACAGTTATTGCAACTTGTTATTGATAACAAGATTTAAGAAACAGGGCCCTGACTTTTGTCTATGATTATTGCGATTGCAGTTTCTTTTATTTATTATTTAGGTCAAAATTCCCTTTCTACTGCATTTGATAGAAATGGGTGCGTATTCATGAAACTAGCAGTTTAGCTGAAGTAAATGTTCTATTCATGATGTTCGACTCCAGCGTGTTAAACTTGAACAATGGTATGTACTCCGATGTATCTGTACAGTAATAAAAAACAGTTTTCGGCCCCTCACATTTTTCGAATATTATGAAGGGAGTAAGTTTGATCATAATCTTTGTGATAAAATATTTTTTTTTCATTAATTAGATTGTTTCTCTTTATGTCTTGTAATTACAGAAAAGTATAAGCTATCGCATAGCCTTAAACTAGTTTGCCAAATAAAGATGAAGATGTAACGGCTGACTCTTGATGATAAAAAATTTGTGTTCATATAAGCAGCAAGCATTTGCTAAGTATTGGGAAGCATTTGCTTGCAAGAAGAACGCCATTTATTTTGGTAGCAGTAATTGCTATGCTTATCCTAGCTTTATAAAAAAAGGCTCCTCGTTTCAGAGTTTGAACTAATAACAACATATTTAAAAAGTTTAATCCATTATGATAGATTAATATCAGCATTTTAAATTAAATTGACGGTTTAGTGTTACTATCATTTAGAACATCTTTATATGTTTCAGGGGCATGAAAACAAATACACGCGTTAACAGCGTTCACAAAACGTCCTTTCCTCCATCAAATCTTGAGCATAATTTCTTAAGAATGATTTAATAAAGAGAATTTTTAACTCGTCGTGCAATAGCGACAACAACAAAAACAGGAGATCGGCAAAAGGAGAAGAAACCAGAGTGCGATAAACATCGTAGCAGACATAGAATGCCCGCGTCATCTTTCAAGATCACTTTAACGCTGACATTTCATCCGAATAGCCAAGCACCCGTTGGGGGATGCTTGTAATTCGAAGATGAAACGTTCGTCGGGCGGTTGCGGAGACGTCATCGGATTCCAAAGCAAGTGCCGTGATGCCACTAAAGACGGGTCGCATCCTAGCAAGAATAGACAATCAGCAAGCGTCCTTTTATAGGTTATCACTGGCAGTAATCACCCAACTTTGTCAATCCATTAGCCAATCCGGTAACGATCCAACTGATGAGGTAAGATAAATTCCCGCTCCAAGTAATGTTGAAAATCATGTCTGATTCCTCTTATTCTGTTGTTAAGAGTGTTGTTTGAATGAAATGTCTCTGCCATCGGGGTGGAAGTGAGAAGGGAATATGTGATGGTAAGAATGATTGTCGTTCCATATGGAAATATCTAACATTTGCACAATATTTTTGCAACCGGTGACGGTGTCCTCTTTGAATCCATGCACCATTGGAGCGAATTATCCCCAGTAAGTTTACGATTACCATAAAACGCATGTAGTCCCACACACAACAGACTGTTACATTTATATTACGCTTTAACGGATTTCTAAGTTTCTCATTTGATGGACATGCCTAACCCTGACATGGTAAGATCCAGACAACAAGTTTTTGGATGACACAATACGGACGCTGGACAGACAATCAGTTCCAATTCAAGTCCACCTTTGGCTCAAATAGATCATGTTCATCTAGAATTAGCTGCAGCTATTTTTGGTCATTTCCTGCACTTACACTCTCTATACATTCACAAAACACAAAGACAGCGATTGTACTGGCCAAGGTGATTCAATAACGCCTGGACGAAGCATTACCGATTACCTTGGCTAGGTCTCCGGTTCAACAGCAACCAATTCACAGTTTGTCCTGATTCCCCTAACGTCGGTTGTACTATGCTAACTTTTACCATCTCAATGGCCTATAGTCCTCGACTGATTTCCCAACACCGTTCGTTTGATTGATGTTTGATCTGAAATAGACGAGAGCAGTAAGACGTCGTTTAGCTCTATTGCAGTTTCAATATCTTCGGGCAGAGTAGTCACTGCATTATCTGCGGTCACTCTGTTGTGTACATTCAATTGCCTAACGTTTTCCGTCAATCGGCTCTCTGTTCATCTACATATGGGCTTTAAGTACACATCTGAAGCCCGAGTGGTGCACTTTGTTCTTCTTGAAAAAAAATCCCATTAGAGCACCAATATGGATTTTGCTTTCAATGATCTTATCATCAATTTCTAGATTACAGCATTCCGTTCGTACATCATCCATTTGTTCTGAAACATTTTAATCTTTGATCATTCACTTGTCATTTCTGTTTTACGACTGCATCAACTGTTACGTTGGCGTTCTGATACTGAACCATGTTATCATCTGATTTCTGTCCATAAGCATTCATTTGTTTATCATGGCCTATCTCCATCTTCCTTTCAGAAAACAGACTTTCATAATTTCTTTATGAGTTCACAATTTGGTGTCACAGGTGTTAACGGATGAGTACTCATTAAGGTACTTGCCTGCTTTCCGATAGCCCGAGTTTCCTGTCGGCTTCTCGTCGGCACTCTCCTCTGGTTCCACACAGAAGGCAAAGACTCGCTTGAAGTGCTTCTTGAAACTGGCCGTGGTAAATGCATATATAAATGGATTCACGCATGAATTTGCGTAGCTGAGACAAAGTGAGAAGAAGTGTAGACTACCCAGTGTGATTTGGTTCATCGGTCGGGAGAGTTCGGGATGAAAGTTGTTCCAGAGTAAAATGCATTGTATGGGAAGCCAGCACACGGCGAAGAGGAGTACTACGATGAATACCATCCGGGTAATCTTGCGTTTCTGGCGTATGGATCGCTCGTGTGCCGCTGCGCTCTCCGTGCCAGCGCTCGACTTTCGCCAGACCATAAGGAGGATGTTGGCGTAACAGACGAGGATAATGATTAGTGGGAGTAGGTACATGGAGATAAAGGAGAAGAGATAGTAATACTTTTCGTTGCGGTTGTCGGGGCCCATTGGCATGACGCACACGTTAGCTTCTACCTTGAACGTCTGGTATATCGCAACAGGTAGGTGGACGAGGAATGATACTGGAAAAAAAAAAAACCAAAGAAAACATTAAACATTTTTAATAGTTAGAGTGAAGTTATCGGTTTTAAACATCTGAACATATACTAATCATTTTGTTACTTTTGAACACATCTGCTTTTTAGTCTGTAATTCGTCGTTCATTTCACGAAGTGGAACAAACGCCGAAAATAGCGTAAAATATCAATTTTCATTTTTGAAACATTTTTTAATTTATTACCATCATTTATCACATATCCAAGTCTTAAGTATCAGTATACCATGACGTTTGCGCAATTTTTTAACGTGCTTGTGAATTGAGCTTGTGAATTGAGCGCACGTACGAATAAATAGCGCGCACGGTACACGCGCGCATCGAATGTGATACAAGTAGGTAGGTAGAGGTGTCGTAGTCGAGTGGTTTAAACATTTAACTGGAGATGGGAAGGTCGTGGGTTCGAATCCCGGCGAGGCACTACTGTCCTTTGGCAGGACATTATCTACATTTGCCACTCTCCACCCAGGTGTTAAATGGGTACCGGCAGGAATGAATTCCTTGAATGCTGTGAGCGCCGAAATCGGTAGCCTAGCTAGAGCCGCGGTAATATTGGAGCGCCTTGAGCACCATTCATGGTGGATATGAGCACTATATAAATATCCAATATTATTATTATTATTATTATTATTAGTGAAAAGCGAATTCATACGTAGCGCGCGGCACGTGTCAATTAGTGATTACAAAAGCGCATACAATGCATATGATTTGGTCACGAAGTGAGACGAATGTTTTGCAGCCTTGCACTGTTAACATTTCACACGAACAACTCTATTTATCTACATGAATGGGTAGACACGATTCCTCTAGTTCTTAACCTTTATCATTTATCAAGTTTAACTCTAATCAACAAGTCAAACGTGCTGTTTTAAATATGAAAAAAAAAAAAAATTGCGGTTTTCTCATAATGCGTTTTGAAAGATCGTTCGTCGTTCGTGCCACTTCGTCAAATGAGCGAGGGATTGTGTCACATCATAGTCGGATGACAAATCATTTTTTATTTTTTTTTGCTGAGTGCCGATTATACAATAAAGAACACCAAGCCTTGCTCACATGGTGCGTTATTTCTCTACGTCGTGACGCCTACTTCATCGTCCTATTTAATATGATTAATGCAGCAGTAAACAGTAAACAATAGGCCCCTACAGACAGAGACGGATGCGATTTGCCGTGCTCACTTGGGCTATAGATGACATGTGTTCTGTCCGATTCATTGATTTATGTAGATTGCTAGGCTAGTGATAAGCTGAATCTTTGTTTTCGGGTAATTCCAAAGGCCAATTTTAAAAATAGCTTGATGGAATAGAGAGGAAATAATGTTTCAGGAAATCAAACCATTTGATATACATGGATAATATCAAACTTTATGCAAGGAGCGACGACGAACTTCATAAATTGATGACCATAGTGCAAAAATTTAGCGACGACATCCATATGAGATGTGGTATCGACAAATGTGCCAGGATTACACTACTTCGAGGAAGGAAGGTTGAAACGGGCAACATGTCTCTTCCGGACGAGGAAGGTTCAATCCAGGAGCTGACACATGAATCGACCTACAAGCATGACAAGTATCTTGGTATGGTAGAGAATGACATCATCAATCATAAAGGAAGAGAAGATAAAGTCAAAATACTAATCCTAAAATCGGAACTCAATGCTAAGAACAAGATTGAAGTAATAAACACACTTGCGACACCTGTGTAAATTGGAGACTAGCAGACATAATGTCAGCTGGAAGTACTTACTAGAAAAAAACTGGCGATGCACAAAGTACATCATCCCAGGAATATCCCTGATCATCCCAAAGCAGCAGTTGAAAGATTATATCTCCCCCGTGATCTTGGAGGAAGGGGGCTGCAACAGATTGAGATGGTGTGGAATATGGAGGCAGTACATCTAGCTAACTACCTGTCTAACCCTCCTGATATTCAGACAAGTATGTCTCATGATGACAAAAACCAAGCTTTCTACTCCTCCAGTCAACAAGCCTCAAGGAGTCTGGAAAAACATCATATGACACTACCGTATGGTGATAAAGAGAAAGTGAAAATGAAATGCTCTTTGGAACGAGAATTACAAGAAAGACTGCAGGCAAAACATCTCCACGGCCATCATGAGAAACAATGATATCGGCAGTTTGTCGACCGAAAGGACACCCATAAATGGTTGAGGTCTGCTGGTCTAACAGGTGAAAGAGAGGGATTTAAGTTTGTCATACAAGATCAGGGGCCTGTAACATAAAGAGATACAATCAATCTTACGATCAACTGTAACTCTTCAGTACATGGTTTGCCATAGACTTACGACTGATATCAATCGTAAGTTTGATTTATCTCTTTATGTTACAGCCCCAGGTGATCAGAACTCGGGCATATGAGAAGTGAATCCTCCTGTCAGATATTGATGACAATTGCAGAATGTTTGGTAAAGAACCTGAAGCGCTGATGCATTAAGGGTGTCAGGATGCCCCATCTTGGCACAAACGGAATATATCAGATATAATATATATCATGCTATTGCCAAATATATCCACTAGCAAATACTGCAAGATCGAGGAAAAAAAACATGTGATCATCCTTGGAATCACCAGCCGCAGACGATTACCCGGCCAATGAAAGTAGGATATATTGGAATTTTGGTATCATGACAGACAGAACCATCAACTGCAACAAGCCAGACAACGTCATTAGAGAGGAAAATAAAATTAAGATTATCGAAGTGTCCGTCCCCCATGACATCAACATTGTAGTCAACGGAAAAGAAAAACGGCATTGATACTAAGACCTGAGGATAGAGATAGAGAGAATGTGGAACGTCAAAGCAGAGGTGACCCCAGTAATCATCGGACACACAGGCATGGTGAAGAAGGAAACCGAACGTCTCATCACCAAGATCTCCCCGAATCTACAGGTCTACGACCTGCAGAAGGCAGCTATACTGGGCACAACGAGACTCAATAGGAAAACACAAAACAGACGGTAGAACAATATAAAAGAAAGTTGCACTTGATAACACTTGGAGCTTTTTGTTAAAGCAAAGTCTATTAAGAATATACAGACTTGATCCTGTTTTTTCAGTATAATTATAATAATAATGCTTAGTTCCTTTATAGCGCATATCACTTATTCATCAATGTCTCTATGCGCTTCCAAAGAGTTTTGGATTATTACCATTGCGTAAATACCCCAATGACGACGATGAGCTTCAAAGAATAATAATTCCTAACAGTACCCATTTATTTTACCTGGGTCGGGAGTGGTAAATGCAAATTAATGTCTCGCCAAAGGACGTTGGTCTTGTGGCAGGAATTCGAACCCCGTACCTTGTGATCCGCAATCTGGTGACTATCCACTAGACCACAACATCTCTACAAATTGATTATGACTGTGTGATGATCTTAATGCTTTAAATAAAAAAAGTAAGGCATATTTAGTTTGACTTTGCGCTGATGGAAGTCGAATGGTAGCATTATTTAAATTGACTTTTCGATACACAACGCACTCATGATAAAAGTGGAATCAAGTACAAAAGTAAACAGACTTTAAAATGATCTCTCGCCCTTAGGATATCCATGGATAATCGCATTTTCTTCAATCTCATCGGGAAACAAATAAATCTGTAGGGGGATTTGTTCGAAATGTGTGAAAATTCGAGGAAGAGAGAAAAACAAGTATCGGGTATTTGTCACTTGACAAGGAAGCCTCCAGTGTCCTAGGAAAAAAAAATACTTCTGGCAAAAGAAATAAATATCTCGTATGGTTAACAGGTCAGGCGGATATAGCGTAATGTTGATTATAACATGAAAGTGAGAAAACCTAGTCGCAGTTATTCTTTTAACATGGTGTAAATTGAATATCGTTGCCTATCCATTCTCACGAAACTAGCTGTCCATATGAAGAGGAGTCGATGGGCTATTTAATTTTGTTAAATCTTCGAGGTCGAATTTCACCTGAGTGATATAATGGAATCCTTAAACGTGTCTGATTTCAAGGTGACCTCAGAAACGTTATGGAATCAGGTCGTGTTCAGGAGTTTGTGGAAATTTCTTTTTAAATCTTTGAACCCTTCCTATGCGGATGAATCTCTACCTTTTACATATATCATTATTTTTAGACTGAGAATGCTTAGCAGTTGGAATTGGAATTCCGGTCAACAGGTCATAATTAATCATTGTTAGTTTAGTAATTGACAGAAGGACAAAATTACCTTTCATGTCGAATGCATAAAATTCTATAACATCTAGTATTAAAATTTGGATCTGTATAACCAAATGCGGCATTAGATTTTTCACGGCTAAAGCATTATGACCGATATTCCTTCAAAACTTCGATTATTGACTTGGAATATATTGCACTAATTTGTGGAACGCCAAGTAGATGTTTTGGACCCGTACAAATTAAAATATCTTTTAAAAAGTCAAATTAAAAAAAAAAAATCATAGTGGAATTGATTTCTCTTTTTAATCTTAAATCATGTAAATAGAAGACCTGTTTACTTTTTTTCCTTATTTTAATAAGAGCTATAATGATTTTTTTTTCGAAGCGAAGAGGTTGACACTTGGCGTTCCATAGATTAGTGGACGAAGTTAAGCCAGGATTTCCTCAGTCCTCTTTGAAAGGGCGGGTCAAGGTGTTTCGAGGAAAGAAGAAGAAGAAGAAGAAAACTGAAGAAGAACAACAAGAAGAAGAAGATGAAGAAGAAGACAAAAGAAGAAGAAGAAGAGAAAGAAGAAGAAGAAGAAGAAGAAGAAGAAGAAGAAGAAGAAGAAGAAGAAAAAAAAAAGAAAAAGAAAAAGAAAAAAAAAAGAAAAAGAAAAAGAAGAAGAAAAGAAGAAGAAGAAGAAGAAGAACAAGAACAAGAAGAATAAGAAGAAGATAGAAGAAGAAGACAAAAAAGAAGACAGAAGACGAAGAACAAAAAGAACAAGAAGAACAAGAAAAAGAAGAAGAAAAAGAAGAAGAAGAAGAAGAAGAAGAAGAAGAAGAAGAAGAAGAAGGAGAAGAAGAAGAAGAATAAGGAGGAGGAGAAGAAAAGGAATATAAAAAACGGGTCACGATTAATGGTGCCTAATACATTTTCTTCATATGACAAAAGAGGCCGATCGATGGATAATACGTCATCTCAGACTTCTTGTTTTTATAAAGTGATTTTTTTTTCCCTTTTTCCCCCCTTAAAATTTCACACTAGGCTTACCCAATGTTTTTGAGAAAACATTCGTGTTCAAATAATCATCCGCTCTGGGAAACAGATGGAAATTATTCCCACAATGTTAATCGATATGTTTAATGTTTTCAGGGGGTATTATCCTTTAGAGTCCTTTCACATACGGTTGCCTGAATCCTTGAGTTAAAGGCGCTGTAAATCAACCGATGGGTGAACGGAGATGTATGTTAGTATAGAACTTTTCTCATCGTATACATATATAGAAAGATATACAAAGAGCCAGACTCCGGAAAAGACGAAATCATTTCATTACCAAATCAATTCATTTCGCATGAATAACTCCAAAATCAATCATTAATCAAATAATGTCTTACTTGAAATAATACCAGAGTGCTTGTTTAAGTTCGGGGTACATGCGAACATGTGTGTTCTGTTGTTGCTCCGCATTGTTACACCGTAGGGTGATTGAATAGTTCGTGGGGCGACATACATTTACCACGTAAAGTTGGAAAAGTGCATCGAGTAATCCTTAATCTCTGAAATTAGGACTACAATGTTCACTATATATCAAGATAACCTATAGAACCCATTAACTGACAGAATGACTATAGTTGCAGGGATTGGGACTTCAAAACCTTATATTTTTAGCACCAAAGCATATAAGAATAGGCTATCTAACATTTGAATAGAATACATATGCGAATAGGGTAGTGGTGATTTTTTTTTCTTAATTTCATGATAGAGTATAATTTAGAAAGATAATAACATTTGGTCGACTTTTGAGGTACTTAATATGTTCTCAAATTTGTTTTCTCCAAAGTTTGCTTTGATATTTTAGGATTTGTGAGTTTAAATTTTAAAATAATTGAAATTTGACATTATTTTAGTTTTTGTTCTGTTTTATTGTGAATTTCTGCAAATCCTTTCTCTTTTCATCTCAAAAGTCATACCAAAGTCATATTCTTATTCTCATATTTAAATGTTAGACTATTCCCTTTTTAGCCAACAAGTTCTAATTCAAAAATGTCAAATGATACTACTTTTTGAAAAACAGTCAAAAAAAGAAAGAAGTTACATAATAGGGGTTTGATGGATCCATGAAATCAATCAAAATCTGTGTTAGATGTCAAGGAAGTGCGATGAACGCTCTCAGTTGTTTTTGCTTATATTATGGATTTTGAGAAATGTATTGTCAAGGGGTTCCAGGTGTAGCCTCATGGGTAAAATCGCATACATGTCTGTTGGAATTTAAATGTCACGGTCTAGGAAAGGAAGACTCAAAAAAGAGAACAGAATAAAAAGAAGAGAATCTGCATGCAGATAAATAACAAATAAAGGTTTCCTGATGGATTCTATCAACATTAGAATGAGCCTGTATGTCTGTCATAAAATCCAAAGAAAAAAAAAAGAAATAATTTTCTGTCAATCCGGTGACATTTCAAAAATATCAAGGGCTTTAATGATCTGGAATTAAGGGTATTTTAAGGGGATAAGATCCACGATATGGCAGTGTATGGATTAATCAACGTGAACATAATCACTGAAACCTCCTCAGCATGTCAGATTACAGAGCCTGTTTAAAATGCCGATAATAGGGGGAATTATGCAAAAGAGCCTGTTTGAAATTCTGATTATTCAGTTTTCCTGCTTAGGTATTTAATACGTCGATAATTCCATGCATGGGAGGTGATCCGGGGGGGGGGGGGGGTGAGGACGCGTCCCCCCGGAAATTTTGAATTTTGTACAGCAGCTTATGGTAAAAGCTTGTCGCGTCCCCCAGTCGTGACAAGAAATCGCCGCACATGATTCTATGAATTATTCATGATTCTGGAAAATAACTTTGTTTACCTCACAATACAGATTGAACGCCTAGGGGATATTTCCCTCTTGCCATCTTGATCATGCATGTTTTTAGTGATGATGCAGGCACTTGAAGAATGATCGAGGCATCATTGGCTGCATGCATGGTATGCAGTATGGACCTCCCGGGAAAATGACAAAAGGTTTTTACTCTTTCCGGGATTCACCCTGGAAATCATGAGACCTTTTCATTCTTGATATTCGACGAATAAATTAATATTGCCTATAGATACCTTGAAAAAGTAACAGGAGTATAATGTTCTTGAAAGCGTATCTGTATGCACATGTAGGACTATCACTATGACGATCATAAAAAATATAAATATTTGGAAAGAGAGAAAGGAAAATTAAGAGAAAAGAAGAGAATGGGAGGGAAGAGGGATAAAATTAGTGGCTAAGAGAGGGAGGGGGAGGGGAGATATTAGTGGGAGAGAGAGAGAGGAAAAAAAAGATGAAAAGAGTGAAAGATCGGGGGGGGGGGGAGAGAGAGAGAGGGGGGGGGGGAGGGAGGGGGCAAGAAACAAGAGACAAGGGAGAAATTTAGTGAGAAAATAGAATGTAGAGAGGCAGAAGAATAAAAGATGGAATAAGATTAATTCTAAGTAAGGGCAAGGGTATCCTACTGTTTGATACCTTCGTTACAATACTCACCCAGCCATATGGAGACGTTGATAATGACGGCCTTATTGGTGGTTCTAGTCGTGCGTGACTTCACTGCATGAACGATGAGAATATACCGATCAACAGACATAGCCGTGAGCGTAACGCATGTAGCTTGGACGGTAACCTGCAGAAAGAAAAAAAAAATGGATTAATATTATTATGCAATAACTTATTTTAATTAAAAGAACACTTAACGATTCTCGAGCCAGTGCATTATGGTAATTACATGTAAATGATTGAATTTTGTCATTACACATTGTTAATGAAATTATGCGTACAAAATTACTGGGATGGATAAATGACAAAAAAATCAAACAAGAAAATAATAGCAGAAATATGAAGGTGGGAGCTATATCACCAGTGAATAAACGAAAAGATACGAGGGTAACAGCTGAAGCGGAGATATTTTGCAGAGTGATTTAAAAAAACAAAGGGGCAGAAATACTGGAAAATATTAGAAAGGATATGGATAAACGAAATGAATAGAAGAGGATATAGAGAAAGTAGAGAAAGAGATGGAGAGAGAGAGGGAAAGAGAGAGATGGGGGGGGGGGGGGGTACGTGTGTGTGTGTGTGAGAGAGAGAGAGAGAGAGAGAGAGGGAGAGGCAGGAAGGGTTTAGGTGGAGGGGATGCCGCTGATTAATAGAAGAGAAAAGATGAATAAGTTAGGTTTTAAAAGACCATAGACTCCGAAGTATATTCAGGAAGGGATGATTTTGAGCAAAAAAGGTGGACAAAGAAAGGAGAAGGCCTGAAAAGAGAGATAAAGAGAGAGAGGAAGGGAGATTGGGAAGGGAAAGGGGGAGGAATGGGGGAAAGCTAACATGCGAGGGAAACAAGTGGACGACACACACTCGAGGCCTACTGATGTAGGAATGAAGAAGCTTCGTGGTTGCGTGGTAACTTCGGTCTTAATAAGAACCCTCCTCCATTCTGACACGAAAGGAAATGAAATGCACACAGAATCTCGGGATTGAGTGATATACAAATGAAATTCTTCACGTATTCTATTCGTATTTATTCTACACGCCAATTCCAATCACGGATAGCGATCGCTTTCAATTCGCACGCCAGCAGATGCCTTGCAGTGGACACGTAAACCATTTGTAAAACAATGTAGACAAATAAGAAGGCTTTACCAGATGTAAATGTTATTATAAACTCCACTGTATTTCAAATATGAATTTACGTGCAATGACAAGTCAAATTGAGCTACGAAAATCCGATCGTGGGATCACTATGTTACTCGATTTGCATCCCCGTATTAGAAGGGGCATCTCAATTTCCTATATATTCTTCGATCATGATTTGTACAGTACAATGAAGTCTTTGATAATTTGATCCCCCTTTAAAACCATGACAGTCTATCATCTTGGTGTGCTTCTTACGTCATAAGGGCAGAATTAAACATTTACGGTACCAAGGTCCGCCAGACTGTGCCAGTGTACACACTTAACAAATTGACGATGCCTCCATTACCTAGATACATGCAGCTAATAAGCAAGTGTTCCCTCTCAACAGCATGTCTTTTATAAAGTAAATTCCGGGAGAGTCTGGGGTGTGTACTTGAATGTGAATGGGGGTAGGGGAGGTGCTCTCCTCGAAAAATGTATTTGCAGTCGTACCTGGCATCTAGGAAGTATGTTTACAAGTTACAACCCGAACCACAACGAAAGTGTGAATCAAAATGAGTAGTCGAATAATGCCAAAACGTACCTTTTTGTATTTAACTATTTATTTGCTTTCTAAGTACATTTTGTTAAGCGCACGGGGGGGGGGGGGGGGGGGGGGGGGGAGGGAGGGGGATGCTCAATTTATTTACAAATTGCATCATTATTTTGGTACAAAGCCACTCAATGTTTCTTTTTTTCTCTACTTGTCTTGATGTTCCAAACATTTACTATGCATACCTGGTCATCATGGTCATACCTAAAAGAAAAGTTAAGTATTGCCTTTAATTCCTGTCCATTGAATCGTAAAAGTAAGCAGAGGCATTAAACGAACCAACTTGGTCACGAACTCAGGACCATTACTGTCACCATGGTAACGCATAGTGATGCGGCAAATTAGGAGGTGACAGCTCTGTGAAACCCAAAAGGATATCTCAGTTCTTGATCAATCCTGAAGGCGCAAGACAAAAAAAGTCTGGTACAAATCGTGCGACAGCCATCTGTAAGTGGTTCTCTCCCGATATATCTATATTCTGCTGCCACGTTTATTTAAAAAGGGCTCTACGTGTCCTTCCTTAATCTGCATCAACGCTGCTACACGTACTCCAGAATGCCTTTCAACTCGGATAAGCAAGTTATGGCACATTATCTACATCTTAAATCTCAACGTTCTGTGCATAACAATTGGGGTAATGTGTTTAGAAAAGAGAGGTGAGTTGTATTATCAAGTCGAATTCATTTTCAGATGTATACACAAGGGACACGGGAAACATGAGGATGGCAATCGGGTTACAATCTTCAATCACTTTTTAAGGTGAAACACACGGGTATTATACAGAGCATACCGCCTCTGAAATGCACTTTATCCTGTCACATGCCCACCATTTATCTTAATCTTGACATCCAACGAGGACAAATCAAGACCATCAAAATACTGTCACTGGGAATTGTTTGTTCGGCAAAATTTTCGAGAAACTTGAAAAACGATAATGGAAGTAAAGCTATGTGAACATTTTCATTCCCAGCGCCTCATGAAATGACATACGATCTGAAAGTTTGGCGGGATAACAACCGCTATGACTGTTCAGCACATCAATTTTAAAACTTGGCAAAAATGGGTGAGTATGTACGTGACGAAACTGTGTCAAGTGTGGTCGATTTGACTTTGTCGATTTTATATCTTCCTACCTAACAAAATAATAACATTCAACCTCAGGTGACCTACAATTCAATGCAAGGAGCTCCTAAAATTACTGACACGGCTCCTCCTTTTGCGAGTTTAATTACATTTAGATCGTCTGCAGGGGTATGGAACTGAGTTTTGTAATAAGTGAGAAATCAGGCACGCGCGTCAAAATCAGTTCGGTAATAATACCGGAGAAACGAGATCAATTTATAAACTAACTCTTGGCAAAAAAGACAAGAATGATGGCGTCAATTCAATAGAAAACAATGTCTGACATTTCTTTTATTTTATTCATACGGTAGAATTCATCTGATCTTTTAGTCTTATGTAGTTTCCACCTCAGCAGCCCTCTCCAGCATAGACTCAATTTTTATTTGATGAAAGCATGAAATTTGATTTGTTCCAAGCGGGACACTGAATTTGTCTGGTTTATTGCCTGGCTTCTTCTACCTGTAAAAGTCCTCTCGTCTCGTTCATTCATCTCTCTCTCCTTATCTCAGGCTATTTTCGTCTATCTCTTTCCTCTCCCTCTTTTACCGAATCCCTTGCCGCCTTAACTGAATAAGATGTAGAGGTGAAGATGCTTTTAAAATAAAGACGTGAAAATATGAGGTGCAGTTTGGTTGGAGACAATCGATCGAAAGTCGTAGATCTTCTTCTCTTTTACGACTTTGTCTCGATTTGGAATACTTCCCCTTGCAATGTGCGTGTTTGAGGGGTATTCATGCTGTCAGAGGGGATGTAACTGATAATGTACAGTCATCATTTCATCATGATACCAAACTTGACATTCTTAGAGATAATTCTGTAGATATAATTAGGATGACACGTGCACGCACGTACTCACTAGAGAATTACTACCAATAATTAGGTGATAAATTATCGTAGTCATGATGCAAATGTGATATCTTCTTTCCCAGTTATATCTGTAGAAGTATCATTAGTACTTAGTTACAGAATAAATATTTGAGGTGGTTTTGATGGTGCTGGTATTACTTGTAGTATTGAAAAAGGGTAATGAAGAAGAAAAAGAAGAAGAAGAAGAAGAAGAAGAAGAAGAAGAAGAAGAAGAAGAAGAAGAAGAAGAAGAAGAAGAAGAAGAAGAAGAAGAAGAAGAAGAAGAAGAAGAAGAAGAAGAAGGAGGAGGAGGAGGAGGAGGAGGAGGAGGAGGAGGAGGAAGAAGAAGAAGGAAGGAGGAGGAGGAGGAGGAGGAGGAGGAGGAGGAAGAAGAAGAAGAAGAAGAAGAAGCTTTAGTATAGTAACAGTAGTAGTAGTAGTAGTAGTAGTAGTAGTAGTAGTAGTAGTAGCAGTAATAGTAGTAGTATAGTAGTAGTAGCAGTAATAGAAGTAGTAGTAGTAGTAGTAGTAGTAGTAGTAGTAGTAGTAGTAGTAGTAGTAGTAGTAGCATAGGAAGATGGGGGGGGGGGTCGAATCACCGTGACTCCCCTTTTGCTTGTCTTAGGGTATTGGACCCCTTTCCCCCTTATAATCTTTTTTTCTTTCTCTTTTGCTTGTCTGACTTTGAGATTTTGGGGGAATTAGACCCCGTCCCCCACTTTTACATAATTAATCCTCTAGCCGCTCCTGAGTATCAGTAGTTTTTGCTTGTCTTTGCTATTGGACCCCTTTCCCCCCTTATAATCTTTTTTTCTTTCTCTTTTGCTTGTCTGACTTTGAGATTTTGGGGGAATTAGACCCCGTCCCCCACTTTTACATAATTAATCCTCTAGCCGCTCCTGAGTATCAGTAGTTTTTGCTTGTCTTTGCTATTGGACCCCTTTCCCCCCTTATAATCCTATTTTTCCTTTCTCTTTTGCTTGTCTGACTTTGAGATTTTGCGGGAATTAGACCCCGTCCCCCACTTTTACATAAGTAGTAGAAGGTACAAGTAAATAGTAACACTGAAATGGCAATGTAGTAGCAGAGCAGTTATAACTATGACTAACTAAGGAATGTGCGAGACAGTTGCGGAACCTCACACTTCTTCTCCACTTATACCCTTTCAAACTTCTCAATTAACTCAATGGTCATACATTACAAAGAACATCGACTTGTCACAAACTATGGTTACAAATAAAATAGAAAAAGAATCTGGACAAGAAGTAGGTCTGGCCTCCTGGATAGGGTTTCCTCGCCGTTCAAGTAGATCTTATTACCTACGACAAGTGTTATTGGTAACAAGGCACACCCCTAGGGGGACCTCTACTCCTATCACTCATGGAGAAGTCTATCTTTAACCGGTTCAACAGGTGAGCACACACTTTTAAGGCAGAAGTAATGAGATCTCTGCTTCTTGATGAAGACGGCTGTTTGTATATGGGAACAAAGCGGGTCCGTTAGCACAGCTAGTGTTGGTAATAGCATCTATTGGATGGATGATAATTAATGTTGGAATATCCGACGTTTGATCAGCCGCCCGACAAGCACGTATATTTTCATTTATACCTGGCGCATAGATATTGAAATATTCAACAAGCATGTCGACATGGTAAGGACTAAGGTGTTTGGTAGGACGGTATTTGATATACCTCATGATATATCCTTCATATATAGTGTTTAATGAATGAGTAATAATACTAAGTGTCTGAATGAAATGCGTTTTTTAACCTGCCAAACATGCCAAAAGAAAGCTTTTATGCTGGTATACTCGCAGAGATATTAAATATGCAGGACATACATTTTGAAAGACTACATGATGCACATTTTGATAAAACTGGATTATATATATTGAGTAGGGCTCGATAAAATGCAAATGCAACATAAATATTTTCATCATATAATTTTCGTCAAACTTGTTACCATATAGGCTCTGAATACAAAAGCACATACAAAATACATGCGAACAGAGTAAATTCGTAAATGAGAACCTAATCATGACATTCTCTGTAAATTATGTATATTACAAAAACGAAAACACTATGTAACATGAGAATTAAAATCATTTTAAAGGAAATGTTGTATATCGTGTGATGGGCGACTGCTACGTGATATATTCTACTTTTAAAATGTACAATGTACATATAAATACTGAACTAATCCACTCTGTCATTTGAGAAAGAAATATGGTGATATTCCAATAATTTTAAGGTTTTGTACAAATGTTAATGGAATTGGCCTCTTTGTTTGAAACACAAATGGGGATGTATGCCAAAGAAGATAATTTCTTATATCAACAATTGAAATTGTTGCATATACATGCAACATAAATAAATATTATGTATTTCATCAAAATTGTGAAAATAGCATCAAGAATGCCTATTAATTTTTGACGAGTTAATTTAGCATTCGGTGTAGGTCGTCTATGGAAGCATTAACATCCTGTGACTGTGCGAACGGATCAGCAACGCCTAGCGCAGTTAAGGGAAATGCACCGTCTCGATGAAAACCCGGATTATTTGCTCAAGTGAGAGGACCGTACTTACTTCGAGTAAATGCCGGTTTCAGGAAATGATTTTATGTAGTTAGTCCCGTGGAAGGTCAAAGGTTACACCATCAGTCAGCTGGAGGACGCTTTCAGTGATACCATTTGAGTAGAATGGAACGTGTGATATGGCTATTAAGGAACGGCGTTATTAAAGGAAAATGCTAATTTGAATTGACGATGATCGATTTCCTCAATTAGATGATGCAACGATACGTCGCCATGAATAGGACAGAACAAACAAGGAAGTTGCTTTCAGAATTAGAGCTAATATGAAATAGATTTCTATCGGGATTACAACCGGTAAATAGTGCCCCCTTCTGATGTACGACGTTAGTTTACATTATTATTTTATCACGAAATTGCGATATCTTTCTTAATTTGCTCATTATCACCCTCGTTCAGAATACACAATTGAGGATCGTCTCTGGACTGTTTATTACTTAAATGGCTTACATTGATAATTTTACTACTACTACGTGTACTACTACTACCACTACTATACTACTACTACTACTACTACTACTACTACTACTACTACTACTACTACTACTACTACTACTACTACTACTTCTACTACTATAACTGCTACTACTACTACTACTACTACTACTACTACTACTACTACTACTACTACTACTACACTACTACTACTACAACTATACAATGCATGGCTCTCATGATGCAGAAGTACCTAATGGATGACCACTTTATTTTCTAATTTCAATGACATAAATCAATAAAAGCACATTACATGTAGGCATACTGTTTTCATCACAATACTCTTAATTCATTACAAAAAAAAACACACACACACACACCCACACACGCACACACACAAACCCCAGCTTTAGATGTATCTTTCGATTTTGCAGTTAAGCAGGGTATATATCGGTTGAGATTTCAACTTCTTTAATATGATACCTTGAAATGCGATTATAAATATCTATAAATGCGTAACACAAGTATAAGAAAAAAGATACTTGTTTCCAAATAAAGCATTACACCGTCATGAACACAACAACCCTTACTCTTACTTACTCTTAGAATTAGAACCTCGGGAAGGCCAAGTCATGTAAAATATGGTAATATTATTCATTGAAGGTAACATCGCTATGAACCGCTCGATATATATGATTGACATTTTCACCTAGAGCAAAAGAACTCGTTGCACCTACGAATCGGATCTCGGGGAGAATTTAGTTACCCCTCGGACGAAACGTAAGTAATGCCCTCAAGTGTCACGGAATTGATTAGTGCGGACCCTGAAATGACAACGTTAAGAAGTGAGCTTAGGGACTAATCCAAGGTAGATGTGGACTTATTGAAATCTAAATTTCGGAGGAGGTTGGTAGAGAAGAAGAGAAAAAGTAACCTCATCGGAGAATATGTGACTAAATGCAAGGCAGCCGCTGTCCGGGATTAATAAAATCTTTAGACGGTCAAAAGAGTGACAAAACATATATGAGGTTTGGATTAGTCTACAGTAAATGTGGACTTATTGAAATTTATTGGGGTGGGAAGGGGACGGTTGATAGAGAAGAATGAAATAGTAATAAATAGAACACATGCTAGAAATTACTTTTCTGTGACGGAGAATGTCATTTATATGTAAAATGAGTGACAAAAAGATGCTTAAATAGGTTAGCAAAGAGACCAATGATGATCTACGATAGATGTAGACTTGGTGTCTGAAATCCTAATCACAGAGGAAAGGTATAGGAAGAGAAGTTGTAAAAAAAAGCGCGGAACTTTGTGGAAAATGTGTAAATTAGATAAGTTAGTTTATGTGAATGAGAGTAAAACAATTACATTCAGATAAAATGGGTGATATAAAAATGTGTTAAGATAGACATTAAAATGACACAATTTTGTATTGACATGCACACACACACACACACACACACACACACACACACACACACACACACACACACACACACACACACACACACACACAAATGAAATGAAAAATAATCGCCCATGAGAAGAAAATAGAAAAGACGAAGAAATATGAGGAAAACAGCAGAGAGCAGTTAAAACAAGACCCAACAAGCAACGAATGAGTCAGTGGTTGCCCTTTTAATGTTCTTTCCACATTTCCCACCAAATATGTCGTGACTACTGTAAGAGCTTGAGGGGTACTACTACATCGCATCAGTGAAAAACAAAACAACACATCGCATGGACTCTTACTCCCATTGCCAATCCAGGCACAGTGGCCAATAAACAAGGGCCGATTTTAGTACAACGCCTCTACTAAACCAACCCACGCAGCAATCGAATGTTTATAGACTCCATCAAAAATAATGCATCCATCATTCTTCGAGACGGAGGAACTATTTCCCGAAGAAGGGAGCTCTGTATTCCTTTCCTGTTTTGCAAGGAACACGTGATAAACGTTACATACAGTTCAGACGAGATACAATGATTTGAATGATCAATGATTCCTAAAATAGAGTGCCTCTTGCCTCTTGTCAGTACAATGAATAACGGTTAAAGACGCCGTACATCTCATGCAAACGGATTAACACTAGATTTGAAAGAAATTGCCATAGGATTATGTATAACATTTTCGAAATGTTATTTCTTCCTGATTAAGATCCACAATGGTAATTGTAATGGTAATGGTAATTCTGAGCCGTCAAGTTGGAGAAAGTTTCCAATTGGATACAAGTCGGTTGGTAAACGTGCATGACTACGACTGGACAAATGAAAAATTGATTTTCCAATTAAAGAAAAAAAAAACACACACACAAACACATGAAATTTTCCACACAAAAAAGCAGCAACAAACAAACAAACAAAACGATACGATGGAATAGAAAAAAAAGGGTGTATTCTTACAAATTTGTATTTTTTAAACATCATATCCCCCTACATTTAAATGCAGCTGTGGCTCCCCAGGGAACGAGTTTTTTTCAGAAATTCACGAAGCAAAAACTAAAGATGAGCTTTGAGAGAAAAACCAGAGGAGATGAAATTACATCTAAATAGGATTACATCTGGTAAGCATGGTAAGAGGTAAAGAAAACAAAGGAGACAAAGAAAGATACTAAAACAAGAATTTTCAAAGAAAGGGATATAATAGGAAACTATAATACAATACAAAAAGTAGGAATGTACATGTGGGTTGATATTAAATGGCGTAGGTGTGGTCTAAAAGCATATCTTGTATCGAAAACTTATCTCCTATACACTATCTCCAATGGGACCCTTTCCAAAGATCGCAGGCATTTTGAGGCGCAGGGATTGGTAACGTGGTAAGAGTGGTCAGGAGCCGAGTGTGAAAATGGCGTCAGAGGAAAAGATGACATTTGTGCTGGTATTTCAAAAAGAGATACACGATACGACTAGTTCAGCTTCACAGATCGATGATAACGAGAGGGTTAGGAAAATATGTTTTGAATGTCAAATACGGAATATATATATATATATATATATATATATATATATATATATATATATATATATATTATGTAAAGGATTGAGAGACAGGGTGCGAAAAATGAACCTTTTTGATAAATCAGTGTATCGATTATGAACTAACATTCGCCCAAATATACATGAAGTATTAGGCAAAAATGAGAATAAATATATTGTGTGCGTGTGGGTGTGTGTGAGTTGCCGCCAGTTGCCATTTATTTCATGAGATGGTGGATGAGCGAATCTACTGAGAGTTAAAAAAAAAATAACGAGAGCGAAAAAAAAGAAACGAAGTGTGGCAAAAGACAGATAGAGAGATAAACAAAGAAAGAGAAAGGGAGATTCGCACTGAATTATTTATTCTGCGGATTGAGGATGGATTACATGGCGGAGTGTAACGGTGGAAGGGTCCCACAGGGAGGAGCGGTTAGGCTGTTTGCCATGGAAGCGTCACCACCTAATCCCTACAATCTGACTTTCACGGGTGATTGAGGCTGAGAAAGACCATGGTCATAGGAGATGATCAGATTGAGAGCCGAGAAGGATCTTATAAAATAATGGTGCTGAGGAAGAGAGGGAGAGAGAGAGAGAGAGAGAGAGAGAGAGAGAGAGAACTAGTAAGGGAGGTGGAGGGGTTGGATGAAAATAGAGCAGTGTATATTTCTAAAGTTATGTATGATGAAAAGGGATATGTTTAAAGGCAATGGACAGTTTGGGTAAGCCCACAAAAACTTTTCGTCAGATTTCTTGAATTTTTGTTGATAAATAGCAAGATAATATCAATACTAAGATTCTGTGAAGATTTCGCCTCCTATAAAGTTCAATATCAAACGAATGAGAAGCAACAATAATTCATTTACTAGACCAGGCACGCAAACTCCCTACAACAGCAGCATGCAACTATACACCATGCACACACTAATTTGTAGAGAGAAAGACAGAATTTGTGTGTGTGTGTGTGTGTGTGTGTGTGTGTGTATGTGGAGAGAGAGAGAGAGAGAGGGGGGGGGGGGCTGACATGATGTGGAGGAAGAAACGAGCGGATAACAAGATATGGAGAAAGAATGAGACCTTGTGAAATATTGGACAGAGAGAGAAAATATAGTGAAAGTCATAATTATCATCCCTTAAAATATTAAGACTATTCAGAAAACTACAAGCAACCAGTAAACAACACTTCGGTATTGATCACAACGTGCAATATTGTTCAGGGGTGTTGTTCGTCAAAGTGGAAGAATATTACGTACTATTCTGGCCGCCTGTGAATCATACCTGCCAAAATAAGCCAAATAGTCCAAATGTTTGAGTCATTGCAGACACGTAAGAGGGCAGATTTCATCCCCATTTTCTCCTATCACATGATGTGGGGAGGCAGATAAAATGATATCTCTGTTGTATTTTCTCTGTAGCATTGATATGACGAAACACTACAGAACCTTGTTCATGAAATGTTTTAGGAATTAAAAAAGAGAGGGGGAAAAAACAGAAATGCTTTTTTTTTTTAATCATTTCATCATCACATTTTGTTTTTCTGACATGGAAAACACTATATAGGGCAAAAAGAAAGAAATATACATAGAAAAGTGAGAGAGAGAGAGAGGGAGATGTAGGGGAAAGGAGAAAAAGATACTCTCAGACCTATAACTACAATCACAAGCTCACTCCCATCCTTAATCACATATTCAGAAAATATCTTCTATGACAGCAATGATGGCTGAGGATTCAAAAAAGAAAATATTTCTAATTCGTTGTAAGAATTTCCCGAAGAGTACCCTGACTTTTTAGAAGATTAAATGCATCGTTTGGATAGAAAACTCTGACATGTCTGGAAATTTGAATGATTAGACATGTTAGAAGATCGAACCTTTACCTCAATGAATAATGGATTTGACAGAAAACACGTTTTAAATTCTTCTAGATTAATGGCATATTTCCAATTTGATGTCATTCACATCACAAGCGAGTCAATCACATTGTTTCGTCCTTGAGTTCGTTGTGTATCTAGGTAACACTCAGATTTATTTTAAATTGAAATGAGTGGAACATTGACGCACGGGAAACTGATCGAAGCAAGCCATGCAACAAAAAAAAAAAACATCAAAAAACCAACAACAAAAAACCCCCCCCGGACATTGCAGACCCATTGCCAGTGCAGGTTTTTAATGATTAAGCTCCTACTAGAAACAAACTAAAGTAATAATTACAGTACACTCCTGTCTTATCAAATGCTCTCTCTAATACCCTCTCTGCCTTTCTCTCTCTTTCTCTCCCTATATCTCACTCTACCCCCCCTCTCTCTCTCACACACACACACACACACACACACACACACACACTGTCTGCCAACAGGTAATTTGGGTATTACTCTGCATGTTGGGCCTGCGGGACGCATTAAGACGAAATACGATTTGGCGGCACCAAATCTGCCAGATGCCTATCCCGAGCAGGTGAAGGCGTTCTACTTGACACCTGTTACCCTTGCGGACAGTCTACGAGTGTTGGAAAGCTGGTGGAAGAACGTTGACGCAATTAGATACTGCGGAGATGTCTTCTCAGCCTCATCATAATCACTACCCTTATCACTGAGCTTTTCAACCAGCATTTGGAGTGCATCGTCATCGGACAAAAGCAATACCGTTTTTGACATATTGGTATACCTGAATAAGTCTAAACGATGGGGAAGGGGACCATTTGAAATTACCTGCTATATTTGTTATAGCCATTTTCATTGTTCTTAAAACGGTATAATCGTTACTCGTTAGGAGTCCCAAAGATTCTGATGTTACAAAAAACATTACATTGCTCTTAAGTTTATGTTCTGTACTTGCGAACCACGCGTTGAGTTGACATATGCGAAAGGTGTATGGGTGTGTGCATGTGTGTTGCGGGGATCTGCATATTTTATTCCAAGGGTGGTCCTCCGACTAATTTCAGTTTGAACTTGATATATACCCTCAAGGAATTTATTAAAATGAAAGAATCCGGGGTTGGCTAGGGTGGCTGTAAGGAAGGGGGGGGGGGGGGTGGTACTCTGGCAAATCCAGGGATGCTGGGGTTTAAATAACTCTAAGAACGGAGAGAGTATCATTTTGCCTCAGTAGCAAGTGGTTTATCTATATGCATATACCATTTTAGAGTACGCTGCACGTCATGTTTTCAGTCATTTGATAGACAGAACAAACACATCGGGTAATCTTCAAGGAATAAGCTGAGCTATGGTTTCAAAGTTTTCTTCTTCGTTTCAACAATTCTTGGTTCTTTAGATACCTGCTAGTAAAATTCTCATAAACAATGCAGGTAGGCACTTTACACACCCCAAATCATTGCATTCACACACGTACATCCTACCCATTTCCGTAAACATGGTAAAGCTTATCCAGTTTCTCTACGGGGTATGGAGAACAAATAAACAGCACTGTCCTGATTTATATACAGGCTATGCAAAACGCTCATTTATGACTTTATTTTTTTGTAATGGAATATCATTCAAAATGGTTAAGGTAGGCCTGTATAGTTCTAAAAAAAATGAATAAAAATAACAGCTTTAGAAAAGCGCCATGTTTCTGAATGAAGAAAACAAATCTCCGCTACATGGATAGTTTAAGGTACATCTAACCATTGCTGTCAATTTAAAATCATCATACAAACTATTGATAGAATCGACAAACCGATGGCTACAGTCAGTGTGGACTGATCTTTTTGAAAGGTATACAGAATACAGCGCTTGGATTGGCCAGTGGTACTCAGATGCACATAATGCATTCTGGAGAAGGATGTTATGTTATTGGACTAAGTGGCAAGCTCCTCACATTCAAGGCAGTTTCTTTTGCCCTGTCGCGGCCGCGTTATTTCCCTACGTGCTACGTAATATATTTAATAAATTAATATTTTTCGAACGACATGGACATCTATTTGACATGAATATATTAGGCGTATTAATAGGGATATTCGAAATGGACGTGATGGAAATAATGTTTCCCTTCTTCTCCTTGCCCCTTTTGTTTGGCTAAGAGCCATATAACGTGAATAGAGACTGGGGGGACCTCCTCACTGACGTAACGCAGAAGAATTAGAAAGGCATAAAAACGCGGTCTTCGCCGTGAAAACCGAACCAGCGTCCCCGGTTTTGAGACATAAGGACATTGGCCGGTATCGATAAAACCTAGCAAATGCTTTTTAGAAAACTTTGCTAGCCTTCGTACGTGCAAGTAACTAGTAAATGGTTCCAGATTCAAGAAGAAGCTTCTACCTTTATTTACCAAGCAAATGCTTCTGAATAAAAGCATTTGCTTAGAAATATTATCCTGGTAAACAAGCTTTAACTTTCTCTTTTATTCAGAAAAGTAAGTATTTGCTAACAAGAACAAGCCTTAGATGGTAAGAAAAAGCAAAGGCTTACTTTTGGAGAACAACGGCTTTCCGAGCAAGCATGATGTTAGCTTGAAAAAAAAAAAAGTGCTCTCGTCATCAAGCATTATTTTGATTTTGTCAAGCTCCTTCAAGGGTAGCTTACGCTTTTACTAAGTTATCAAAATGATTAGCCATTTTCTTTGCATCTTCAATTGCATTCATAATTTCGTTGTTACTTCTAGGTAGCTGACACTCTTTTGCATGTTGCTCCATTTTTAAAAGTAAGTAAAGCCCGTGCAATAGCACTTTAATTATGGTATTATCAAGATCACTCTCAATATTTTTAAAGTGTCTCAGAATATAAGAGGGAAATCTATACGGATGAGTTACCGTTGGATGAGTACAGTATTTTCTTTTTCTGGAACTAAGAGCTTTACGGAATTTGCAAGCTTTAGAAATACGAATCAAATTTTGAAGTTATCAACAATTTCAAATATCTTTGCCTCTTATTGAGTGCATTCTTATTTGCATATGTTACTGTTTTTTTTTTTAATATTTAATTCATACTTTCTAAAGTAGTGTCAACTGTTTTTTCCTAGTTTTTCTTGAACACTAGGCAGGTGACTCTTAGAACATTATGATCCCCAATTAAGGAGGTTATAAGGGCACTCCGATGGAGCTCGTTAGAGGAATCAAGCTCCTCTCCAATATGTTCAGGAGCAGCCATTTCTGAATTTAAAAAGTCACTATCAAGATTACACTCAGAGTGAAAATTGCATTTACATGCTATTCTATTCTTATTGATTTTCTGCCTTTTGTAAAAGTTTTCTAAACATTACAACAATGACCAAGGAAAATGGGACATGCTGGCTTTGCCTGACATAGAAATAACTTATGAAAGGTTGTTGGTAGCATTGTGTGACATTAATGTTTCACTGCCCTTATCATTGCTTGTGCACCTGCAAGGTGCTCTGAGGCATCTGAGCATGCTTCGGTGTACATCTCGATATCCCAACTAATTGTTTGAACAATAAGCTTTTAAAGTTTGTCCAGCAGTCATTTAAGTTCTGTCGTTCTGCATTAATCAGAAGAATAATCTGTTGGTCGATTGAACCAGGATTAACCATGAACGGTCTCTGTGATCTATTGGTTAGAGGAAGTGGTGCTCTATGTCATGACTTTGTCTCGATCCATCATGGAGACAACTCTCTAAGTTCCTTTTACCTGTGTAAAGGTATATGGAGAAAGTCGTTTTTCAAGTTCCACTACAGAGGAGGCCTGGAGGATGTTGCACCTGGAAACTATAATCATGCTCCTTGGCCGACTGAGTTTCTTCATCACCCCCCGTTTGCATATCTTGTGGTTCTTATTTGGTGTGACAGAAATCTAAACAAAACCAAATCAGGTTCGCAAAAAGCACGTGGAGGAATTTATAACAAGATGGTTTGTCTTACATGTCTTAAGGGCTGTTGAAGTACTGACGTAGCACCGACGCAGATGTATCTCACTGTTTGGCTTATCTGTCACCCAGCAAAGATGGTTTGTTTGGACTGACATGTCGATTGTGAAGTGTCTGTGGAAGATCACGTGTTCTTGTGGGCTAGAGAATGTTTAGCTAGAGCCTGTGGTCGTTGACTTAGCACGTCAGATTCTACTTCATAAAACCACGGCAAAGATCCACAGGTGCTATGTGTGACAGATTGGTCAGGTTTTCAAAATGTGTACCTATTAATGAACTACATAAACAGAAAAGCGTGTTCTTACAAAACAACACCCGGGAGAGTGGGCGTCGAATTTCACTGGGCAAATCAGGAAACAAATATAATACCAAGATTATATCAGTCTTGAGATCTGGTTATAAAACTGGCCTTTTAAGAGCTATGTTATTGTACTTAATGTATACCATGAAATATATATGAGATCGATAATATGGTATGAACGAAAAAGTTAACACACACAAAAGGGTATGCCTTTTTGCCTTTTTAAATGAAGCTATGTATTTTACTTTAATATATAGTTTACCATGAAGTAGAATCACTGTAGTAATTATTATGGGATAAACAAAAAGTTCACAAACAGAAAAAGCGCAAGAATGGGTATACCGTTTCTGAGTCTAGACTTATTTTGTAAATCTGGAAGACCTAAGGACTTCAGCCTTAACAAGATTTATTTATGACGATAGCCACCAATAGCCACGTCGTATGACGGCCAACGTGACCAACCACTAACGAGACGGATGGCCCTCGAGACCGACAACTGGGATGTCTTCCACCATAAGTCATAAACTTTCTCTCCTGTTTAGGAACCTTGAATGTTTTATATTGGAACAAATTTGCGAGAGAGACTGGCTTCAGGGGTTGAATTATTTGGACCACACAATTTAAACATACCCAAACATGCATAAAATTAGGTTTATTAAACGGCACCACAATGTGACCGAGTGTCCTACAAGTAGCCGAGTCTCCCATCTCAATTTGCAAGTTATTCCTAGCTCATTACTCAGCAGTCTGGGGGGCGTTTCATGAAAGGACTTGTCAGATATTTTATCCGACAAATTTGCTCTCAGCCAATCAGATGCAAGGATTTCAGTAGCTTATAGCAGTTGTCGGATAAAATATCCGACAACTTCCTATCATGAAACGCTCCCAAGGACTTTGTTCTGCCGAATCGACAGATACTCAGACTGTTACTAATACGTTTATTTGGATTCTGTGAACATCAATTGATTTCAGTCATTTACCAGGGCCAAAGATTTCATGTAAGCAGTAGTTATTTTCGACTAGGTGATGACCATTAGGTTTATATCCAGTTAAACAAAAATTTTTTTTTCTTACCCCAACTTCTTTATGTAAAAGGACTTTTCAACAACAACAAACAAGTAGATAAACGGATCCTTTTCTGGACAACTACCCCCAGGACAATTACCCCCGGACAACTACCCCTTGGACAGCTACCCCAGGACAACTACCCCCCAGGACAATTACCCTCCAGGACAATAACTCCCAGGACAGCTACCCCCAAGGACAACTACCCCCAGGACAACTACCCCCAGGACAACAACCCCCAGGACAACTACCCAACGGATTCTGGGGTAGTTGTCCCCATGGGCAAAATTTTGTTCCGGGGGGGGGGGGGTATCGGGGTAATCGTCATTTTTATGGGGGTAATTTTTCCTGGGGGTTAATTGTCCGGGGGTAATTGTCCTGGGAGGGGGGGGTAGTTGTCCTGGGGGTAATTGTCCTAGGGGGTAGTTGTCCGGGGGTAGTTGTCCGGGGTATTTTTCAGGGGGTAGTTGTCCTAGAATCAAACGGATCATGGATACGGATTCGCAATGGATTGTATTCAATAACTAGTATTCGGGCATAGCAAGTGCTACAACTATAGCGGTTTTGATCGGTGGTCATGTCAGTCTTAAAAATTAAACATCTCGAAACCAGGAATTGCAGTTCAAAGCATACTTTCATTGCCAGAGAAAAGCTCCGATTGATATGCACTTCCATTTATATCCGGATGCGGGAAAGTTACCGCAAGACACAAAATGCGAAGTCATGTGAGAACCTTCATGGCAACCGATCAAGGAATGAACAAGAGAAAGGCCTGACGAAAAAACAAAAAACAAAAAACAAACAACAAAAAACAAACAAAAAACTAAATAAAAACAAGGAGAAGAAGAAAAAGAACAAAAGTTGTCGGTGTCGGTTGAGCTGCCTTTCTTAACTTTAATCTTTCTTTGAATCACCGCAAATGGTTTTGCCACACCAACACGATCTGTCAGACATGTCACTTAGAAATGAGAAATGAACCATTAGAACATAGGAAGATAGGTGTAGGTGGAGGAGAAGAGAATATTCTTGCGCTTTAAGAGAAAAAATGACAGAAACGAGAAAGAAATGCAACTGATAGCAATGTAGCAATGCACTGTATTTCTACAGCAAAGTCTATCAAACAACCGTCGTCCTTGTGCGCTTTGGAGAATTAAACGTGAAGCGTGAGTGGGTGGGTGTGTGTGATCTCTAGGTGTAAGATGCTACATCTCATTCATCATATCACATAATACATAACTCAATTTGGAAGTAAGTACAAATGCACCAACAAAAAAAACGCACATTCGTATAAAATGTTTTAGAGATATGGAAATAAGGAAAGAAGAGAGAGAGAGTGAGAGAATGAAAGAGGGAGAGAGAGAGAGAGAGAGGGGGGGGGGGCAGACTAAGAGATAGAGTGAGAGGAGACTGGTACTTAGGAGAAGAATAAACATATAAGCTGTAACTATGGCGACGGAAACAAAGAAAACCACTTTAGTTATTTTTCCATAAAGAAGTCTGTTCCATATCATTAAGCTTGTGTTACTACCGATTGCGTAGCATTTAGCATGTGTAATACAGATGTAATGTCAGAGGGAGCTTATTGTTATTCTAACGAATGGGTATTTCGTATTCACTCGGTGTCCTTTGGCAAGATATTAATTTACATTTGCCACTCTCCACCCAGGTATAGTAAATGGGTACCAGGTAGGAATTTATTCCTTGTATGCTTTCAGCACCTTAGGGCAGTTGGGCTAAAGTCAGGGTAATTGTAGTATATGTACTTTGTAGGCGCCTTGAGCATCCCCTGGGATGGATATGAGCGCAATATAAATGTAGCTATTATTATTATTATTATCAATAGTAATAATAATAATAATAATAATAATAATAATAATAATGATAATAATGATAATACTACTACTACTACTACTAATAATAATAACAACAATAATAATAATAATGATAATACTACTACTACTACTACTAATAATAATAACAATAATAATAATAATAATAATAATAATGATAATAATAATAATGATAATGATAATAATAATAATAATCATCATTATAATAATAATAATAATAATAATAATAATAATATAATAATAATAATAATAATAATAATAATAATAATAATAATAATAATAATAATAATAATAATAATAATAATAAATAATGATGATGATGATGATGATGATGATGATGAGGATGATGATTATTATTATTATTATTATTATTATTATTATTATTATTATATTATTATTATTATTATTATTATTATCATCATCATCATCATCATTATTATTGGTGCCTTGGAAATACAGAAAACATAAAAGGGACAATCGACTAATAATGATCTAACTTTCTCTTCGTGAACAAAATATATAATACAAAATCGCATTACTTTTATTTTTATAGAAATAACCGAATTATTTTTGACCTTCCACCTTTGCTATTTAGTTGATATAATTCGAATCACTGAAACCTGCACCTCTCGACAGGTATGTGTCATGGGTATGATTTATATTTATAAGCCTACTCAACAACTACTTACAGAAGCTGTCTTTTCATGCTCTAATTTACATTACATGCATATCATGTACATGTATATGTATTTAACAATTTACTTAGGACTACATTATTATATATGATGCCTAATGCCCAACGCTTTACTACCATATGAATGGTGCATTCCTATTAAACGCTATTTTAAACAAGTTCACTTATTTAAGTGGCTTTTATTTCAACATGAGCCGCTTTCAGTTGCTTTGTTTGAAATCTCATTTTCCTCTCACAATATGGATGCAAAAGAAAACAAAACGTGACGGAGAGTCTTTTTGCAATATGACTCTTTTTTCCCAGGAGATGAGATCGTATTTGATAACCCTCTTCCTCTTACATCCCCTGCAACCACGTGGGATTCGATGTCGCCTGTTTAATGACCATTTTCTTCTTCAGTTTTGAGAGGGGAGATGGGGAGGAAGGATTATATAAATGACCATAGGCCAAATCAAATATCTTCAACTATCTCATACTATTAAAAAACGTGCTCTTTTACTTGTATACAATTTCTTCCCTTTAAATGCACAAGCCTGGCTTCACTTCTTATGTGTTTAAACTATTATATGTGATACGAATCTAATAGAGCATGTATAAGCTACGTGCGTAAATGCATCCAGCTTGCTGTAAAATCAATCCCTTTCCACTTTCGCAACCGCACCTTCTTACGCCAACTGTCGCATTAAATTACGATGAAGTTTTTTTTAAAGGGCTCAGCTATATTTTACTTTGCGGTATTAAAAAAAAAAAACCTTTCCAAGTGACCAACTCTGCTGTCTTGTTACCTATGAAGGAATGGGCAATGTCATGGAAAAAAAACTCATAGATCCGTTCACCTAAAGTTTACACTTCAAATAAAATCGCGTATTATTTTCAGTGGATTCTACGAAAGATGGAAACCAGTCCAAGAAAGAAAGAGGTAATCTCGAAATGCAAGATGCCAACATGGCATACGATTCCTTGGATCTGTCAATAAAGCTACATACATGTATACTTCTTAACCCATTGCCTACTCTATTCGATAGGTCCCTGTATTAAGCCTATGTGAATGAGAGAACTCAGTAGTCAACCGGTTAATCAATAAAATATATCTCAGGTGATCGCGGAATTCAGGGAAACCTATGCTATGCTCTACCAGAAAAAAAAAAAAAAACAGCAGGTGACTCGCCTCTTTAAGATATTAACTAGAATTCCTTCATTTATATCAAATGATACATTCCACGACTTGTATGAAGTTGCCTTTGTATTTCAATGTTTTAAGGCAAGATATAGAAATATTCCACGGAATAATCTTCAATGCCTTTTGTTAGAAAATGGAAAAATCTTCAAGAAGGAATTCATATTTAGGTCTCTAAACTCACTTATAGTAACAGATATTTCGAGGAGACAAAATATTATACATGTTTTTGTATAGAGACTAGATAACCAATGTAAATATTACATAAAGGTTACAAATGCATGCAGTTGCTTATATAATGGAATTATAGAACCTTCTCTACACCAGTGGATTTTGTAAAAAGTTTTAATGTTATAGTCTGTAAGCAAAACTGACAAAACTGAGGTCGGCATGGTGGAGATAGCTTAGACCCATGTGGAGCATTCTTGAATGGCAAGTACTTGAAACCCATCGTATCTTTGTTAGATTTCCTTCTATTCCCCTCCGACCCACTCATCGCTGCTTCGCAGCGGAACTCACACTTAAAAAATCATTTTTGTATGATTCAATGCAATATTTATGTCACTATTTGATAGCGCTTCAGACCCATTTTCAAGGCATATCAGCAGATCAATAGGAAAACCCGTACAGAAGCATAAAAAGCGCCCGGACTCGGAAGTAGATGATGAAAAAGAATGAGAGATTTGTAAGAATCTGCTACTGCCTTACATACACAAACATATTTATACACAACATATTTTAGATGCAATGTTGTTTTTTTTCCTAGCTAGCAATCAGGAAGCATAGTAGATTAAGAATGAAAAGAAAAGAAATATTTACTTTCTTCCTCTCTACCTAGCATTTCTATCTTGTGCTTGTGTTTGCTCATGACCGGAAACATATTTCATTAAAGACAACGTCCCTTGTCCATCCTATTGTCTGCTATATTTTTCTTTTAATCTGCTAAAGGTTATTGATTGGATAAATCTAGGTGCGTATCACTTTTCTTGAACCGTGCTCCTTTCCTTAAACCCTTGCCATATTCGAGGGATCAACAATGAATAAAACTATTTAGCCGCTAGAGGGCTTCAACAAATATTTATCAAATGCTTGCGTTTGATTGGTTGACACGCGCTGCGGGTTCCGTGGGTTATCATTTGGTCGTGCTGTCCACGGCCGGGTGCCGTACCACTGAACTCTACACTACATAGTGTAGTGTTCAGTTTGCTGTACTCTTGCCAAAAGAAAAATTGTGGTAAGCCAGTGGCATGGCCGAAAGAGTGAATGTGGTAATCGGTAAATGTTTTGTTAGTTCAAACTTGTCTTTGCGATACACTTCATTTCTTTCATTTCGCTTCTTGGGTAGGATGTGTAGGAAATTTCACTCTCTTGACACCCGTCGTATCTTTGTTAGAGTTCGCAGCGGAACTCACACCGAGAAGAAAATTTTTGTATGATTCAAAGTATTATGTCACTATTTGATAGCGTTTTAGACCCATTTATCTACCAAGGCAAATCAGCAGATCAATTATAGGAAAACCCATACAGAAGCATAAACAGCGCCCGGACTCGGAAGTAGGTGTCACAACCAAAGTTATATAGCACCCCCATCTTACAGCTATTGCCGATCCCTTGCATTCTATCACTGGACATCCTAATATTGAAGTGCATTAAATGATTAAGTTATTGTCTTTTGTCATTCATGCCAGGAGTCAATTTACCAATAACACATCAATCAGCGCAACGGACTAATTGAAAGAAGAAAAAAGAAAATTTTCAACCTGAACTTGATTAAAAATCCCATTTCGTATTCTGAGAGCAAAGCTAATATAGACGGAAATACCTCAGACACGTGCTGATATGCAAAAAATTACGGAGCAGTAGAGACACACAAGAGGCACCAGTAGTTATTCCGTGTTTGCCAAAGCCTTTCTAATTAAACTCACAGATTCATTTTGAATTCATGTCCTGTCGGTTTTGAAAATTCTTTAATGTGGAACGGTTAGAAGGAGGAAATGGCAGCAGGACTTAAGATGAAAGAGAATGAGAGATTTGCAAGAATCTGCTACTGCCTTACATACACAAACAAAATATTTTAGATGCAGTTTTTTTCTCTCCTAGCATAGTAGATTAAGAATGAAAAGAAAATAGATATTTACTTTCTTCCTCTCTACTTAAAATAAAAGTGGAAAAATGCACTTAATAGTGCATGGTGATACATTTAACAACAATATGAAGTTTTCACTTTATTCTATTCATTTGAACTAGGACCAGAAGAAGTTATACTCATTCTTGTTAATTGCAGATTATTATCTATTATGGGTTAGGTTAAACACTATGAACATGATGAATCGTTGGTCAAATGCAACACAGTCGCAAATTCCTTAATCGGCGAGGCCGCAAAGAAAAGCACAGATCATTTTGCACCCTTCTAACCGTGTGTATTGTATTTCCACTTCCTGTTGTGTTCGCGTGACAGTTGGAGAGAAATGCAAAGGGGCCAGAATAGTCAAAGTGGTTTTCCAATCCCCTTATAAGCTGACAGATTTGCAAAATCCAACTGACTTTATGTGGTTTCAACCATTGCAACTAACAGAAAGTATTAGGAAGAGCACGCAGTTAATCGCCATCAGTTTAGTACCGATATTTCTTAATGGAATCTATGAGAGTGTACCAAGAAGAAGAAGAAGAAGAAGAAGAAGAAGAAGAAGAAGAAGAAGAAGAAGAAGAAGAAGAAGAAGAAGAAGAAGAAGAAGAAGAAGAAGAAGAAGAAGAAGAAGAAGAAGAAGAAGAAGAAGAAGAAGAAGAAGAAGAAGAAGAAGAAGAAGGAGAAGAAGAAGAAATAATGCGTAGAGCGAGAGTGTATAAAAGTAACAACAAAGCACCTTAACTGACCTTCTATGGGTCAACAGTAAAGGAGTATGAAGAAAATAAAAGAAAGCAGATAAACCCCTCGCGCGGAACCCAACTCCGACTTCGGTTCGGAGCGAGAGGGCCCTAATCTGTGCGAGCGCGTACGGGTGCGTCTACTAGTTTACTCACAAGTCGCCAAAATGTTTATTTAGAGTGTATTTAAACTTGCAAATACTCTTTTAGATTCAACATTTGAAGCTCATACTTTGAGTATGTAACCCCTAACAGACAGGGCAAAATATTTTTTGGTGATTGGTAGCTTAATTCTTAATGCTATAATATACATGTATGTATATATAAAACAAGTCATAAGTGTATGCCCCCTATTTTAATGATTAGAAAAATCTACTAATGCTATAAGATTCAACATTTGAAGCTCATACTTTGAGTATGTAACCCCTAACAGACAGGGCAAAATATTTTTTGGTGATTGGTAGCTTAATTCTTAATGCTATAATATACATGTATGTATATATAAAACAAGTCATAAGTGTATGCCCCCTATTTTAATGATTAGAAAAATCTACTATATCTTCGAGCAAAAAATTAATCAATGCCTTTAAACATAATGAAAAGTACAAGATCTTGTAATGTAGGTGAGTGCACTGTTGATTCCAAAGTATTGAAGGGATGAAGAAGAAAAGATTTTAGTTTCGGCACTGGGCAGAACCAACATACACACACAATGTATAAACTCACTATGATGAATAAGATCCGTAATATAAAACAATCGTTTTTTTTATATTTAAGCCATTGCCTACGGGAACCGGGTTGTCCCTGTATTAAGACAAAGGGAATAAGAAAATTCAGCAGTCATCGGGTTAATGTATTATTCATAGTACTCATCCCCTTCGAAAATAGAAGAAATTCTCTATGAATTACTATAAAAAAATGGGCGGACATGGAGTTTGTCCAGCTAACCAACGAATTCCCGCAAATAACTCACCATGCTCACATTTTCATCTTATTAGAGCAGTAGCCAAATGTTGTGATGTTACCAAACAATAATATTGTATAGTAATTTCGACATGGAATGTGTTATAATTATTTATATATTTCCAGATACTGAATTACTGACCCTTTTTTTAATGTAATAAGCTTTATGAATATAAATAGTATTGAAATGCATACATGAACTTAGCGATAAATATCCACTGATTGGCGTAGCTAACACATGGTCAAATACATGAAATGATAATGCATCTGCAGTCAATGTTTAAAAGTTTGGATGTCAACATTTTTTAAACGTAGACGAGGTAGTTACGCCGTCATTGAAGTGAATCACACAAATTAATTTGTCCATCCCTTGTTTGTTTTTTTTTTAGTTTTTTTTATACATTTGCTAACCCCTTTTGTGGTATTATGTGCTTTCACTTTTCGCAAACGCCGGCAGTTCGACTGCTTGTTCATTCATCCTTGCACTTCACTTCGCCGGTGAAATACGGCTTAATCACTTAACCACGTTCATACACGATTCATAGATTTTGAAGGAAGCAAGCAAGACTCGACAGGCAATGCAATCAGGGTAAAGGCCAAGGTTTTCATTATTCACCACCGTTGATATAATCATGCACCGGTTCAATATTCAATTCAAAGCATCTAACCAACTTATTTCTTATCTTTTTAAAATAAGAAATATGCCAATATGACGGACGAATTTCTCAAAAAAGAACATAACGCTGGGTAATTTGACATAAAACGGGCACCTCGGTAATAGGATTTGATCGTAATTCTAAGCCTTGCATGATACGCATCTTAGATTGATATTCCAGGAGACCTGTATATGCGATCTCGATACATATCCAGCACGAACGAGAAACATGTTCTTTGCTCAACATACATGATAGTATTGAACATAAGTATAAAAGAAAAGACTTAAAATTCACTCCTTGCCCTGTAGTTATGATATTTCTTTTTCTTTTTAATCCCGAAAATATGCGTACTACCATACCTAATCAAAAGAACAAGCAGAAACACTCGATGATTTGACGATAATTCTGAAAACAGAATATAATACCAATCCGCATTTGAATTATAATGTATTAGTATACTCACTATATGTAAAGGAGTGAATTTGCCACTCGACACTAAGAGTGAAGGAACTTTCACTCCAAAGTGAGTGGTAAAGCACTCCCTTTTTAGTGAGTATGCCGATATCCTTTCATTAGCCTTCTCACTCACTGACAGAGTGAGCCTGTGTTCCGCTCAATATCATATGAAGACTGAATTATTTACACTCGTGAGCAACGAGTGACGCAAGGCAACCAAAGACAAGCCGCTTAAAATTCATTGTCAGTGTCATTTCTTTGTTGTGAACAAAACTACAGGAACCACTCTTGAAAAAGAGTGGTTAATACTCTAACGAACCAGAGCTAAATATTTTATTAGTCACAGCACATCGGTTACAACGTGCAAACCAATAGAGATTACAACGTATCGGTACTGGTTGGGCCTCAGGCAGGAAAATTAGCATAATTCTCTTATTTAAATGATATAGCGGCTTTGTAATGACTCATTTTGATAGTTTATATCTTGTTAAAGTTGTCTCGCCGAGAATCAGTGGTTGCATTTGATAGTTCAGTAGGGATCATGTTTTTAATCATTGTTTTAATGAAAGTTGTAGTTTACTAACTGTTACGTCAGTAATTTGTTATATGGATAGATTGTGTAATACATCCCTAAACTGGGCGTTGTGGGCGTTGTGGGCGTTGTGACGTAAATTATCATATCTGATTGATACACGTCTGTAAAATCCCATTTTCACAAACACACACACACACACACACACACACACACACTGGGCGTTGTGGCGTGAGCCTGTAATCCAGCTAACAGTGGAAGTTATAAACTGATTCAGCGGATCCAGGTTCGACACTGAGTCACATCTTTCGGATGGTGACGTTAAAGATCGGTCCCCAGACGTAAATACTCATATCTGATTGATACACGTCTGTAAAAACCCAATTACACACACATAAAGTGATAGGATTGTGTGCTTCAGACTAGCCGTCACACTGTATCCGCCCCCATCATGACCCGATGGATATCGCTCATGTTTCATCCGGCATTTACTTTGCAGCTTATGGTCTATTCATGCTGATCAATAATTAGGTGCTGCAATTCTCTGTTGCTTAGAGATAATGATTAAAGATGCTACACATCTAAGCGCAGCAACTTGCAAACCCTTCAAAGCTGATCGATGGCCATAGACGGATGAGTGATTGCTGGTAGGCCTGGTGCATGGTGTGCAGTAACTGACGGTCGGTGATTGTCAAGTGCCGCTAACTCCAGCGATCAGCAGCGGTCATACATCTTGGCCAGACGGACGGGGAGCTCGGCAAGGCACGGGGACATCCGGACAAGATATAGCCGTGTCAGCCGGCGTGGCGAACCGTACCCGTCACAAGACTCTTGAGACCGAGTTTGATGATTTCACTCAGAAAGGGGTGAATTATCTCCATTCTGTTGACATGAGTAATAAAATTTTCACTCTTTAAAGGATTGGTGTTTCATTCTTTCCTGAGTGAAAAAGTGACCACTCTTTTTTCACTCGAAAAAAGATTGTCCTTCATTTAACTCCTTGTGAGCGTGGAGTTTCACTCTCTTTTGAGTGCCTTTTCACTCTTTTACATTCAGAGAGTACTGAATGCCTTACTTAGGCCTGCTCGTTTAGAGAGCGGAAGGCCATCGGTATCAGATTTCTACTTGACCTGTTATGTACATTGAAGTCTGTGACTTGTTACTGAAATAGGTCTACTTAAAACTACGCCAGTGAACTTTGTCGTCGGTAAATTAGTTCACCTGATTGAATTGAGAGAAAAACACCTGGTGGTAAAAAGGAGGATTAGATGTATTTGATGCCTAGGACTGAATTTCAAATGACAAGAAAGAAAGAAAACAAGTCTGCTCTTTTACCAAGTCTTGTAAATACAATTCTAAATTTTTTCGGGATTGCCTGGTTATGAAGAGGCAAATATCGATGGACGCTCAATGAATTCGAACCAGATTAATACTGTATCATCCATAAATATGTCGTATAAAAGTAGTTACTATCTGCTTAGATCCATAAAGATATTACCCCCTTTTTAATCTAACATTTACCCAATGTCCTTCTGGCTCTGGTTTAGTTTGGTTTGGTTTTATTCACGATCATAAAAATGATACATATTAAAAATATAAACATGAAATTATATAACAGTATAAATATAACATTGATATTAACATACAATACAAAAGAAAGTAAATTAAGAGCGAGGGATGACCCGCTTCAGATTAACTGACATAGCTAACCTGTTCTTCCTCGGGGACAAAATTCGAACTGTGCATGAGATGAGAAAGAAACATACAAGTTCTCGTTTAATTTGATTTACATTTAAAGAAATATACTTTTAGAGGAAGCTTGCGTTTAAAGAGGAGGTTTGAGTTCTGGTAAAGGTTAGAAATAATTTGTGAGCTTTCTTATGATTCAAGTCAGTCTGGAAGGACAACATAGAAGAAATTCCTCTGAAAAGAAGGGCTCTTCAAATTCCCTCTTATTTGAAATGTGACGAGCTGAAAGTTTGGACCAAACCTTCACGCCACGTTTGTGTAGTCCCATATACACATTTCTGTATACAGTGCATGTGACTTTCAGCAATATTAAGTAAAATTCTCATTCTAATGATTCCAAAACCTTACAGTATGCACACATAATCAACATTTCCCAGTTGCTTCCAGACAGTTTCTTTAACAATGTGACCGCATGTTCAGAACTCAATTTTATCTTTAAGATGTTTTCATCAAAAAAGCTCTGGCAATGGGAATGTATTCAAAGATATATATAAACGACGCCATCTGATAGGTCACGTGTCAAACTCTAACGCTCTCCCACGAGGCTTGTTTGTACTCTCTTTATATTCACCAGGAGTCACTAATGTGCGAATCAATTTACCGTTTCCGCACTTGTTCGAATTTATTGCAGTTTAATCATGCAGATAACGAGATGTATTAATTGATTCAATAGCGTTGACCTTTGAAGTAAATATCATACTGCACCCTGCTCTCTCAGATCCAATGACCGCTTTATTCTAAAGCAATGCATAAATAGGTTGAAAATTCATGGTACCTTGCTGTTGATAAAGGTAATTTGATAATAATCACGCTTTTACATTTGTTTGACCGCGACTGTGTTTAAGTAATGACAAGGAAATGCCATTATGGTCATGCTAATTTCATTCTTGAACAACAACTTTTGATTAGCTTCCAAAACATTCCGTTAAATGGCCCAAACTTTTCAATTTCTCATTTTTAACTACCACCGATTTTTTCATGGCGATAAGTTTGTTACTGTGCATTGGACCTAAATTTGTGTTCGTCGTACCCACAAAAAAAACACAAGCATTATTTGTAGACCTTTGGCATGGTGTAAAATTCATTCAATTTGTGAAAATCACTATAATCTCGACTCTGAACATAGGGTATACCGTATTTACACACTAATGATAGTGTAGTGAATGATTTAGAGCAATCCTGCTAAAAGACACTTGTCAATACAAACAAACTACTCCGTTGCCAGGTAAAGACTCCTCTTTCCACTAAGAAGCTGTGTCACGACCTGTAAAGCTATAAATGACCCTTTTTACACATCAAAATACACGTATAAGGCAGTTCAAACTACCCTTATTTCCAAATCAAAGTAAAATTTACTATCACTGATCTTGTTATCGATTTGTGAAATCATACATTGTAAAGAAACTTTTTATCTAGGAGTATATATATATATATATATATATATATATATATATATATATAAATGATGGTATAAGACAGGCTAATGGAGCATGGTTACTACTCGGAGTTTCACGCCTTAAGCGATCATCAGGCAAGTGGTAGCTTCTTTAAAATTACATGATTACTCTACTATATTTGCGCACAAATACGTTCAAAATAAGACATTAACTGCAATGGTGGTTACTCATGGGTAATTGGGGCTATATATATATATATATATATATATATATATATATATATATATATATGAAAAATAAAAAAATACAAATTCTGCTTCGGAATTGTAAAAGTAGATATGAGTAGTAAACAAGTAAATAAAAAAAATACATATATAGTTATGATACACATACATTTGGAGCCATACAAATGACGATGTGAATTACCATCATTTTTAAAAACAAACGAGATATTTATAATGTTGGGATTACCAGTGAAGTACGGAAGTGTCGGAAGTTAGAACATAATGTTGTTGTTTTGGAGTTCGTTGATGAGTATTTTAGGCATACCTTGCTATATATTTCTTGTGATTAGATTATCAATACTAATTTCACTATGATTGTGAACGAACATTACACTCTGCCTTGCATTTGTAATTAGATTTGTGTCCTTTTGCTCTATTAGCGGATAACCATTCATATTCTGATATTTCCTGGTATATCTATATCATGTATATGGGCACATTCACTGTTGTCGGACTCTGTATCTTTCTCTCTCTCTCTCTCTCTCTTCAAAAGAATGCTACATCGTGTACGACAAAATCATAATACTTAAAATTCGACATAATCATGCTAATGGATGTTTTCGTCACAGCACTCTAATCATCATGAAAAATAGTATATACCATTACAAAATGGCTTTGAAGATCTATGCAATATGATTGGTCAAACGAAGTCACATGTTCGTGAATGATGCATTGACGTTAACATGTGCATGGACTGTAACGTTAGAACTTGCACGCTTTAATTCTATTAACAATACAATAGGCCTATACGGAAAGGGGGGAGGGGCTGGAAAATCCAAAGCTGTGCTCATCTGACCTTTATGCTTTTCAGAGAAAATATTATAACCAACTTCTATTTACATCCAAGCAGTAGACCCTTCTTCTTTATATAACAATAACACACATGTTTTGGTACCTTTACGAAAGTACACGGCACTAGCTTGAATCAATACAATTTCGAGCCTATAACTTGTGCAAGAGCAGTCTTTCTAACTCACTCACAAGTGTGTATCATTTGCGAAATGTCAGCATCCTTCTTTTGTTACAGGCCTAATGTTAAAATGTAATGGGATTCAATTCACTCTTATATTTCAATGCTGGATATGTAAATGAATACTAGAAGTAAGTAGAAAAGAAGAGCCAAACAACAAACAAACAGTGTAATATATTATAGCAGCTGTAGATTTCATTTTGGTTGTAGGGAACTTTGGTTTATATAAAGATCTCTTTGAAATACCTTTATGGCTCATCTTTCCTGGAATCACTTTGCTTGTCCTTTTGAAGTTATTGTATAGAGAATATTTTGTGGTAATTGCAGCATAAATTTGTCATTCAGTTTGCAAATTGCAGCCTCGAAAATTGAAATCACTCTACGTGTCTACGTGCTCGTCTACGTGCACGTAAAATTTATGTTTAATGTATAATGTATAATGTTTGCTTTCCGGTGGAGATTGTACCTGCATTACGAAAGTGCGCAGTACTCTCTTGAATCAATGGACACGAAATCTCTTTATTTCATTCTCGCTTGCCCCTTGCTTTTGCGATCCAACCTTGTGCAAGTGCAGTTGTTCTTACATACTCACAAATGTTTATCATTTGCAAAATGTCATCATCTTTCTTTTTGCTACAGACCTAATGTACAAAGGTAATGGAATTCAATTCACTCTAATTCTCAACGTAGAAATATAAATGACTCCTGAAAGTAATCAGAAAATGAAAAACAAATATTTTATTTGTTTTTATACATCTCTTTAGTATACCCTACTGAAGATTCTTTCCAGGAATCATAATGATTGTCCTTTGAAAGTGAATGAGTGGAGAACTTTTTACGGTAAAGCATAGTCACTGCTCCATTAAGGCTGCAAATTGTAGCCTTGAAAATTGAAATCACTCATTAGGCTCGCATGTTTTATGGTGTCATATTTGCATTCTGATGGAAAATGATATTATATAGAATGTGCATAATAATGTGGGTCTTTAGCAGAATGGATATGGCATTCTAGCAAAATGTTTGGCAAAGAGCACTTTGCATGAGTGCAACGAGGTTAGTTTACATTAATGATTGCGTATTTCCTCAAATGACGTCCATTTTATAGCTGTCTCCTTAATTCAAAACAATGTTGTTACATGACATTGCCACTTTGTGGTGCAAGGTACAGGATTGGAGGATTAGTCAGAACTGTTTACATCACAGTGAGATTAAAATGACTACACAGTTAGTCATAAAAGTTTCCAAGTTCTAAAGTTTGAATATTAACCCTCACTATGCCTTTGTTGCAATTTTGCCCAGACCCACAAACACAGTATTTTGTCTCATGTACAAAGAGTTAAAAAGCTTCAATTTGAGTTTAAACGATTCTCATTAGTTGGTTACGATTGACAGTCATGCAGTGTGATAAGTGAACATGCCAGTAGCTTTTAGTATTTGGAAAGAAAATTCTTATCATGCAAAAAAAAAAAAAAAATATATATATATATAAGAAAAGGAAGAAATTCCGCTTTTATTAGAATAATTCAGTCAAAAGTAGCACGTGAGTATTACACATATACAAGACGTTCTAGAGATTTCGAGGTGATTGGCATGTCTTTGTAGACAGTTCCTTTAAATGGACATGTTTGTGACGTTTTGAACAACCTGCTCTAATTGTGTCCTGACAAAAAAATATGAAGAATTCGAGTGTTTGGAAAAATATCATGATAGGCGTGGAATTCTTTTCGCTTCATGACGTTTTCCTCCTCTTTGTTATTTAAAAAAAGGGAAATACCGGCCAAAGAGTAGTAATAAAATGTAGTCAAGTAGATTGAAATTTTATACAAGTCATAATCCAGCGTTAAAGAATTAATAACAGTAATAATAATATTTATTACTGTAATTCTGTCATGAATCAATTCTCCTATTATAATGGATCTGTGATAAGTTTTCTCCAGATTACAATGTCATCCTTTTGATACGTAACCGTGTATTCTTGGAAGTTGATCAAGTAGGAGGTTGTACAACCATGTTAACACATGTACAATGTACATGTCGTTCTTTCTATTCAACTACTCTGTTTGTTTGATAGAGGAAGAGGCATCTTCCAAATTTTGTTTGCATCTTCTTTATGATATTACCAATTACCAGCTCTCCTTTTTTAGTTAGGTTCCTTTTCTTTATCCTTATTATCATGATTATTATTTCAGTTTAAAGATATATTTTGTTTTTGTTTGTGATTTTTAATGATTCAGAAATAAAACCGAATTTAATTTAATATATAGTTTGATAAAAAAAAGACATTTTACCGATTTCTTTCTTTCTTTCTGATTATATATGCACTCTAAAAACTAAAGTGTTAAATCACCATTTAAAAGGGCCGAGGAGTGACAACTTTTTCAAAATTGTAGATTAACACTTTTAACGTGCTGGATACAACACTATAAAGGCTGAATCCAGCAGTTTAAAAGAGTTGATCTACCATTTTGAAAAAAGTTGTCACTCCTCGGCCCTTTTAAATGGTGATTTAACACTTCAGTTTTTAGAGTGTGGGGGTGATTTTATGCCTTATACAGAAATGAGGGTTTGGGGAGAGATCGGTCCCCATTAACAGAATTCTGCTTAGCGATATAACTTCCCAAATCAACTCTCGAAAATTGTTTTCGGTTGACGTATGCCACATTCTAAAATTGTCTCGATTATTGAGTCTGTCTCACATGGGTGAACCTAGTCATTATTACAATTAAAGAAGATGCAGTACGTGTGATTGATATCTTACGTACCTAGCGTAGTTTACCCCCAGGGGAGTACTTCTGGTTTTAATGCATCCTATTTACAGCACTGACCAAGTATTTCATTTTGGCGTCGTGGTGCCAAAAAGGTTACAAAAAAAAAAAAAAAAAAAAAACACGTAAAAGACTTTAATGAGGTAATCTAATGCCCCGCATCGATCATCTGATAAGGCGACCTTACTATTTAACATTATAAGTCGATACTGCTTTATTTTCCTCTGATCTCTGGATTTGAATATGATGTATGCGACTAAAGTTACCTTCGTTTACTCTAGCGCATGGAAGTCTTTTGTAACTGCTAAATGTCATGCGATCGACACACAAGGCCTGACGTGGATTGTGCTGTAGCTGCGTAACGAAGGAGGTGGGAGAAATGCCTTGTAATTGATGAGACTCGTACTTCAATTGAAAAAGAGGCCTTCCTGATTGATGCAAAGTAAAGATATCATAGATCATGGATTATTAGCGTGTCTGATGTGAAAGCGGGTTATATTCTTATTATACGCGACCGATTTGGCAGGAGACTTCCACGTGCCGGTGTGCGATGTTTTATCAATTATATCATAATAGAATTAGCTTCCTATCAGTAATGTTTTCCTCTTTGTCTCTCGGGAAATCAGCTTGGTAATTAAATCTTCCCTTTGCGAATCATTACTCCATTAAACCATATCGTACTTCAGGCATTTGTTATATATTTCTCCTTGCTGCTAACAGCATTGATCAAAATAGAAGCCCCTGTATGTCCACCATGAGTTGGCACAGACTAAAAGGACTTACATTAAATGAGGTAAGGCTTAGTTTGCAGGAAGACAATTTTAAGTCTCTTCCTATCATTCGAAAGGCATAGAATGTGGATGTCTAGTTTACTGCTTTGTGTGTGTGTGTGTCGTAGGAAAGAGAGTAGGAGAGAGAGAGAGAGAGTAGGAGAGAGAGCAGGAGAGAGAGCAGGAGAAAGAGAGACGCAAAGATAAATAGAATATATTTTAAAAAATAGGGCGACAGAGACACAACAAATGAGAGAAAGAAAGAAAGAGAGAAAGAGAGAAAGAGAAGTAGAGAGAGAGAGAGAGACAGACAGACAGAGAGAGGGGGTGGGGTGGGTGGGGAGGATGGGGGAGATATGGAGAGAAAAGAAAAAAAAAAACAGTGGCTCTCCGTTCTTGGCAGATAAATCCAGCAGCCTTTGAGATGGAATTACAATGCTCCATAATATCATTTGCTATCCATCTCCTGACTTCCATATTTTTGTTTTGTTTTAGCGAACGAATTCCGAACAATACTTTCTGTTGAGCATACGCTCTGAAGGTCTAACACGAAGAAAATCGAATCAGAAATCGTTCATTTTGATTCAAGAATCCAGGATCGACAGCCAGACGATGACGTATGTCCGCATACAATACGTTGTGGCAGAGACGTGTCTTGAAGGAAAACATGTTTCATATTGACAAAAAAGAGACAATGTCCTCTGATAAGATATCGTAAGTGCAGGGAGGAGAAGGTGAAGCGCAACAAGAACAATATCAAATATTGTTAGCAAATGCATGAAGACAATTTATTAGTGCAAGATAATCAACTAGAACACAGGAGTGGAAGAAATGTTAGCAGGTAGAAGTCAAAGCAAACATGGCGAAAGGAGAGAAGGCAAAAAAGTATGTCAATCCCTCCCCACATCATGTGCGCGGATAAGCCAAGGAATAAAGCGGAGGGTAAAATGATACAAGCCCTATAATACATGTAATAGAGAGAGAGAGAGAATTAAGTCCGAGATAGATAGATAGATAGAGAGAGAGAGAGAGAGAGAGAGAGAGAGAGAGAGAGAGAGGGAGAGAGAGAGAGAGCTAAAGAGATGGGATACTAGAGGTGAAGAGGGGAAAAGAGAGATAGATTGATGGAGGGAGATGAGGGGAGAGTGGGGACTTAGAGAAAGGGAATAGAGAGACACAGGAGAGGGGATGGAGGGAGGGATGACAGATAGAAGAAAAGAGAGATGGAGAGATAATAGGTAAGAGAGATAGATAGATAGATAGATAGATAGAGAGAGAGAGAGAGAGAGAGAGAGAGAGAGAGAGAGAGAAAGAGAGAATGGAAGAGACCTGGGGGGGGGGGGGCTTTCATCAAGTGTCTTGTCGGTGGTTTTTACCGACAAATTTGCTCTCAGCCAATCAGATGAAAGGATTTCAGTTGCTTATAACAGTTATTGCAACTTGTCACTGATGACAAGTTTTATGAAACAGGGCCCTGGTTTGTGTGTGTTTGGGGGAGGGGGGGGGGGGTCAGAATAAGAAATATGAGTCACAATCAGGTCCCATGTGTCGCTGCATTGGAGTGGCATGCAAAAATGACTTCTTTGAGAAGATGTCGATCGCCTTCAATGGTGGGGAGTTGAAATCCGAGCGATTTCTCCCACCGGTCCACTTAATAGCTGAGAGTTGAGTGAAGTCTGCCTAGTGCACCCCCCTTTCTGTGGGAGAAAGACGATCCCGATGTATGTCTCGATTCGGACACGATTTCATCTGGAGAACATTATTTCGAGCCCCTGTTCCTTTTTGCTCTTAAGAAATGGAGAAGTTATCTATAATGTCTAGAGGCGGGGTAACGCAATTATAAAATGATATCAAAATTCAAAGTTCAAAGTTTATTTATTTTTCCACAAACATATACCTTCTACAATTTTTTTTTTAAACAGTACATACGAAAATTAAGAACAGGAGCATAACTAGTATATGAATTGAAACATAGATATAACAGAATATCATTCAATGGACTTGGTTATGGTTTACACTGATAAAGCAATAATTGGTATAATGTAAATATTGTAATTGCAAAGGAAAACATAAGTTGTTAGAGAATGATTAAGAAAAACAAAAGTGGTTAGAAAATGAAAGAGAAAAAAAAAGATGTAAAAAAAAGAGATAAATAGTGGAATGAATACCATCGAAGGAATGAAAATGCCCTGTACTGAACATAGATAAAATACATGTAGGTGTTCTATATATAAAATTAAGAGAGAGAGAGAGAGAGAGAGGGGGGGGGGGGTGGAAAGTTGAAAATCAGATGAGAGGAAATAGGCTGGATGAAATTGTACTTGAAAAAGATTTGCAAAGTAAGATTTTAGAAAAAAAAATGCCATGAATTAAATGGCAACTACGCTAGGTCAATAAAAAACTGCTAAATATAGCAACGCCAACGTCTGTACTTATTCGTATATCATGTTTATTACTTTGATGACTTCTCCTCCAGATTATATGAATCCATATGATAGAATATTCAAGAGATGTAAAATGTTCTGGCGTCAACATTTTAGGTGAGCTTGAATGGTTTCTGGTTATTCATATTTAGCATAAGGCCATCTGTAAGAAAAAAAAGCTGACGAACATAATACCCCTATTTCTTTTCTTTTTTTCAGGACGTATTATTTAACAAGTGAGCTATACCAAACAAAGTCGAATTACCGGGCCGTTAACGGTATTGCCTTTTAAAAATTCTTTTTCTTAGATATTTGTCATATTGTATAAATATGTAAGAGAAGTTGGGGATATCAACCGATAATTTAGAGTTGTAAAATTGGTCACCCCCTGATTATATACATGTCTCCCATTACTATGACCTTTTTACTTGAAATATAAATTTGAATTTATGTACTCGGAGCACTTACCGTTCCTTAAAGCATTTTGCTAAAAATTAAACCACTTTTGAGGCCTTAAAGCTGGCCTGAAGTTAATCGGCTTCTATTTTCATGATTTTATTGCAAATTTATCACTTGCTGATAAAAGGGCCCGGAAGAAATAACCGGAAATTAATCATTACTCCATATTTTACACCGTTTTCGAAGAAACGAAGACAAGCAATCAAAAACAATGTGCTACATTAAAGAGAGCAAGCGGGAAGAAAACGGTAAATATCGATTAACTACAGAACATTAAAGGGGGTTGGGGCATGGATGAAGGCCGTAAACTCGGCGAAGAGGAAAGAAACAGGAGTGATATACCCTTTTATCCACGACTGAAAGAGAATCTTTTTGAATCAATATGAGGTGGGATCAATCGACAGGCCAAGTGGGATACACTTCAACAATCGATGTCTAGCAGGGTGATATCGATGCATGATGTGAGGTCGATATCGGAAAGCCTATATCATACTTGAACCCAATTACGCGGTATATGTTGTATTGGGTTTTTAACGAAGAAGTTTGGTTTACCACTTTCGCCCATGCTGCCTTTATGGTGTGGGTGAAAATTAATGGAAAATCCCTCAAGGCAAAAGCTTAATTTGTGTGATATCAATTAAAGAAAGCTAAATAGGGTGTAATTTTATCAGAGGAATTCGTTTGAAGGCTAAACGCAATAGTAAAAGATCAATATAATTTGGCACTCAACACTAAAATGGTTTTAAGCTCTCTTTGTCCTCAAAAGTCTCACCTTCATAAAGTGTTTTAAGTGGATGATTTGTTCGACTATTTAATATAGGGCAACAGGCATAAAAAAGTAGATTTTGTCATCTAAAAAGTACAACAATTCAATGTAAAGTTGCGTATGCAATATCACTTCATCTCGTATATGGTTATTGATGTAAACAAATGTATATTTATCATATATCTTCTATCTGTTATTTGTATAATTTCAAACACAACTTGAATTAAAATATCTCTTTCCTTTCATTTCTATTCGATTTTCAATGAAAACTAATCTACCATTTTGACAAAAAAGTGGTCACTCTTCGGCCTTTTTAAATGGTGATTTAACACTTTAATTCTTAGAATGTAGAACATTTAGCATGTTTAGGAGGCACAACCTTTTCAAGTTATTATGTCATGCAATATGATTGGTCAGGACTTTCATAGTAGAAGCACGGGGAAGATGAAAATCTACTGAAATATTTATAGAGGTCTCTTCAAATGATATTATGTGAAAATTTTGTATGGTATTCACGGATATAGAAAAAGGAAGTCAGACAATACTTCCTTCAATGATTTGAATTATTCATTTAAACAAGAATTGTATGATCTGAATTTCCGAGATTAGGAACATAATGAATTTTCGGAATATAGTATTCATGGAATTTTTGATTTTATTCATATCTATATTTCTTCGCAGATACAATTACAGTCATCATCACTGATCATATAAATGAGAAGATATGCAGGGTGCATTAAACTTTTTTCGAATTCTGAATACATATGCGGCACATAATTATTTCTCATGAATAGAGTTGCAAGAAACCCTTGCGAGATGTTTGAACAGATATTTACAAAAGCATTAAATAGACATAGGTCACGACCTTGCATGTGGTCTACGACGGAATTTGCAGAAATCCTTGCGTCGAACGCACGGGTCTGCACTTTTTTTTTTTTCCAAGCACGTAGGAGCATGTAAGACACGCAAGGACGCTGTTGGACATGTCCAACAATCTCTGCATGTGGCTAGGTACTTGTTCTGATGAAAGTACTTCCTGCACGTGCTCCTTGCGAGCATCGCACGGGATTCATGCCTCGTTTCATCTTATGTGCTTAGAACTCTTTTTTTTTCAGACAGGAATCAGCGTTTTGATACGCGTTTAGTTCAAAATACGGTTGTCAAGGTTGTATCCGGAACCTTCTTTTCCGCAGAAAGACGATAAAAAAAAAAAAAAAGTCTCAAAACTCACTCAATGCGGTGTGCAAATCAAGCGGCATAGCCTGAATTTGCCTGGAATACGGTGTTTCAAAACGCTGATTCTGGTTTTGCAATTGAGCTTCAACGCACCCTTATTTGCATGACATTAATAATAAATGACTGAAGTATTATAAAAGGCCGCTTTTCGCGTCGATTCCATTATTCCATTCTTATTCATATTTACTTTACTCAAGTGCTGCATGTATTCATCTGTAAACCCTTGATAACGTTATAGGCGTCAGTAACTATGAACGATGCGCATATAATATTATCCCGAAGGTAGAAGTTGATTTTTGTTTTTATAACTCCCCGATATGTCCTGGGGGAGTTGTTCTACATTACTTCAGAGAAACACCCCACAAAACATGCCCCATATGCTTGGTTAGGCAATGGCTTCGCTCTAACACTGCTTCTTAATTGTCTGTTGTTGGACTATCGATGCGGAAAAATCATAAAGATTATGCACCCTGTTCCGATTAAAGTTTTACTATCGCCACCACAATCTATTTTGTTTAAACGTTCTGCTATGTTTACATTTACAATATGTATTGATGGAAAATTACAATGGACGCACGTTTACAAAGGAGATGAAAAAAAGAGTTCTGTTGCGTGATATATGATATCGTGAAAATGCGACAACTGCACCATTGAATAGTATGTCGTTACTTACTTCATGTCGTTTAAATCTCAGATTATGTAATGGCCTCTCAAAGAACAAAAAACAAACAAAACAAAATAAAACAAACAAACAAATTAAGGAAGAAGGTAGTCAGGTAGTAGGGGAACAAGCCAGGCGAACTCCTAACAGTTAAATGGTGGCTATTAAAAACTTGGATAAAGCCCTTCTACCAAGTAGAAACGAATAATAATGAATACTACATAGGATACTATCATCCACCTTCGCTCTTAGGCAGATATTTTTTGCCTACAGGGGTTCTTTTAGGGTAGTATTGTGGTTAAGTTTATAACAGTGTCCCCCACTTCTAAGCTGTTTCGGCCCTTCGTGAATGTCCATGCATTTGCCAATTGCTTCGTTTTATGAGGCGTGTCGACTAGCTTTCCAAATCTAGGATATACAAGGCACCTAATGGGGGCAGGATCGTGTCTCGAATAGGGCCACAAACTACTTGGCAAAACCGGGACAGATTTGAACAAGGAGCACCATTATGCAACACAAAGTGGGTGACGGAATTTGATTCTTAATAGCGTGATGTTCATTCATTATGCAAACAAAATGACTTAATATTTCCAGACCTAGTGCTTTATATATCATCAACCTCCATGAGCCCCGCAAATGAAAATAATATAGGTAAAGCAATTTGATTTCTAATGACATGTTATTTCTGGAGCCCCACAAATGAAAATAAGATAGGTAAAGCAATTTGATTTCTAATGACATGTTATTCTGATTCAGTCTGTATTAAGTTAATGACTTGACATTACTCGGGTTTTTTTTTTTTCAGCCTAGAGGTTTTCTGGACAGATGGCATTCAGTGAGCCAAATCGAATGACGTGTGCCCTTATAGAAGTTGACAAAATAGTTTCTACTGCTAGGTAATTTGCAATATTGTGTAAATACAATTTATTTCAATTGATATTGATTAAATACATATGATTACCACGATGTACAAACTTGTATTAAGACTGAGCAAAATGCAAAAAGCCACCTAGACAATATACTTGAACAAACGAATTGAAATGACGAATCAATTGTAACATTCCATTACCATAGTCCCACATGTAATAAAAAAGAAAGTTATTTGAACAGAAAACCAAGACTTGCCAAGGACACAAACAAGCACACGGTCGCAATCTATGTCATATCAGTTGAGAAAACCGAGAAGCCGCTTCCCTGGTAATGCTTTTAAAAATTAGATTTTGCCAGTGGGTGCTTGTAAACACTCTGTTCAAAATGTCTTATAAAAAAAACAAGATCATATTATCTAATGCACTGCGCGATGATCCTTAAATAAAATACATAATGAAGCAGGAGACACCGTTCCGTCAGACACGCAATCAAAACCACCTTGCTATGTAGGTCACGTAATTGTTCTCCAACATTATAACGGCCGTCAAAAGTGTCACCAAATTATGTATACACCTACACAGGGGAGCAAACTCAGCCAATTGTAGCCAAGAGGCTAGAATTATATCACTTCAACTGAGATAGACGCAATCAAGCCTTCCAAACATTGGAGCGATTTATAATTTTGCGTATTATAGGCTGTGCGTGCGCTTAACACATCCCAGAATGCTCGCCGCGGAAAGTTTCGTTGTGCGGATGGCGCCAGATGTAATTATGTTCATTTTAATTCCGTTTAAAGCCATGCTTCTTAATTCGCTCTATTTAGCTTATCCGGTCCATGTTTTTATAGGGAAGTTGTATCACTATTACAAGCAGTGGCTGACCAAACATCAACGATAATAGCTGACCGCCCCCTCCCCTCCCTACCCCCCCCCCCCCCGCGCGCGTAAAAAAAAAAAAAAAAAAAAAAAAAGGAAGTGGAAGAAGAAGAAAAGTATCAAGGTATCCCTTTCTCTCTCTTCACCTTTCTGCATTTTGGCGCTTCTGTGACCACTTCTACTTTAAAATACCACCTGGGGTGTGCCACGCTTGTCTGACCCTCGACACGCCACTGCCCCTGCGATTCCGGCACCATCTCATTCGTACGTAGGCATCGGCACTTTGTATCTCGGTTAAATAAGGATTTTAGGCGGAGACACGCAAGAATTATAAATGAAGAGAAACGGGGGAAAAAGTCTATAAGAGAGTGACATACATACATATAAAAGAGACAGAGATAAAACATAGAAAATGGTTATAAAAGAGGGATATGGGCCAAACGACCTAGATAGATAGATACATAGATATGGAGGGGAGGTTGAACTTATGTATCTAGAGAGATGGATAAAGGGAAGGATAGAAAGAAAGAGCGAGCAAGCAAGAGCAAAAACCATTTTCTAGTCAAGAGGAGGCGAGAAGGTGGAATGTATGTGTACCGGCACAGTGTTACTCTAGTACCCTTCAGTACCCTTGCAATGACCGCCAAGAGGGAACTTCGCACACGCTTTTTTCCCTTTTATTTTTCGCAGAGACACTTCTCGGACAAACGATTTTTTTGCGGGGTCGTGTCTCTATACCTCAACTATTTTTTCTTTATCTTTCTCTCTCTCTCTCTCTCTCTCTATCGCCCCGCTCACCTTCTCTCTCTACATTTTCTATGTGTGTTTCTGCATGCTTCTCCATCTGATTGTCCCTCCCCCTCTCCCCATTTTAAAACATTCCTTTGTTATTTCAGCACTTTCTCTGTTGAATGCCGATTTTCAGATGATTAAGAATAGTAGAGACAAACAGAGCTAACAAAAATGTTTTATACACTCAATCACTCTCGGCTAATCTAATTCATACCACTCAGAAATGTTCCAAAGTAATGAAAAGTTTGCAGCAACAAAACAGGAAAAAATTGAATTTACTTCATAGATGTTGCGCGTATTTACCAAATCTAGACTAAACTGGCAATTAACCCATTTTATAATTATACCAAGTTAACTTTATTCCACGAAAATGATGCAATATAACGCAACAAATTTTTAGTTTACTTTATGACAATTTGTACGTCACTCCTTGTTTTCCCACCGGATTCGGAGAAAAAACACAGAAGCTAATAATCTAATCTTGTTAGGCCCTTACAGCCAGGTTTAAAGAGAGTTAAAATATCACGACCAAAATTGAAATGCAATAGAGATAAAATACGCCTTTCGGGTAGATATATCACTATACACAACTTACAGCTAAAGAGACGTGCAACCTAATTGAATTAGCTCCTTAGCTGGGTTTAAATATATTGGCCAATCATTCCTAATCTGGTTCATGGCGGACCAGGTGGAGTCTTAATGATAAAACGCTGCTCAATCTATCATGGTTGCTGCTAAACGTTACCCGTGACGTATGCCAGTCGGCAAAAGATCAGAAGAGGAAAATGCTGCTGCGCCGGGGTAGCATGCATGCCTCAACGGAGATGAGACGAGAGACGTAATCATATTATGGTGTTGTGAGCATATCATAATCCTTTTTTTAAATAACATTTGAATTATTAACCTTGGGTTGGGGAAAGATGTTTTAGATAATTATCATGAACATGACATTTATGTGAAGAATCTAAATGGATAGTTCTCTAATAACCGTCAATAGCCATGATAGCACAATGCTGCAGTGGAGGAGGGTGCCAACCGATGAAGTTTTATCACCACCTTTCCATAGAGATGCAACTGAAGATTGATATTATCTTTAAAACTCTTTAATAGCCATTGATGACGATGCGATGATTTTGCATTGTCATAATCATTATATTCAATAGATGTGTTTAACTACCAAACGAAAAAAAGAAAAAGAAAAAGAGAAGCAATTATGAAGAAATGAAACAAATATAGATAAAGATATACCAGTAGACCTATATCCGAACCAAGTTTAAAAGAACAGTATATAATCATTTTGAATTGTGAGGTTTTGAATCATCAACATTTTATATCATTGACTAAATATTGCTGAAAATTATACAACCATGAAAAGCGCTAACAAAGATATGGGTATATAAGACTAATCAAACACATGTCATCATATATTATCTCAAAATTTTCAGTTATTTCTAGTTGTATGATAAATATGAGAGAATGTCAGGAGGGATTATTTTCATGTGGCATGCCTGCTATATGAATAATTACGATGAAAAAGCTCAGAACTTTTTTTTTGTTGCCTTTACCAGTACTCAACCCTCTCCAAAAAGACATTAATTTATAGTTTTACAATGAGTGTTGAGATAAAAAGACCGTGAATCTTGGACAAAAACATTTCTTTTAGAAGAATGATTTACTTACGACTTACATAATGCGTTTGAGATTAGAAGATGCTTGAACGTCAAACAATTAACGTGCTAGCTATCCCTGCCGGAAAGAACACTATTGCCTCGAAAATAAAACGCCAAACGAAGAGAGAGATAGAGAGAGAGAGAGCGAGAGATCGTGTCTTCGTCAGCAAATGGTGTCTTGTCTGTGACATTGGATATCCTTCTTGTTGTTTTAGATTATGGTCTCCTTCTACTGTCGCCTATCTCTTCTTCCCTTATTCATATTCGCAGTAACAGATATGTATTTTCCAAGTATACTGGACAAAAATCGAAAGCGTGATGAAGGCACCCTCAAAAGATCTGAGGTAAATCAAAGGTTGTTGCTGACACTCGGTCACGTTGAAAACCTCGATATAAGGACCTAACTAATGTTTTATGAAAAAAAAAAAATCTGTTTTTTTTTAATTCCTTAAGAAAGAAACAACCAGATTTTTGGATGGAGTAAACAATTTTACAACAAAATAACAAGGAAATAATCAAATTATTCATCAATACTGCAAATACAAAGAAGGATGAGAAGGATGATATACGTACATCCTCCAATTTACATTATACATGTACTACATTTCAAGCTTTTAAATTTTTATTTAGTTTAATCTAAAGATGCCTCTCCATTCTACAATTTTTAGCAGGAAAAACATAGATATACACACTAAATGTCCTATACAACGCGGCCTTTTCAGTTCTACTACTACTACTACTACTACTACTACTACTACTACTACTACTACTACTACTACTACTACTACTACTACTACTACTACTACTACTACTACTATTACTATTTCTACTGTTATGATCGCTACATCTTGAATCCTTTTCGGTTTTGCACTTTCTGATTGATTGATTCCTATTTGCCTTTTGTGTCACTGCCGATTTTTGACTGAGTATCGTAATTGGACTAGCACGAATACATCAGATATGATCCCGACGATAAGGTGTCACGTTCTCGTGGCCTCCCATGTAAAATACGGATTGCAATCGTACAGACGTTCAATAGGCAGGCCAGATCCATTCATCTCCCGACGCTGGAAGCGGTAAAACCTTGCAACATATGACACCGTTGCTTGCGAGGGCATCTTTTTTTGATATATCTGTTCGCCCCTGGAGTGTTCAAGGTTTCCGGGATGGCTAGTAGTCGTATCACTAATTATTTTTCTGTAATGAGTTGTCGTGAGGGGATGGCTTCTGCAAGTGTGATTTACAAAGAGATAAGGAATTGAGAAGGAGAGGGATAACGAGATTGACTTGGAAATAGAGCATTTTTTGACAATTGCAAAAAAAAAAATCAAAAAAAAAAATCAAACACCAAACCTAGAAATTTAAGTCACGAGAATCTACTCGGTATTGCATAGATGTCCATTTATTTGTTATTTAAATGAGGGAAAACAAAAATGAAAAAGAGTGACAAAGTGACCTACTGAAAAGAAGGGGAAAAATGATATAAAGAGAGAACAGAAGGGACAGAATGAGAGAGAGAGAGAGAGAGAGAGAGAGAGAGAGAGAATGAGGGTGAGGCGTTAAACATACTGATTTAATAATTATTATTCACACCAAGGAGTTATTACAGTTCTGTGATAACTCCTTGTTCACACCAACCTCTTCACTCCTTCCACGCCTTCTTCCATATTAAGGTGAATATTATTTCTCAGTGTATATAACAAAAATAATCTAACGATAGCATAGCCTTTCTTTTCTTTTGCATTACATTTCACCCTCGTACATTCATGCATGTATCCACTGACATAACCTATAGCCTGGCGTAAAAAGCCACTCGGAAATACCCGTCCTCAAAGTTAGTTGCCGAAGGCTAGCTCCGTACAGGTAGCGCTAATAAAGATCCGCTGTGCTGCACGGTGACGAAATTCCTTTTGCTTTTATTCTACTGATAATCCCTCTCAAAAGTTTTGAGATAAACAGAGAGAGAAAGAGAGAGAGAGAGAGACAGAGGGGAGGGAGAGAAAGAGAGAGAGAGAGAGAGAGAGAGAGAGAGAGAGAGAGGGACAAGCGTTGTGCTGCCATGCAATGGCTGCCGAAAGAAAGTAAAAAATAACCCCGGATACAAATCTTATTATATCCAATTCAGCCCCTGCGAGGAAGCATGTTGTGCAAGTTGAAAAGCTGCCCCGCCTCGGGCCGATTGTGATCTCAAAATGATCATCATAACGTGTACAGGAAGGAGGTTGAGTGTTTCAGCTATGTGTCGGAGGAGACAATGGCGTTTATGCATACAGTTGTTGCAAGAACATTTCACACTTGCGATCAATAATAATTCTAAAGTTACCACGAATACGAAAGTTTGACGACTTAAAGTGTATTATGTATGTTTAACGACATTGTAAATAATGTTGTAAATCATAGTGTTTCGGAATGAAAATGTGCCTTGACTTTTTTGAGAAAAAAACTGAAATATTGATCAGTAATTGATTCGAAACAAAATAAAACCCACCCTGCCTCATACATCATCATAATTTACCAAGGATACTGTGTAGCATGAGCGTTGTAGGATATCAGGTAATGCAAATATATATACTATATATATATATATATATATACATACATATACATATATACATATACACATATACAAATTAAGTGTATCATATTATAACGTGTATATGTATATGTTTATATATATATATATATATATATATATATATATATATATATATATATATATATATATATATATATATATATATATATATATATATATATATATATATATATATATATATATATATATATATATATATATATATATATATATATATATACATATACACGTTATAATATGATACACTTAATTTGCTTACATCTAACCCTCCGCGGGTCCGTCGGGGGAGTTGAATGAAAAGCCAATAAGACAACATAATATGAATGAAAGGCAGAAAGCAAAATTTGACATTTACTTATTTTGGACAAGAACTAATTAAAGCACACCAGTTTAATGACTATGTGTGATTGTTTTCAACCAAAGATTGGCACTTCTCTATAAAATTATGACAAAAATAGAAACCTTTAGCTTCGTCTATTTCATATATTCTATTTAAATCCCTCCCCATCATACGTCGCGTTCCACTCGGTCGCCTAATACAATTATACGGTGCCATGAACAGAATGATTTCGCATGAAATACCGTGACATGATCACCTCCCAACGAAGAGATCCAGGCTTAATGATGAAGAAGAGGTAGATAGGAAAATAAAGAGAGAGGGAGAGATAGGGGAGATAGAGAAAAAGAGAAAGAAAGGGTGTATGAAAGAGAGAGAGAGAGAGGAGGAGGAGGAGGAGAACCCCATCCACTTTCCATTAAATTGCACGTAATCGGGACAACACAGACAACACCATATGGTAATGAAAGCTAGCGAGCCTGCAAAACGGAATTGCATGAATTAAGGCTTGTCACACGGTTAGGACACCCTGTCAGTTCAAATGCACTTTGTTTCCATGTCTTTATACATGTCGGTAGTTTCTTCTGTCGTCTTCTGATGAAATAATCTTTGACAATCCATGTGCAAGTCTGCTACACATCGAACTGGTTCGATTTCTGATTTGGACTTGGATTTGGACTCGCATTTGTATAGCATCATAATAAGAATTCGGATTCGAATTCGAATTAAACTTAGCATTAAAATTACCATTGGAACCATAATTAGAAACAGCATCACAATTAGAATTAGAATTAGCATTATGATTATAATTAACATTAGAATTATAATTAGAATAATAATCATAACTAGAAATAACATTAAAATTAGAATTAGAATTTCCATTCGAATCAGAATTAGAAATAGCATTATCATTAAAATTAGAACTAGAATTAAAATGAAAATTATAATTGAAATTAGAATTTAGAATTAGCATAATTATAATTATAATTAGAAATATATATATCATTGGAATAAGAATTAGAATTATAACTACAATTATCATTAAAATTAGAATTGGCATTAAAATTTAAATTTGAATTCGAATTAATGCATGGAGATTCACAAGTTCATTTGTTTGTTGTTGTGTGTTGAAAATTCCGAATTTGATCCCTTTATCTATCATGTCTATAGCTTTATAGAAGCTGACTTTACTTAGTTTTTATTCCATACATTAGCTTGAATATATTTTCCTTTTTTTTTTAAAGGCCTTACCCCTGTCTGTTTCTTTGCTTGTCTCTATATATTGTCTTTATTTCTCTTGTCAACCTCTGTCTTTTCCTACCATTCTCTGTATCTGTCTCTGTCTCCCTTCCCCCCCCCCCCTCTCTCTCTCTATCTCCCCCCTCTCTCTATCATAATTTTCTCGTTTCTTTTAGGGCGGCTGCTTTAACTTTAAATATGACCTCTTCCCCCTTTCTTTACAATCAGCACCGCAACGCCAGTTAGTGGAAGTAGCAACTCAGTGTAAACAAATCTACCACTCATGCTAGGATCGACATTTCTAAACTTATTTTCCCTTTGAAAATTGCTAATGTTCCGAAAAGGTTGCAACCCGGTAACTATGAGATGATCCAATATATTAAAAGTTTATAGACGTACCTAGATAAAAAAAAATATATATATATGGCTTTGAAGGATTACGATGGTTACGTCTCCGCACAGCTGGGTTTTCAAACAAGATTCATTTCGTGTGTAAATGGGACAGGTATAATGGCACCATCTCCTGTGTGTATTGATGCCGACACTTTCGGCATGGCTTTAAGGTCAAATTTGAATATGACTCTACATCATTGACCAATATATAGATCCTCCTCTCAATTTTTAGTAACATTAGCGCAATTGACGACATACGCAGTGGATCAATAATATTGCATGCGAGGTAAGACTGTGTTCATTTTCTCGTTCAGTTTGAATGTCGATACGGCGCACAAATGTAATACGCATTCAATAACGTTGAATTATGGAGGTCGCTTAATACTCTCTGAATACCATGTAAAATGCTGCTCTGAGGGATTTTTGTGTACTCTGTGCAAAACTGCATCAGTGAAAAGGAATACTTTATAGTTGAGTACTAAAGAACTGAAGAAAACTTCTAGTTACAAGCTACACAGACAGTACACTTTGTACAATGCATGTAGAACGGTATGAAGGGGTTGAAAAGATTCATGTTGATCAGCGTTCATTATGTCTCAGAAAAGTCTTTTTTGTATTATGAAGAACGGAATACCCATTCTTGCTCCCAAAATAGCACATGACTCTGGATTAGGCTATCTAATATTCCGACAGTGTTTTAACCTCTGGTTTAATACAAATTTTGTTTTCTCTACGAATCCATAGTGCAGGTCGGCTTTTAAGATAATGAAACGCGAGGGAGGAACCCCCGTGTTGTAAGGTGCTATGCATTTTTGAACAAACTGCTTTATGCTCCCACACAGTGAGCCATTATGGTTGAGAGCGCCAAAATCACCTACAGCAATATTCATCACTCACAGGTCCTCCTCGCCTATGCTGCCTTCTCACAGTATCGAAGAGTAGGAATAACCGGCAAATTCTACAGCCGTTTTCCTCACTACAATGTTTAATTGATGTTTAGGTAAGCATCCTGATGGAAGTTCAGACAACATGATTAGAATCTGTTTGGTTTCTCTATGTTACCACCAGGAAGACGGATGGACAAAACAGACACTTTAATAATCCAAATTGGTATTAGAGGTGGTACTGCTGTAATGCAATTTACCCGTTATGATAATCCGTGTGCGTAGGCGTTACGCATTATCATCCGAATGCAATATTCTTCTCAGTATCAATATCCCCCCCCCCCCCCGAGAGTTCAGCAAAACTGACCCAAATCCTCATCACTGTACTCTTTTCTTTTCTTAAATAAATAATTTTAGTTTTATTATCATTCTAAAAGTAGATTCTTATTCTAAAAGTAGATTCTTATTCTTTCAGTCTTTTTTCTTCCTTGTAGTTTGTGTGACTTGGAAGTAATAGTAGGCTTGAATTATTCACGAAACGAAAATAACACGCGACATTAATCAACTCTGATAGCCCTTCGGGGGATCAAAAAACATTCTCACAAATTAAGTGCATCTAATGTCACCGCCTGTCTCTATCGCCTGCACATGGAACTGATCACAATTGACGTAAACATTTTACCGCCTGAACACTTCCAGTATATGTCACTGGTTCGCAAGGGGGAAATAATGAACTCCCAACATTCTCGAATATTTAATATGTGGTTATCACAAGGGACTAATGATGTGTAACAGCAACTATTAGAGACATGTCAATGTCAAGGCTGTGTTGATGTGTACTTTTTTCTCTGTGATGTAAAGATCCGTATTTCAGGAAAACAGAAATCTCAGACTACATTATCTTGTTAGAAATAACAATATAAAAATACCCCTGGTATGCATTTGTTCAACTTTATTGTCGTCATCTAGCCTATCGCGAGTTTAATGAGAGAAAAAAAAAATGACGAAATGCTTTTGTTTTCTTCAATTTTATTTCACGGCATGGCATTGCACGTTCTTTACATTGATTGTGCTCTGAAAATGATGATGATGATGTTGTTGTTGTTGTGGTACTATCCGATTAAGATTTAGTGGTGTGATGGCGATGGCGATGGTGATGACGATGTCTAGACGACTACGACGATGACGGCAATGATGTTAGTGATGAGGATTGGAACAGATTATTTCAACCCTGCGAAAAAGAAATAAGCGATTAGAATTTCGATTAGATATTTAATGTACGCACATGCATCTGTGTGTGCGCTCGAGTGTGTGTGTGTGTGGGTGAGTGTGTGTTTGTGTGAGTAGTTGTGAGTAGTTTAAAACATTCAAAGAGAATATGTTGATTGTATAATTTGTATTTCGTGGAATCATTAATAAAGATCATTAAAAAAAAAAGTAGTTCGTATTTGCGAGTATTGCTAGAACTTTCTAAAATCATACAAAAACTGACTGATTCGCGTTGAAAGCGCTTAATAGAGGACAGCTATTGAAAGAGTTAATTTAAAAAAAAATCATATTGTCTACTAAGGAACTGTGTACATTTCGAGAAAAACAAGAATTTTTACCAAACAGCAAAAAGGCTAAGAAGTTATCTGATTTCGTTATCTTCCATCCAGTCTGATTTGGTTGGAGGATATTATTACACACAAATGGATGAGGCGACGATAAGTTATAAAACCAAGGAAAAAAAGTGGCCAGCAGAAAATTGGAGAGATAAAAATCCCTAGGGATAGAATGGAAGAAAATTGAGCCAATGCCGCACTGTCTTGTAACCTATACCTGAAAGAATTTCTTTTTACTCTTTTTTTCATCCCGTTGTTTTTCACAGATTTACTCCACACAAATGTACAGTTGCAGGTATCTTGGTGTTTGTATAAAGTTACAGAACATGCCAGAAAGTGAGAAACACCTTGTTCATTCAAAGGTTAGTTAGAGAAAGAGAGAGAGGCAGAGAATGCTAACTTAAATTACTCTTATTATCTGACATCAGCATGTATTGGTGCTTCTCTACTCATCAGTTTTACATTATATATCATAAAAGATTGACACAATTGTCATTAGTTTGAAATCTTGTTTGACCTTTCAAAACTTACGATAATGTTATTATCCAGAATACCTTTTAATAATAACGACCAAAAAACAAACAAAAACGAACAAACAGTGTTACTTTCCTTCACAATCATGATAATTGTATATTCTTTTTCGAAAGGGACGGGTCGTTTTGATAAGGCGCCCTTATATCATGGACCTACTATATTCAGTTTGAAAATGGCAAGCTTGGAAAGAGTTCCTATGGTCATGTTGGTTTTACAACTTGCTCTTGTCTTGGTACATATTTTGTACATCTGTTTTCCATGTTAGTCCAATTAAAATTGATTCCCAATTTCTTGACCGGATTTTTCGAAAATAAGGAGGAGGGATTCCATGTTATTTGATATTTGATATTTTACCGATACACAAAAATGCTATTGGGTCAATTTCAACACATTTTTCACAAATTTGGTTTCACTTGTATATGCACCTTTTAAAAAAATAATTACATTACATTAATGTTTATGTTATCTCATTGTCTAAATGTCCTCATATTCTTATTTATTTCATTTCAGAACAAAAATAACAAATAACGGAAAAATTGAGGCGACTAGAAAAAAAAAAAGGGAAGGAGGAGGGGACGAGAAACTAAGAATTATTTTTGTTTGGCCTCATACATTTCCCACCCATTGACAACTTTTGGATGTTGCCCCCGTGCCTCTGTGGCATACGCCTGACCAAACCATTCGAAGGAGATAAAAATCCGAATAGAATGATCCAGAGGGTGAAGTTTGGTGTTTGTCCGAGATTCTCTTTCTGATTGATTGCTGTGATATCTGAGGCTAAACCTGAATAGTCACCCGAGGCTTGGTTTGACTTACTACCCAGAATACTCGACGTCTCTACCGTGTATGCTGACGCGATAGGTCTAGGCTGACTTTATATTTATGCGTTCAAACTTGTCCTTTCAACGCTTCCATGCTGCTGCAGATGAGTGTTTGGTCATCAGAATTCTAAAGGTGACATCCACCGAATTTCACATCGCCCTGAAATCCACTTTGGTCAAATTATTACAAGAGAGGATAGTCTCGAATAAAATTGGGTCATTGGAAGGACATCGTTGTCTAGCTAAGGCAAGGAAAGATTACATCAATGGTTGGACTGACAGCAGTTTGTCAGAGGCCAAAAGGCATAGGACAGCATCAGTGACACTCGCCAAGGCCACAGAAATGCCTCTGGGCATTACCTGACCACACTTAGATATTCATTCCTTTAGCTGTATTTCAAATGCCTTGGCAAATTATCATGACTATGTCTTGTATATAAAGTGAATAGGAAAAGACCATGGTTAAAAGCGGAGTATCTTTTCTCTATATACTTAATGGTTTATAATTATGTACTGATAATAGTAATGATGGTAACAGAAATCAAACTTCCATAGAACAAGAACAATGGTAATCACTGTTACAAAAACCCAACACAAATTATAATGATACTAATAGTAATATAATATATTTTACTATACAATGACAATAATACATCATATCATAAGCCCCGCATGTACTATTGTTAGATGATTTATATTGACTGTAGTATCTAACTGCCAATATTTTCTCATTGTCTTTTAAATACCAAGCACATAACAATAAACGTGGCCATCTGTCATTTGACACATATATAATCCGATCTCGGTGTCAGTTCAGACGTTGTAAATAGTGCAAGCACAAAGTATTTTTATTTAATGAATTTACTCTGAGCAAATAATCGGGTTTTTGTATCGTAATATATTATTTTTAAAAGGAAGTTACAATGTAGGATATAACCACCTGCGCGGATGGTGAGATGTGAACCTTTCATAGAACAAGCTTTATTTGCAAGAAAATAACGAGATCATTTTCCAGGGAAGAAAGATGAAAATTAAGTTCCCATGAAATGGGTTATCTTTCTCATTTAACCTGCATTTCGAAATTCAATCAAATTCTAGCCAGGGGGAATTTGATATGAAACATCAGCTGCATCCTGTCCAATGGTTTGGGACATGTAGAAAAAAAGTGTTCTTCCATATTTCATAAGCTTATAAAAATTACCTTCTTTATTTCTACACATTGTTTCCATCTCTTTGCTAAAATTAAATTCAGGCATGTATATTTCAAACTCGTTTTACAAGGTATACTTCTTTATCAACTATTTTTTCAACTATTTGCTTTATTACTTACAAGACATTGCTTTAAAATGCACCTCTCATGATCTGTATAGTTCTCTTTATTCAGACACCACATCTGAATGTAGTAATAACATATTTCAGGCAACATGCATTGATTCAACATTGTGACATTTGGCTTGTAGCATGTATACAAACGTAGAGTATATTGAATGACAGTTTGGCCGTGGGTTTTATGCTGTTTCAGCTGGTGCTTACAGGTGATTACCAAGGCGATTCAGGCAAAGATATGACACTAACGAGTTTAGAAAGAGTTACGTGATATACAGCAACAAATATAAAGGAGGCACTTGTTTATAATTAGATTTGAACGGTTGTAAACTAATGATAAAATATCTCAAGAGCATCCCCCCAAATATCATCTCCCTTATTTGGCAAAGCTATAGGGGGAGATATTTGTGATTGAATTTTATTTCACCTCTCCTGGTAAAAGTGTGCTTTTACTGTGGGTATAGAGCATTGTTGTCAATTGCAAAAAAAAAAAAAAAAAAAAAAAAAAAAAAGTTTGGTTATATAAGTCTGTCTCTCCTTCCCAAACTATATCACAAACTAATAATTTATGAATGAAACATTTGCACCCTCAATACATTTACTATAGCTATCCAGTATATAATCATATTTACACCATTCTCTTTATTACGTCTTTGCTACGTCTTCTCAGCAAATACAGATGTGTCTCTAAGCGTTGTTTATTTTTATTTTTTTTTTTTACTTTTTCGCCGAATCTCCAGCCCCAACAAAACGTTCCACCATCCCGACTCCGTCAATTGTGTTTTTATCAAATCTGCATCGTTCCTAATATTTTTTTACAATCACAACCTTTGCGTACAACGTGTATATTTTCCCCTTTTTCAACATCGGGTGCCGTTTACTTCAATACTTCTTCAACTCATTCATATTTTGATTTGATGTTCCTTTGTTTCCATATACATCATCACATATTTACATTCTTTTACTTGTATGGTCACGTAAAAGCATGCATAGAAAGAGGGATCGTCATAAGCACAGCTTGAGTTGATTTTCAAAGAATTTTGTGGTTTTCTCTTCAATATAATATCTACATCAGCTAGTACAAAGAGTAAAAACTGAGTTAAAAAGTGCAGTTAATTGGATTAGATCAAAATCCTTTCCTTGAATTTCGACAAAACCAATTTCCTGTTTTTTTTTACCAATACATTACGTACATAGCCGCGGACTGTTATCATGAACGACCATTTAATAAGCACGGTTGAAACGACCAGATTTCTAGGTGTGATGATCGATGATAAACTTTCATGGAAACCACGGGTACATAACCGTTGCAAAAATATCTAGAAATATTAATATCAATAATAAACTAAAACACATTTTCCTTTGGATCCCCCTCCATCAATTATACTGCATTCTTGTTTTACCTCTTTTACACTATGGTATTCTTGCTTGGGCTAACTCCATTAAAATTAGCCTATACAGAATTTAACTTTTACAAATAAGAGTAATCATTTTCAAGAAAAGTTACCAATTTACTGTTCCTTGAATGTAAGTCCCTAAATTATGATTTATACTCAAACAATCTTGGAAACTTCAGGTATCAAAATGAAAGAAATGACTATCAAAAGCACTAGTGCAAATGTTTCTTAAAAAAAAAACAGTGATTCACAGATATCCAGGTAACCAAACATCTCTCTCACCCTCCACTTCCAAAAAAAGGAGCCTGTATTACAAAACATTCATATATATATATATATATATATATATATATATATATATATACTGGACCCTAACTTTGGCACTCACTTGACACGGCTTTGAAATCAACCCCAACATTTAACACATATAAACGTAAATAAAATTGTCCTTATTGGATAACTACAACAACCAAGAAACGTAAGAGTATACATGTACTTGTAGACTTAAACCAAATTTATAAGACGGCCTCTTTCCTCTTGCCTTCCCCCTATTTCCTTCTATTCCTCCACCTCTCCTTCAGTTTCCCTGCCTCTTTATCTCCCCCTGTATTGCTTGTTCACAACATTTTGTTTTTGCCTTTTCTCTCGCTCTCTCTCTCCCCCAGTTCTTTTCACATTCCCCTTCTATTTTTCTTCTATTTTCTTTTTTCTTCTTTCTCTCTTTTCCTTCTTCTATTAAAAACTTGTTAATAGTGCTCAACATAGCACGTTTCTTTCTTTTTTCTTTTAATTTACGGACTGTAACATTTTTTTTTTTTTTTCAAACAGGGGTCTATGAAATAAAAGCCATGCTTTACTTCAATAGACGCCTAAACTTAAGTTTTCCTTTCAAGTACAATGCTTACATTACACCCATTATCGCTTTATCAGGGTAAAGCATAACCAAATGCATTGAATTATGATATGTTATATATGTGTTTCAATTTATATAATTGTTGTGTTCCTGTTCTGAATTTTCATATGTACTGTTTTTAACAAATTTAAAAGATATGCACGTTTTGTGGAGAAAATCAATAAACTTTGAGGCTTTGAAGCGCTCTCCCTCTCAATCTCTCACTTATAGCTCATTAACGACCAGCAATGGCAGAAATATAATACATTTAATTCGATACAAACCTAATCTTCCCTACCCCTCACATTCAAACCCATCTCATCCTGTAGACTACCGTTCAAACACTGGAGTATTTGGGAGGGCAATTTCTCTTGGGAGGGGCGATTCTTGTTGAAGTGATTAAACGCGTGCATCATCGAAGGTAGGATCTTCTCACCATGGCTTTCTCGATGTCTCTTTTTCTCTACCTGTCTTCTTCTCTCGTCCCAACTGCTTTCCTATCTCTGTTCCTCCCTTTCCCTATATATCTTTATCCACCCTTTCTCCTTCCCTCTACCTGTGCCTTTTATAATCTACTCGCTACCACTCTTTGCGCGCGCTCTCTCTCTCTCTGTCTACCACTCCTTCCTCTCTCTCTCTCTCTCTTTATTTTTCCACATCTCTCCCTCTGTCTCTATTTCTCTTTCTCTATGCAGGTTAGTAGCTACTATTATTTCGCTTTCGCTTTCGCTTTCGCTTTCTCTCCCCTCCCTATTCCCCCTCCTTTCGTTTGGACTCTTTTCCCCTTTGCTTCCATTCTTGGCCCTCCTTTTCATATTTCGTCCCCTGTTTGTCACCAATTTCAGGGATATCATATTGCGATCGGTCACGCGATGCTGTAAGTTGAGACGAACATTATAAAAGATTGATCAGTCCTCGTGATCCTTCATGGGTTTCGGACTAAATAAGACGGAAAAGTAAGGTGATAGAGAGAAAGAGGGGGAGGAAAACGAGGGGGAGAGGGTGTGGAAACAGAGAAAGAGGAAGAAGATGATAGCGATAGAGAGGGAAAAGAGGAAGAGGAGGAGGAGGTGTATTAAAGGTTGGCAGGACATACCCGAGGAAGAAAAAAGAGAGAGAGAGAGAGAGAGAGAGAGAGAGGGGGGGGGGGGATAAAGCAGGGAAAGAGGAGGAAAAGAAGAAAGGAGAAGAGAGGAAGAAGAATGGGGGAGGGGGATAAGAAAGGAGTTGTTGATTAGAATGATTAAAAGAAGTGCTTGACAGGCATTGAGGGCAATCAAGTTTTAGATTGTTGGGTAGCAATGCCTCGCTATCAACGTGTAAATCAGCTTCGAAATACAGTGTACATATAAACGTTATTAATGAACACTTAACGTTGATAGGCAAGTGACGTTATGTCTATTGGTATTTACGAGTTCTCGCCATGGCACGTTTCACCTGAAGTTGACACGTTACGGCATTGACATATCTGAAGATAAGAACTGCTAGGGTTGCCAATCCGGTAGTGTGCTCAATGGCAGTCGTCTTGGTAGTAACAAGTGGAAGGATTAAATGATGTTCGATGTGAAGCAAATATGCTGTAATTGAGCAAATTAGTTTGAAAAAAAAAAAGAGTAACCTTAGCATATACATCAATTACAAAAATTGCAAAGCGGTTGCAATAACATTCTTCAAAAGTGTTACTTCTGTTATTACTACTACTGTTCCTACTACTACTACTACTACTACTACTACTACTACTACTACTACTACTACTACTACTACTACTGCTATTAATACATTTATTACTACTACTACTAATTCATCTTCTTCTATAACTACTCTACTACTACTACAACTCGACTACTATATACTACTACTTTATCACGTAGGTGTAGAAATATCTGGAAATCAAGGGGGGAAAAAAAAAGTCATCGATTTGACCTGGAAGGAGATAGGAGCACCTACTCCATGAATCTTCACCTGACTACTACCTTTTTAGAAAACTATTACCTTGATGACCTGTCACTTCTACGGTCCATTTCTTTTTAAGATTGGAAATTATACATTCTATCCATACCTTATGGTTATCTTTGATTACTCATTCATGGTAAATCTCTTCAATTTTTGAAATCGGCTGCCATGCGACTATGCATGTGTTTCATCTGGACATGACGCAGTCACGCAAAACCGGCCAGCTGCCAAGTGAAATTAACGAATAGAAAAAAAACAAAAAATAACAGCATGGGGTCGAACCAGGTTCGTTAACCTTCCCAAGGTAAAGGTTCATGTTACAAACAGGCGATTCGTGCAACGATTATAATAAATGACATCATTATTGTATTGTTTCGATCTGTTCATATCTACTAAAGATAACTATATTGATACAGATTCGTATTAATGTCTCAGTATGAGTTTTTTTTTTCAAGCGTCCTAGAATATGATACCATATATATATATATATATATATATATATATATATATATATATATATATATATATATATATATATATACGCATTCATGGTAAATCTCTTCAATTTTTGAAATCGGCTGCCATGCGACTATGCAAGTGTTTCATCTGGACATGACGCAGTATATATACATATATGGTATCATATTCTAGGACGCTTGAAAAAAAACTCATACTGAGACATTGATACGAATATGAAAATAGTTATTTTGTTCTTTTATAAGAGTCTGCCCAACAGCATCTTTTAGCAAATGTCAAACTGCATGTTTGCTTAAGTCCAATCCTTCGAATGATTATCATAAAGCTTCACTAAATAATAATAAGAAGAAAAATAATCTGTGTTACGGTACGTAAATATGCTTGAAAAAAACAGTTTTGTAAACCAAGCATGATCTTTTTTCCTAGTATGTGTCAGCAATATGAATCTCAAGGCCTTCTTGTTTGCCAGATAAAAATGCAAAATCATATAGCGTCACGTATTTTATCACAACAGGAAAATGTTCCCAGTCCTCCTGTAAAAAGATACAAAGACTTAACAAAGGTAAAGGAAACTATGATGGATGGATGTGGTAATGCATCTCTTGGTACATAAATGGATCAATGCCGGCTACGCTTATGGCCACAGAAGAATTGGAAAAACCACATTTGGAAGGCACGGATATAGGCGTATATTAATCGGGTTTCGAGGGTATTTAAACTATACCTCCTATCATACCTAATATTATGATTTAACAATGACAAACGTAAATTTATTCCTTGTGTTTTAAATTGGCCAGGTATTGAAGGGAGAATTACCCGGACCTTATATGCCTCGCTCATGAATGTTTCATGAACGCTATTAAGGAAATTCGCTAAGTAATATGGCTGAGGCTATTTTGTTTCTTTAAAACAAGTTATATATCTGTCGATTTGCTACTAAGCCTGAGGCAACGGTTAACCCATATATTGGCGATGATGTAAGAACCTAGTCTTGCCGATGACACCTTTTGGTTTTGGGAGTGAATTGCGAAAATAGATTCGCAATAAGCAAAAAGCCAGTGCAGATTTCATTTGAACGTGTTGGTTACTTTTTTATTTGATTAAATCTCGAATTATTAGATTCCAAATACATTCTTGTCAAACATTATCAAATTGACGTTTTATTGATCTACTTCTTCTACAGACAAAAAGAGAAAAGAAAAGAAAACGGGGCATTATGTTTCCCCAAATGGAATAGTTAATTTATTTTTGTATAAATAAGAAGATGGAATAAACATAAAATCAGAATGCTAAATATGGAATTCTATAAAAGGCGTCAATCACTACTCGGGATTTGGAAGAGGGGCACAATGATGTAGTTCACACTCTTGGGAAACACACTAATGTTCTAAATTATTAGATAGAAACTGCTACCATTCGCCCTCTATTTTGGAACAGGGCTTGGAAATAGGAACGTCTAAGATGTTGTTAAAATCTACCAGAGACATTCAGTTGTAAAGCAGCGTATGATACGATATAGTTTGTACATTACTGGGGCACAGCTTCCTCCTCAGTTGTCCCCTCTCGTTTTCTAACATGGTATAAAAAAGGGGACTCTGTAAAAATATGGTTTCTGCTAAGTTCATATCTATGAAAGATATTACTTATGCGTTATTTATGTGGTCACTGCTTATAGTGTATTGCTAATTTTTTGGTTTGTCAAAGGTCGCACTTCTCAATCGGCACTATTAACAGATTTAGATGAGGTAATGGAAGTATGAGACAGGAAAGGTATTTTTCTAACACGTTTGCCTCAAAATATTTGATAACGACTAGTCACTATAGTTACCTGTTATATTTGAAATATAATGTATTTCTTGTATTTATTGGTTTATAATCTTTTTTCATATAAATCCTGTCCTGTTTACTTAGATTATATAATGTAGTATTAGAAAAACGTATAGAGAGAAAGACATGAAAAGATTTTTAAAAAAGAGAAGAAAACCATAATATCTTGAATCTATTCATACGTTGATTTTTCTCTCCCCATCCCTTTCTCTCAGCACCTCCCCTATTTTTCTGCCTCCAACTTCCTCTCTTTCCCTCTTCCCCCCACAAATATCATCAAAATAAATAAGATTATTCAATTACCTTTCAAAAACATGTCTCAGTGAAGCATGTAAAGAGGCCCTGCTTGACCGCAATCAATTCGATTGAGACCTTAATTTGCATGGTGATCGTGGAATGCATTCAAGGAGCTGGCTGCAGGGGTGTTGGAAGATCCTTGCAATCTATTCATTCATCCAATTTGTATTCAAATTAAAGTGGGATGTAATCTCCCTATTTTTCATGTTTACGTTATCGGTTTAGTTCAAATTAAGAACAATTCAAGGAGATAATAATATTTACATGTTTACATTGTTCGGTTTAGTTAAATTAAGAACGATTCAAGGAGATGATAATGAATTTTTATGCATGGAAAAATACAGTGTTGCAATTTTACCAAAGTGAAAGCATTGTCTCGCCTGCATCTTGCAATTTACAACTTACACTGATCATTACCCGCATTTAACGGCAACTGAGTTTTGTACATGTGGTATGAATTTTGTGATTCTATCTCAAATCCATAGGAAGTTACTGTGATTGCAGTGCTTTTTGCAAAAAGTTCATTGACCTTTTGACCTTTGACCTCGTCAGATTCAAATCATTTTTTAAAAATTGACCTGTGCCTCTAAGAGATGTACCTGTGGTATGAAATTGGTGATTATAACTTAAATCCACAGAAATTTATTGTGATTACAGTGCATGTTGCAGAAAGTTCATTGACCTTTAGATCTTTGACCTTGGTCAGATTCAACTCATTTTTAAACTTGACCTGCACCTCTAAGAGATGTACCTGTGGTATGAATTTTGTGATTCTACCTCAAATCCATAGCAATTTAATGTCATTACAGTGCTCTTTGCAGAAATTCATTAATCTTTTGACCTTTGACCTTTGTCAGATTCGATTCATTTTCAACCTTGACCTGCGCCGTTAAGAGGTGTACCTGTGGTAGGAATTTGGCGATTTTATCTCAATTCCATTGAAAGTTATCGTAATTAAAGCATGACTGTTGATGACGCCGACGGAAATAGTGACGCATATAGTCCGCTACGCAGGCGATACAAACAACAACAACAAACAAACAAACAAAAACCGTGGTTATTCTTAAATGTGATTTGACTGACAATGATAATGCACCCTTTTCTTTAAATATGTCGAAAGCTACAATAATACCTGGGATAAGAATACGGTACTGGAATACTCTTGACTTTAACATAATGTTTGACGGTAATAAAATCAAATTATGTCAAAGTCAATGCAGAAGCGACCAAGAATAATCTTCTAACAAAATGTGGTAGCCCATGGTTTGCTATCTAGTAGCGCTTGGTAAGAGTGCTCTTATTCAGGCGAAAGTGAGTATCTTCAAGATGGGACTAGCACACCATGAACACTAAAAATCAGCACTGATATTATCCGAGAACGGCAGGAGAAAAAAATGTATGCGAAGCGTATCCATCAAAATATGACAACTGGGGATAGAAAATACTGGCTAAGAACAAAAAGAAGTTAAGGTAAGGAGGTAGGATTCCCCCCGGGTAGGTATCATGTAAGACAGTTGCAGGCGAGAGATTTTCCTTGGATCGCTCCGGGATGAAAAATGATTTACGACAATATATGACAAGACATTATGGATTGAACCTGCATATTCTGGTAAACCGAAAGAAAACCTTCGATAATCTCTTTCTCTCTCTCTCTCTCCCTCTCTACATTTCTCTTTTCCTTTGCCTCCCCCTCTCTCTCCCACACACTTGCGTCCATAGATACGTTGGATATATCAGATTCCCAAATCCATAAAACTGAGTGAAATATATTTTTTTCCAAAGCACGTGCATTATATTTTTCCAAAGATTATCCTAGATAAAGCTTACACAAGTTACCAGACATGAATATAAAAAAATGAAAATTATGGAAGCTTATACTTTGACAATAAACATGATAAGGGCAAATTGTCCAGGGTTTTGTTGTAGTTTATGAAGTAAAACCACGGTAAATCTGAACAAATTCAAACTCCTTCAACCGTTTCAGTCCATCTCTATCCATTATCATAATTGGGGGAAATACCGAAAAGTTTCGAAAGCTTAAAAGTTTCTTCTTTTCCCTTCAAAATGACCCTCTTTAGTAATAAACTATTGCCGTGTTATTTATATTTATCTGATCATCACTCCCTTGTTTGCTATTTAACTCTGCGCAAGTTTATCATGTAAAATCATCTAATCAAATTTCATGGAAGAGCACACTCCATGTGATTAACATTTTGGCTACAACTCCACTGGGAGATGCATGTAATATATTTCACACCGAATTGATTTCACGTTCCACAAGCAATCCCCTCGCATTAACAATTTATCGGTGTTTGTCCGGGTGCCGCTAAGTTTACAGTGTGTTCTATTCGGAAGAAGGATTAAAAATGAAATTGTGTCAAAGTAAAGATTATAAATACTCACTCACACGTACATTATACGCCACGCACGCGCCCCCCCCCCCCCGCGCGCACACACACACACACACACACCCACACACACACTCCACACTCACATACAACCATATTTTGCATTTATACTCAAATTTGACCGCGCGGTTTTAGGTTAAAGGTTGGTCACAACCGGTCGTACACCTATTTGTGTTTGGTTTGCGACGGATTTCGTAGAAAATCCTTGCGTCGCACGCACGGGTTTGCTAGTTTTTCCCAAGCACGTAGGGGCACGAAGGACAGGCAAGGAGGCTCTTGGACATGTCCAACAACCTAACAATGCTATGGTCACAACTGAACGTGCGTATTTTTGCACGTGCGTGTCCGCAGCTGAGATCGGCTGTGGGACAACTCTTGCGACTCGTACGTCCTTCTTTTTTCTTGTCACAACCAGTCGTACACCTCTCTGCATCTCCTCTAGCATGTCTAGGGCGTCTTGCAACCTCCTTATTAACATACCATCTCTTACCAGCAAGAACTCTTGAGGCGAACGTACAGGTACCGTGCAACCGACATGCAACCGACGCACTACATGTCACGGCTCTGTATGGAGCCATGGGCTTAGTGAGATCTCCGCAAGGAGCCTGTGCGACGGTCGCAAGAAGCACGTGCAGAAAGTACGATGGCTGCGCGTGTCACGTGCGTTCATCAGAACATGTAGGCACACGCAGAGATTGTTTGACATGTCTAACAGCCTCCCTGTGTGTCCTGCATGCTTCCTAAGTGCTTGGAAAAAATAACAACAACAACAACAACAAACGTGCAGACGCGTGCGTGCGACGCAAGGATTTTTCGCAGACCACACACAAGGAGGTGCACGATCAGTTGTGACCAACCTTTTACCTGAAGAACTTTCTAGGTAAGATTAGACTTTTACTGTAGATTGCCAACAAAGTTCAAGAAGAAAGCAATCTCCTTTAAAAGTATGACTCCCATGTTATTGCAGTGACGAAAATTCATTCGTTTAAGGTTATCTCATTGAATATCAGGTCTCAGTTTCCTCATGTGAAAGAAGAAGCTAATGTAGCTTGATGACCTACCGAAGAGTATTAGTGCCAGTGCTTGGAGTTGATCTCGATCCGATTCTGCGCTACTTCTTATGACATCACACCCACTGACTGTCTCCTGCCCGTCTCCCTAAATATTAAAAGGGAATAATTATGGTACACGGTCATCTTACCGTGATCTTACCGTGTTGTTTGAAGATTACAATCGCCCTATGGTAGCTGGCAGTCTACTCTCATTCCAAACAGGGCCCACTGCCCCCAGTCTGAATACCTATACGGCACCAAAGCCAGTATAATCAGGATCTATATTCTGTTGTGATTAGTTAAAGGTTCAATGCTCTCACGCCAGCTATTCAAGGAACCACCGCTTATAGAGGTACAATCGGTCGTCCCTTGGCTATGACCAACGTAACAGTTGTAATTGAGGATTTGCTTAATATTGACATTAAGGAGAAGTGAGGGAAGGTGGGTGGGCGTAGCCCTATCTGCCTTTAGTGCATATACCGACAAACTGCATGGACATGAACGATATGCTCTCATTTTAAGTAAGAGAATTCTGCTGATGGACTGATACAAAATTTCTACAAATTTAATGTTCTGCCCCGTTGTCAATACTAATTCATGAAATGGATTATCATAATGCGTGTTATAAAAGCTTTGAACTTAGGTGCCGAGTAGTTGAAAATTGGAAGTTAATTTACCTTTCATCATTTTTTTTTTAAAATCAGGATTATGTTTTCAATATAGAGTAGATATACATTGTAATCTTGAGTTTCAGTTTCAGTTTCAGTTTCAGTTTCGGCCCATTGTTTCATATTTCACATTTACAGTGTTTTCACAATATAAATGATACAAACGATATAAATGGTACAAACAAGATAAATGGTACTAACGAACATGAACTCCATTGCCAGAAAAAATAAAAAGAAGGTGAGTATACCTCATATCTATACGTTTGCACGCAGTATTAATTGAAAAGACTGGGCTAAAAAGAAAAGTGAAATATGGACGAGCCTTAGGAGAAAGCTACGATTGTGAGTTATAGGCTCCAAAAAATAATAACAATAACATATAAGGTCAAAAAGAGAGAATTTGATGTTTTGTTGCCCATGTAGCCTACTTTACTTTACTTTATTTTAATTAGTCTGCCTTAAAGGGCAATCCAACCTTGGTAATAAGATGATTAATGTGAAAGTAGAAAAATAAGAAAAACAGGATGGTGAAAGTTTGAAAGAAATCGGAACAAGGAATAAGAAAGTTATGGATATTTGTAAAAATGAAATCACTACATCTATGCGAATCTCAAATTGGCAATTTGGTGAGTCGATTGTGACATACTTGCGGACAACTCTCCCGTTTGTCGAAAACAAACATATCATTGATTAGCGGTTTTCTCCTAAGCGCCTTTACCCTTGGGGCAGTACTCAAAATATATTCATGATATTGGAGATAGCATATTGTTATAGGTCCTCATGAAAGAAAAAGATCCTACTGAGTATGCTGAAAAAATAAAATGACATTTCAATCATTTTGTGTGTTGGAGCAAATGGGGGAGTTGTCCGCAACTACATCTCAGTGACATTACCTATTCGGCCAATCTGAAATTTCCATATGTACAGTGATTACAACTTTTAAAATTCAGAGCTTTCTTATTGCTTGTCGGATTTCGTTCAAACTCTGCTTCTCTGATTTTCAGAGCAACTTTCCATTTTCAGGTTGGATTTCCATTTAAAGCTCATGTACAGTATTGGTAGCAAAAAGGAAATTGGAAAGAAACGTGTTAAGTCTCATGTTGTTCACCTTGTATAAAAAAAGATGTTTATGAGAGATCATTGGTATTCCATTTATGATTTCCAGTGAATTTCATTGTAAATATCTGTAAGGAACGCTAGATCACTGCCATATGCTAAGACCTTTCCACCCCAACAGCTCCCGACAACAATCTTGGGGCTTCGCATAGAGACAACATGTGTGTCACTGTGTGTAGCTACTCATTGGTAGTACACGTAGGTAAAGTGTATAATACATGCTGCCGTTGTTGGGTGTTTACGTGCCTGGCCCGGCATATAAATTATTTTTTGCCTCTCATTTGTTTAATATTAAACTTTAGGAGGCGAAATCTTCAGTGTCTTAGTATTGCTAGTATCTTGCTATTTATCAACAAATATCTAAGAAATCTGACGAAAAGTTTTTGAGGGCTTACCAAAATTCTACATTACCTTTAAGCCCACCACACACTATAAAATCGACGATCCGATTTCGGAAATAAATCGCAGTAGCATTAAACATGGTCATTTCATCCCATAAAATCTACCTGATTCAGGTTCTAATTAACAGCATTATGAATACTTAACATAGGGTTTTCGTGCGCTGTCAGCCTTATACCCAGAATAAGGGCTAAATCAGTTTGAAATAATAGACAATCGTAGGACTGCCCTGACGTCACTACGACTCGGAGTCGATTTGGCTTTTCCTCCTACTTGAAAGCTCGCAATAGGTCGCTTTTTATTTTACTATCTATGTGACTATACAGAACATCAATCAAAAACATCTTATGTGTTTAAATGAATATATCGCATGCTATTACATTTTCTTCAGATAATCGGATCGCAGACCGGTCGTATTGTGTGCGGTGGGCTTTAGAAATTTGGGTTGATTTAACTGCTATAACACCATTCATTGCATGTTTTATTATTTCGAAAAGGAGGACATGACAGAAATTGAAAACAATAATAACTGACGAAGCATTTCAAAGATCAACAATCAGCCAGCAACCCTTAGTACATGTTACAAGACAATTCTTTTTCCACGAGATGTTTGGTCGAAAGTTGACAGTTATTTCTAGTAATATTAAAAATATAAGAGTGTTTCCAGATCTTTCCATACAACAAAAAGAATAAGGTATTCTTCCAAGTGAGATAACAAAAGTTTGATGGCTCACAAAATATGATTCACCGTTACCAGAACCCAATCTTCCCTTCAAGGTCAAACAGTACGAAAATGCGATTAGGTGAAGTATCATGGAGACACTGGTGGAACAAATTAACCATGTTTAAATTATTTCAGAAAAAAAAACACAATTCCTTTTGTAATACATTTTCCAAGGACGCAGTGTGTTTAGCAAATAAACAGCATCATCCTGATTTCATAAATATTCATCCAGCCGCTAAGCCTTCATCCCCTCTCCTCCTGGCGTAAGTAATCTTGCAAGGAGATGTGGTTCCACGTGATATTTCATTCGGGTCCAAGCTGGAAGCTTATAGGTAATACACCATGAATAAAACACGCCACATGCATGCAGATCCTATACGGGTAAGAGGAATTCGAGAACCTATACGTAGAAAAGTGCAGAAATGATACGAATATCCTTTCCCTTGGAAATAAAAAGGAAGACAGAGAACGATTAGTTCCACGTTAGTGTACAATTGTTCCCAAAGCATACACGGATACAAACGAAGCATGATAAACATTTTTTCGTCTGTACTTGATTTTATTTCTGTCATTAGTACCCATACAAGGTCGCTGATAATTACAGAACATGCTATTCTTAGTCTACAATACATTTGTTCAATATTCATATGCTTTTCGTTAAGAATTAAATACAGTTCGTTCATCACTTTTCATTCTTATGTGTGCGTACCCTGATCTTTACTTACACAGTAATCCTTTTTCGAATTAAAATGTCCTAAGTTCAGATAATGCTGACTGAAAATAATTCTCACAGAATCCCACGAAACTTACACCGAATGATCAATGATACAAACAAAATGATTTGGGTAGCAGTTGATTAGTAGCCGAGTAATGTTCCCTAATAAGATGAAAATTTGGCTAACAGTCCTTACTACGCCCTCTCATGCGTGCGAATATTTCAGATTTTTTTTTTTTCGGCAGTGTAATTACTGGTAAGTTTTTGTTGATTGGTTAATAATTATTTTGGTCCAAAGAACCCATTTACTGAAAAACAAATGATACATAATTACTTTAAGCTAGTTTCCCTCGAAATGCAATTATAGCACTAAAATGTCCAGATTAAATGTAATATATTCATTGCATTATCTAGAACAAAACATATACATTGCCTTGTATTGAGTACTCTTAGATTTTAATGTAATATTTGAGTTTTATTCATTTTTTTTTAATTATGCCTGATTTATGGTTGTATGTTCTAGACATTCTTATTTTGATCGCTTCTTTTTTCTACATTTGACTTTGTAAATTGAGTAATGTCAGCTTTTATTTCAGTGAACCAAATCAAATCAAATTAAATCAAAAATATACTTTGACAACCGTGATAGAACAGCACAGTTTTATCAGCTTACCAAAGTAAAGTTTTTCTATTGAAACTAATTATTTTGTGTATTAATGATGAATTGAATTATCCATGCAATGAAATCTTGGACGGATATCAATCCTTGAAACTAACAAATCACAACTAAAAAAAGTCAGTAAGAATAGTTTTTTTCCTAGGAATGCAAAGTACATAGATGGAGGGGGCGTTTAGGTTACCCTTTATGCTAGTACAATCACTTTATCCATTTCTCAATGATGGACTGATGGATGGAATGATGTCGTTAAAATCGAATTACATTAGCCCTAACTGCCTGACTATTTTCATCCCTTACTTGTCACAAAAGTCAAAATTGTTTGCATTGCTGTGACTTTTTTCTTCTGATTTATCATCACCCGAAATCACTTGGCAAGATTTTGAAATAAAGCAATAAGAAAATAATCCTTTATTGATCATTATCGATAAATCGATGGGTTCTTGTAGTATCCCCTTTCGGCTTAAGGGTAAAAACAAGACGTGGAGAACTAGATAACGTTTTTGTTCTTGACGAGAAAGCGGGTCGATGGCAAAGTACAGCTTGATTTACATGAACTAGAGAATACACTTCAAAACATTGGTGTCAACTCAGTGGGGGTTTGTGTTGGTATAGTTGTGTATAAAGGGTGAGTACGGCGGTGCCCCTAGATTGTGTTGCGGAAGCAATATCAAATGCCCAACCCATTCCCATTTTCTCTAATTTTCTTTTATATTTTCAGTGCTTAGGAAACAACACGAAGTTGATTTTTAATCTGCACAACATCTATAAATCATTTATTCACAGAATAACACCGCGTTTTTACTTGTCCATCATATAAAATATTGCTAAGTGAAAAGGATACCAACTAATTTCAGGTTGGAAGCTACTTTTGCTAGGGAGTCGAATACAACAGTGCCACCAAATCATACCCATTTCTTTCGGTATCTACGCAGTATACACGTAAACACTTTGGGAAACACAAACACGGGGCCCCGAAGTTCAATAGAATTCAATATGATTAAAATGTCAATTCCCGTAGGGTCTATTGCAATATTGACATGAAAGTAATCACAAAAATGAATGAAACCCCGAAATAGATTAACAATATTCTTCTTTTTCATTCAACTCTATTGATCGAAAAAGCTGGTACAACGTGCTTCAAAAAAGGATGAAGGTTATTTGGAACTACGTGTGAGATTCAAGATATTTCATATGAAAGAGGAAAACAGAACGGTATAGGATAAGATACAGAGAGAGACAGAGAGAGAGAGAGAGGGAGAAGAGATAGAACGGATGATATATAGAGACTTGATGTGTACGCCTGCACAACTACGGGATTGCATCCATTTTGTGTCGGAAGCACTACGATAAATCGTAGCCTAGTGGCCATTCACTAAGTAATAATTGATGGGAAAGCCTTAATATCTTTCCACGCTGGCTTGCTATAATGCAACTATGAGAGAAACAAATTATGATAAAATAAAATTAATGTTCGGCAGAACATGGGTGGATCGTGAAAAGCAGTAATGTGGCAAAGAGAGGTGCTTAATGTTGTAAATACCAACAACGTCAACGAACAAAAGAAACCAGGTGAAATTGAAGCAATTCTTTTCAAAGTTAGATAGAAATATAATCAAGGATTTAAAAAACCTGCAAATGGATAAGGAAGAGGTTAGGAGACTGTTATGGGCAAAATTCTTTTTCACCTTTCTCTTTATTCACTGCGACAAAGCGCTAAAAGGCCATGCAGTTTTTGCCGACGAAATGGAACGTGAAAGAGGGGGGGGGGGGGGGGGGGGTCTTACGGTAACTGGATCGCATCAGTCGAAGCATTTATTTTTTATTTTTTTGCTTTTGCTTTCCTTTTTCTATTGATCCTTGAAGAGATTGGAGGAGAGAAATCATGGTCGCCTGGAGTCGGGCTAGAAAATCAAATTTTAAGAAATGTTATTGGATTAGAAGACGCCTTTAATGTACGGTAGTAGGAATATGTTGACGTGCGTGTCTATATCTTTGCGACCTGTACCGTTTATTTGCATTTGGACGATTCATATGCTAGAACACAACTTCTAATCACAATTCGTTACGAAATAAAAGAGGATTTATTTGTTTCTCATGTTTTTCATTGTTAATCTACTCCGTGTTTGTACTTGAATGTCGAGTTATATTTAGGCACGCTTTTATTCCACCATCATTATTCCCACTTTACATCCGACATTTTTATTGAAACAGTAGCGTCGTCCTGTTAAGTTAATGATCTATCTTGCTATTACCATGTCGTCAAGAATCACATTTATTTCAATATCATATAAAAGCGTACAATACAATAAACAAGTATACAACAATAATTGTAGACACGTTTCCTCTTATACCGCGAAAAGGGAGGAAATTGCGTAGGTCAGTCTTGGTACTTTATTGATCAGATATGCCTTGATCAACTAGACGCAATAAACCCATCGGCTAGCATGATTTCAGAAAAAGTGTGTTCGGCTTCTGCAAATCAATCGAATGCATCAAGCAATATAGCAGACAAGTCTTCGATTCACTCTGATATAAACTTTATCTTCCCCGCATCTTCCCTTTTACTTGCCAATGAGTCGATTGGTCTTGGAAATTCAATTTTGAATCCATCAACACGATATCGAGATACATCGCCCACTTGTGGATATGAGGGGTTTGAGATTTTACCCTCTTTTTACGAGGGCGAAGAAAATGCCGAGGTCATCATCGTCATACAAATTGCAAAGAATAAACTTTTGTTGGTTTATTTTCTTCGTCTGATGCCAATAATAGAATGCATTTACACTACATGAAGAAAACAAGATATCACTTTCGACAAATCAACCCTAATCGTGGCTCTTTGGCACACATCAGATCTTTGAAGGGAATTTAGGAAAATAACTTTGGTTTTCACAAGAAATGGAAGTTACACGATTTGATGTAATAACTAAAAATAGCTGCAACCATGGCAACCTTCTCAGCATTTAAAAAGAATGTACGTGTGTGCGTGTGTGTGTGTGTGTGATTGTGTGTGTGTGTGTGAAAGTATGTAAAACAAAAAAATGTATATAAGGGCGCGTTTGTGTGCGTGTTTGCGTGGCAGGGGGCAGAACAACAGACTAGAGCGATAACTTTTGAGACCATTTTCTTTCTTCCGTTCCAGTCCCGGAAACCAATAGTCCCAGGTGCCGCCACTGGTCATTTTATTCAAGATGGTAATATTTGCAAATAGAAGCAGAACCACGCGTCTTTAAAACTTCTCATTAAATGTGAAAAACATTGGAAAATATTAACGGCAGCTATAATCTACATCTAAAATCTACACATAGGTTTTATTCTGAATTATATTTCGGGATACGGTCGGCTTGCAATAAACGAAAGGGACCCGTTTATACATACACTGACCTTTCTCTTAAACAATCTTTGACGATATATCTCATTTTCATATGCGACTGAATATATGTAGACCTGGTATGCAGGTAACTGATTCTCTTTTCTGGCCAATGGTAATGGTACATTTTGTATTTTGAAGGACATCTTATTTACAGATAATAATTGAACAAAAAGTTTTGGGATGGAAGGTTAGCAATTCAAAGAGGTAAGTGAGGAATATTAAGAAAGAAATAAGTACACAGCGAGTGTGAGAGAAAGATTTCACGACAGATAAGTAGGAAGGTAGAGAGAGAAATGAACAGAAAATAGAGAGGGGGTTAGGGAGTGACTGAGGGTAAGAGAGCGAGAGAGCGAGAGAGCGAGAGAGAGAGAGAGAGAGAGAGAGAGAGAGAGAGAGGATAGAAGAAAACAAGAAAGGGGAATGGGGAAACGTTTTAAACTCAAACTACAAATAACAGTTTTTAAGACATAGAGAAGACACATTCATTTTGAGAACAGTCTGCGGTTAAAACAATATATCGGAGCTCTCTGTCCACTGTGACTGATCTTTTCAACTAAATATAAAAAATATTGTTTTCTTTTACTAATGGCAGTGGGCAGATAAATCATGAGGAGGAGGAAAATGCTAGCAGAGACATAAAAGGAATAAATGAGAGAGAGAGAGAGAGAAAAAAATTCTCTTAAATATAATCACAGACACAGAGACGGTCAGGCAGTGCTACATGAAGAAAGAAACTGGAAAAACGGAAGAGCCTTAAAAGCGTTTTTTTTTTTTTTTTTTTTTTTTTTTTAATGCACATCTTAAGGCATTGGCAAGGACTGGTCAAGGTATTCTTTCATTTCAGTATGTTCTGATAGGCTGCTCTCCTATCCTATATCTATTAAAAAACAACATTATAATAGAAATTAACGTTCATCTATTTCCTTCTCATCTGTAGAATGCGGTAAATATAGAATACAGTATAACAATGTGGTAAACATTAAGTGAAATTCAGTAAATAGTTCAGAAAATATATAGAAGGAGGCGAAGAGCGGAAAGCAGAGTTTGTGGTGGGAACGCCCATAACAATGGGAACTGTATCACGTTTCCTTTTTGCGTATTAAGAACATCCCGTCTGTGACATAATTGTTATCTAACTCTGTTACGTTTCCTACTTTTTAGTTCCCGAAACACTTTTCGTGCTCTCTAATAAATGTTATCGATCACGAACATCACGTTACGAAAAGGATAAAGTATATATTTATTCCATCAGCCGGGAACAAAGCCATACAAGAAGATGGCCATCACGTCTTCATAACTATTGTTATCTTGACGACATATTTGCTGTTCCATTTTCATCGCTAGAAAACACTTAAAGACAATGGATGACAAAGTGAGTGACTGAGGATAGATTAGGCGTAGGTGTGGAAAGGAGCGGATTAAGGGCTGGGGGCACTTCCGGCCCATGCCTTTCTTTTGAAACCAGTATGTACATTTTGCCCCCCCCCCTTTTTTTTTTTTTACATTGCATCCCCCTTTAGAACTGATGAGAAAAATGGGACCCCAAAATGGATGATAACCTTCCGGGGGGGGGGGGGGGGCTTGTCAGGGAATTTTGGAAGAAAACGGGACCAAAAATATAACTGATCCCCCTTTTTTTTTCTTTTTGGTTGCGAGAATATTCTGTGAGAGTTGTGCCCCCTCTTTTACAAAATACTGGATCCGCCCCTGGGTGTGGATGAAGAAGAAGGCGGTGGATAGAAATTTGGGATGTGATGTGAGCTTAGTGTATTTACGAATTTGCCCTTTTAACGTTCTTGAGTAGCATGTATACTTGGAGAAAGGAGAAATTCAATGTGTTACTCTTCAATATTACAACTCTATAACCAAAAATTAAAACTGCATGTGACCAATTTTAAATCTCTCCTGTGGCTGAGTTGTGAACAAAAACAGAGTTGTGATAAAACATCAGTATTGCAAAAATATTCTTAATTATAATGTGTTTTGCCTTTCGGCTCGGTATTAAATGAATTAATATGTTCAAGATAAAGTTGAAGAGCGTGAGGAAGTTGTAGTTTCAGAGAGGGAGAGAATAGGTAGATGGATAGATAGATAGATAGATAGATAGATAGAGAGAGAGAGAGAGAGAGAGAGAGAGAGAGAGAGAGAGAAATAAATATATATAGAAATAGACTGAGAGATAGAGGGGGGGGGGGAGAAAAAAAGAAGACAGACGGACAGACAGAGACAGAGAAAGAGGGGGAGGAAGGAAGTAAGGGAAAAGTATAGAGCAACGACCGGGAATGACCAAGGTTTATATTTTCGAAAATGAACCTTGCGGCAAGGCTGGCGACGTATTTGTAGCTCGACGAAAGCAACAAACTAATCAATTTACGGGCAGAATGAAGCATGTTTATGGGGTAAGAGGATATGTATAACATTCTTGCATTTGTTCGCATTACAAAGTCAAAACAGATCAAATGCAAAAGGCGATAAATGCGCGAAACACGATTTGAGAGAATACTGATCACTTTGAAGGCAGACAAAATTATCTGGATTGATGGATTATGAAGGGGCGGGTTAATAAGAATAACACATTTGGGAACGTCGTGAAAGTGATTAGATAGTGTAAAATTAGAAGAAAGAAGGAGAGAGAGAGAGAGAGAGAGGGGGGGGGGGGGAGAAAAAAAAAGAGGATGTGGCTGATATCAGGTTTTACTCAACCAGCACCTATGGTAACGATGGTATGAACAGAAATGGTAGAAGAAAAATCAAAAGGGTCATATCTACATTTTCTGAATTTTTGACTTTAGAGTAAAGGGAAGCACACAACCCTAAAAACGTCCACTCTGTAACGCCGGCACTTTTTTTTTAGAAGTCTCGTGTTCGGTGTTGAATTTTTCACAGATTTACAATTCACCGATAAATCTTATGGAACGACTGCTTTGCTCAGTTATAAAAATCTTACAGATGAAATTATGTACAGACTCGCAATATCACGGGTATAAAAAACAAACTTAATTCATGTTGATAAATCTTTAAATATAATAAACACGAGGGATTGATATAAAAGAGAACGGTGTATTCAAATTGGAAAACAGATTGCCCTCGCCGAACGGATAATCCCGGCCGATGTTGTACCCTAATAACTTTTAAAGCCAATCGAAGAAAAGTAAGCCTGGGTTTAGGATTAGATCATCTAGGTGCTCCAATAAAAACACATTTCCACCAAATACTAGGCCTTGACCGACATTATGTAGGCCCATTGCCGTAAATCCACGAGAGTTGTCGGGATATGAATGTATGCGAGGCCTGGGTTCCGCTACACACTGTGTACCGACTCTGTTTTTACCCGTGTCCCTCATTCTTCCACATTTTTGCCTCTCTCTCTCTCTCTCTCTCTCTCTGTTCCTCTTCCTCTGACCTCTCTCTCTCTCTTTCTCTCTCTCTCTCTCAGGCTCTTTCTCTAGTTCTCATTGTCCCTCTTCTTTTTATCGCTTTCTCTACCTCTTTCTACCTCTCTCTACCTCTTTCTCTCTTACCCATTTTGATGAAGTGCTACGAAACGGGACCATATCGACAATGGAAGACAAGTCGGCTTTGATTGTGCTTTGATTCTTCAATTCTGTTTATAAAACTGGACTTCAAAGAGCACGGCGCTCATTTCTTCATAGGAATTATGACAATTATGTGATGTTACCTGACCGGTCAGTAAGCGAGTGCATGCTTATAGGTAAATGTACCTTTACTGGATTAGGTCTTCTTTTTTTTTTTCGAGGGGATTCGTAATTGTTTACCAATTGCTACAATCGTATAGTGATTCGGTTCAAATACATGGAAACATCTAACGCGAATCCTTACCTTGATTTCTCACTGCTCTCAAAATAAGCCATTTGATACCCATAAATAGTGCACACGGCGTCCAGATAGGCGATCCTATACTTAAACATATAGTTCTAGTTCTAGTTGTACTTCTGCATCTACTTCTACTTCTACCTCTACATGTCAGTCTACTTCTGCTTCTACTTCTACTTCTACTTCTACTTCTATTTCTACTCCTCATCTCAGTCTACTTCTGCTTCTACCTCTACTTCTACATCTATTTTTACTTCTTCTTCTTTCACTTCTACTTCTACTTCTGGACGCGTAAAATACGGACACAGATCATTTTACCTTCCCGCCAAAGGGAATTGCTTTGAAGTTCCACAAAGCTGAGGACCTCACTTCTGGGAACTCGGGAATCATGTAAATGGGTCATCAAACTCCATGCCCTAGGGCTGTGAATGATCAGAGGTTTGACGTATGCCCCCGGTGGTAACATGATGTTTGTCTGTCTTTACGTGGTCAGAACTACACTTGCATTGACCACTGTCATCCTTTAAAGGTGCTATATAATATTTTGGAGGTTGTGGCAAAAGATTCATCAAAAGCGTTTTAGAATAGACTAATGAAGTCAACCCTCGGGTTGAATATTTCTGAAACGCGCCAAGAACAAAAAAGAAAAAAGAAAAAGAAAAGAAAAGAATGAAGATATAGACAGTAGGCCAATTGCTCTTTTAACACCCTACTTGAATTATTTTTTGAAAATGTTTTTATTTCTTTCAAGTAGTTTGATATATACTTATACACAATTTGGACGAAAAAGTTTAATTGAACACTAAGTCATTCGCATTCCATCAGTTCATTTCCCACACGGCTTATTTGATTGTTTTAATGATGATAAGAAGAAGTAACCTTAAAGTGTACCAATCACCTGAAAAATAACTTGTTTACAGCTAGAAAGTATAAAATCAACCCCAAAGAACTTTGTCTGGTATTCTATAGGTCAACAGTTAATGAGTATGAAGGAAATAAAGGATAACATGAAAATGCTCGCGCGGAACCGAACTCAAAGTTTGGTTACGCAAGAGCCTGTACCATGGCGAGCGCGTACGGGTGCGTCGAGTAGTCTACTCACGAGTCGCTTTTACGCTTATATAGAGTGTAATTAAAATTGCAATATCTCTTTATAGAATTAATATTTGAAGCCCATATTTTGAATAAAGTATAACGACATGCAACCTCTAACATACAGAGCAAAATTATTTTTGGTGACTGGTACCCTTTAAACAACGATATGTACATTATTACAAGGTAAATCAAAGGTTTGCATTGTAGGAATTTAAATAAATGAATGAATATATATATATATATATATATATATAAACATATATATACATAAATAAATAATTGAATATATAGTTGTATGCTGTCTTGTTTTGATGGTTTATACGTTTCTGAAACCTAACAGCTCTAAGAGTATCTGGTTCCCATCCATTTGTTTATATGTTATATCCTTCCTTTGCTGATTTCCAGTGGCATTAACAAGACCAACAACATCTTGACAGAGATATCAATCGGGCTAGTTTAATAATTGAAGGTGATATGAGCCGTCTGTGTCCTATAATATTACCACTTTGATGCAAGGTAATGGTATGCCCTACTAAAATCGATGATACCACTTTCAAGTTTATCAGATCAAATGCAACCAGGTACTGGGGCTTGAGTTAATGAAGCAAGTGAACTGTAACATTACACAGCTTCTTGTACTATCCACCTAAAACGGCTGCAGGTGTACATTCTCCCTTTTTTCTGCCGCTCCAAAGATTGTATTAGCACCAGTACTGTGGTACAGAAACCTATAACCTTAGGATAAACGTTAGAGGTTATTAGATAAACGTTTCTCACCCAGATATACCGGGGTTGCTGGGGTTTCATAATAGGGGCACATTAGGTACGCCACCAATTTGTTCTTACCGCCGGTAGCCACTAGCTTGTCATAGTGTGTCACATAAAGCCCAAATCGGCCCATGCTAAATTTAACCACGGTAGTTCGGCGGGTGGAAGGGAGAAGTGATAAGATTAGGAAACCAAGAGGGAGAGAGAAGGAGAGAGAGAGAGGGGGGGGGGGGAGAATGGGGACAAGGTGGAGTTTTGACACAAACAGCATCGTCTTGTTGAAAATGGTCGTTTTAGATTGATGCCGTCACCTGCTCATCGACGTAAATTGTCAAATTAAAGAAACAGCGTCGTATTCAGTAAATGCATTACATTGAGATGTAAGTTTGTTAATGGCAAAACTGACGATTTGAACACGTACTTTCCATGAAAGCATTTTAGGTGGCTACGGATGGTAACTCAATAAACAGATGTATAATGAGAGAACGGGAGAGTTCGTGAAAGATAAAGAAGAGAGAGAGAGAGAGAGAGGGGGAAAAGAGATTCGGAAGAGAGAGAGAGAGAGAGAGAGAGAGCGGGGGGGGGGGGAGGTGGGGGTTATAATCCTGGCACGTCCAAGTAAACATCAAACTGTGAGGAATCGAAAAGCAGATAAAAGATTTGCAATTGGACGAAATTTTCCTAAGGGAGGCTGTCATGGCGTTTTAATTGGTTTCGTGGCGTAGTAGTCACGAGCCCATGGCGGCTGTATACAGGCTCAGAATTTACTTCAAGAATTACTTTCAAGAGTTTGTATTGACTCAATCATGAATATAATAACAATGACAGTTTTCCTCCACTTCTGTTCAATCACATATTGAAACAATTCCTTTATATTAATGGTGGTGTAAAATTTTCTTCATCATTCAAACCGTGAAGTGAGATTTTCAAAGCACTTGCAATAAAATAATTGGTCAGTGTTTCTACGCGCTATTTGTACACTAGAAAACTCGTATCGATGTGGAATTTGAAGTGCACATCTGTACATTTTGTGATTAATATCATTCCTACTGTTATAGAATAATGGTACAAACAAGGATTTTAAGCTAACACTAAAATAATGAAAAAATGTTGTTATTTACATATTCCACAACCTTCCCTTCAATATTTATCATTATTGCAAAACTCCTAATACCAAGATTATGCTTAAACATAATCGAACAGTCAGTCAAATGCGTCAGACATTACCATGATTACATGAGGGTAACAATATTACCCCAAAAATTGTGGTTTACAAGCGGTGAACATTATATCTCAAGGAAAATTAAATACAATTACATCTACAAAAATTATCTGATGAATAATTATGTCCATCATTGCAACTTAAAACCGATTTATCTCAAGACTGTGATACAAGGGCTACAATAGCAAAAAGGAAAAACATGCATTATGTATCCTTTGTGTGCGCAAAGACTTTTAATATTTAATGTATTCCGTATGATGCACAGGCGGCGTCATTAACAAATACACTTGGTTTTCTCAGTTATACATATTGGATTTGTATAATATACATAAATATATATTGCTTTTCACAGTTGATGACATTTTTTCCAGGACTTGTTCATCTACAAAATCGTCTTTCGTGGAAGCAATACCAATATGTAATCACTCTGTCACGTTATTGTTAACAGATAATATGTTCCCATTAGTATAAATTATGTTGTATCCCATCCATTTTACAAAATTAATAACGCGTTACTGTGGGATAGACATTAGCGGGGAAATTATATCGACATTTATTCATCAATTTCAATCCTATAAACGTCGTGCACTGAGTTCCTAAGCCATGTGATTGATCAACTCTAGAAGAAAAGGTGAGGCGAGTCATCGTGCAAGGTCATTCACACTCCAGATAACGATGGTTGGGCACCTTTAACTTGCCTCCTTTATGCACTCAATCACCCCAAATTCGATGTAATGACATTTTGATCACGGCTAGAATGAAAGCAATTTGAAGTTGTTCTACGCTGGCAGATCCAATTCACATCAAATATTATGACTTCCTTGCTTGATATTTCCTTCTCATCCAGATTCCAGGTATTTTTAAAAACATATTTGATGTGGCTGCTACACTAGAAAAATTGCTTAATAATTCATCCTAAATGTCAAAGAAACATCACAGGAGTTCTCGGAAAAATGATCATTCATTATTTGAAACAAATTGGGAAAATAGTGACTTTCAATGATATTTCTATTTTTATACAGCATTAGAGATAACTCTGAAATCGTTATTACAAGAAAAGTAATTTCAAAGAAATTCCATATCACTAAACTCCTATGTAATCCTGCTTCCCTAAAGTATTTTAAGTGACATTTCAAGTTGGTTTTTGTTACATCATACCTTTCTGACAGCTCAGTAACTTTGTGATTCGTCGAATACTCATAATTATCTTTTTAATTCAGCAACTATTAAGAACATCGGTCCGTTCTGTTATAAGATGAAAGGAGTTAAAGGTGGCCCGTTAAAACAGTTTGATTTTTTATACTACTAATAATAAGATAGCTGGCGATAACACGTCTTTAGGGATAATGGTTCATACGTCTAATTGACATAATTTGACTGAAAACGTAAACGAGAAAGCATAAATATGTATTTAAGAGTTTAAAAGTAATTGATTTTTTGTTTAATTTTTTTTTATCGTCACTGTCATCGTTATCCTCCACCAACCAATCTACCAATCTACCAATCTTAATTGTTAGGCACCGTTCGCAGTCCGAACATATGTTTCTCTCTATCCTAAGACAAAACCCAAGTTTAGGAGAAAGATTTTTAAAGATACCATCGGTATGCTGTTAAGCTGTTCAAAGTACAAATCTTAAACGTTCTACCCAGTAACGTGAATAAGCTCTAAAGCGTTGCTCTCAACAAACATGTGTCTCCCCCTTCCCTTAAGCATACATATCTATTTGGCAGACATGCGGAGACACCCGAAAATGCACACATCGCCCGCCCTCTGGGAAACTTAAGTAGTGAGAGCGAGGGTAAAGTGCCGAAGGAAAGCGTGAATTTATACGGCTCTTTTAGCAGGGTTATAGTCGAGCCCTCCGGCAAATTCCTTTTCGGAACGCCACGTTAACCTCGGAAATTCTTCAAAGTGAGTACTGGCGCCGGAGCAGTTAAACATTCCAGCAGTTGATTATGTGCTGCCTTGTAAGGTGCTTGCTCGAATTAAGCCAATAATGGACATTTGGGTCGGACGTGATATGCTTGGAGAGACAATATTTGATAGAAAAATAAACGATATGATATCCAACTTATGAATGGCATATATTACGCCTGTTTGATAGAGTAGTTAAGCGAGTTCAACAAAAATAGCTTCGGTAACATTGTGTGCGTGTGCAATTAAGCATGCATATGGATGCTTAGTGTGTGGAAAGTGTGGAGAGGTACTAATAATAAAGATTATGGGACAGGGAGAGAAAGAGAGAGTGAGAGAGAGAAGGAGAGAGAGGGAGAGAGAGAAGTATTTATGTAACACATATAAAGCCCCAAAAATATTTATCAATATTGGTTTTTTTTTAAATACGGTATATAGGTAACTTTATATCTTTTTAAAATTAACTTATTTGTGTAAACTTCTGAGAGAAAAACAGTTACATTCTACTTTAATGGTATTGAAAATATACAAATTAAAATACAAAAGCATGACAATTTTCAACAAATTTTCACAAATTCCACATCGGTTCGCATTCGATTACATGTCGATAAATACTGTAACCACCAGTGAAATATGTAATCAAGGCCTGGGCTTCTCATATAACGTAAATAAATAGTTGTAAAATCAACTACCTAGAAACATTTCTGTCTGGATTTTCTCACAAAATTAGATTTAAAGGGTGGAAACTAATCTGTTTTGGAAAGAGGATATTGAGTTGTTTCAAAATATCAAAGATGCAGTGTTCAATATTGCGTGGGTTGAGATTACTTTACAGCGTCAGGGTAATCATGAACGATGAAAGTTAACGTAGAAAGGTAAAAAGAAAAGAAAAGAAAGGGGAAAAAACAGCGCATATTGAATATCAGCTTGAAGAGGGTGCAATCATTTATATTAAAAACTGGCAGGGCACTGAAGTACCGGAAAGGGAGTAGTTATATATTTAAAAAAACAACAACATTGCATTGCAGTACTGGGAAAAGAAGTTATTTATTTACTTAATTATTCATTTATTGATTGATATTTCATCCGGGTAGCTTATTCAACAAAAGTTGTTTTTCCATGGGGCCCTAAAAATGCAATAAAACTATATGCAATTGAAATGATTTTAAAGTACGATCAGAGAAGCATATATATATATAGCAAATAATCAATAAAACAAGTAAGTATAAACAAATTTGACAACATTGCACCAAATCTAAACCAGAATGAATAATCTGTGTAATTGTAAGATTGGGCAACAGAATGATATTTTCTGTAACAGGTATGGGCTGGGATTAGCCATAGTCTGTGAGGCAGGTGCGCAGAGATGCGACCTTGCTTCCATTCACATCATTCTCCTTTCAGCATAACATGTCAACATGTCTACGGTAAACAAAGGTTGGAACCATAGTGTCATCAATCTCTAAACCCTTATGTTACTGTTGAATTTATAATCTATATTAGAGTATAGGTGCCCCTTTTTCCCGAATGGGTGCCCCTTTTTGGCGATGTCCAATGTCCCCCTCCCCCTCCCCCACATTCCGCCGCCCCTGAATTGTTATCATTATTACGTGAGTTTAACCTTTAATAACTATGTCTGGAGATTTATTTATTTATTTTATTTTTTTAATAATCGAGATAATCTAGTTGCATAGTCTTTGATTTGGCCTTGAAGAATCCTGTTTTGTCGTTAATGTCAGCTTAAAGACCTAACGTTTATTCAGCTTGTTTGGGTTTTCTTTAACCCGCCTTTAATGAGTCGATACTAATAGTTTTATTAGAGTCCCAGACGGATAATTAGTTGATACTGTGTTGCCTTGATACATTTCCGAGTGGCAATTAAGTATCATCGACCATATAGTTACCTTTCCCACTATTCTAAATAGAAACACACATAACAAAATTTCTGTTGGGTGGATGAATTTCTGACACGACAGTAAATACCTATAAGATAAATTTTGCTGCCATAAAAGTCAGCTCCATGGTTTTAAGGTTCAATACACATATGTTTGAAGACATATACATTTTCAAAACAAAATGGAATTCGATGTGTTTCAACATTTCTAAGCATTGCAGTATTGTAGTGACTTTTCTTTTTAGTTTACATTACGACTGTTACCACGGAGTAAGTTGCAAAAACAGGCATGCGGTACATCAAAATAATGTGATCAGTTTCAAACCACACAAGGGAAATAAACTAAAATGAGTCTCAAATTTCAAGCTTCTCTTGCTCTGGATATTACAGAAAAAAGTCGAGATTGGTGCTTGTCTGCCAGTGGTTAACATTATCTTTGAAAGAGAAACTCAGACTGTCCAATCATATCAACGTTGTCAGCACGACACATCTGATAGTCACATGAGGATAATTATCCCCCTAGATAATCGATGTTTGAGGACTTATGGCTAAAAAAAAAATAGAGTCCAAAAAACACGGAATGAAGTCAGATCGTGTCTTCATTTTCTATTTTTATTGTTATCTGGAAATTGAAATCTTTACTGGCTTGAATTGTAAGAATGCAATATTCTATACCTGAGTGACATATAGGGATTATTGGAAACCTTAAACGGTATCTCCTCGTCTACGTAAGGCATATAAGCTCATCAGCGCTGAAGGAAATAAATAAATACTAAACGTGCATTTTATTTTTCGTTAAGGAAGGTAATATCTTCATTGTAAAACTGCGTTCATCGAAAAGTATTGTGCTGGCATAGTACATTTCCACTGGTAAATTTTATTTTGTTGACAAAAAGTTAAAAATACACTGTAAAAAATATCTGTATTTTACAGGAAAAAAAATACAGATTAGTTCTGTATTTACCCATAACAGCTAATCTGATGTTATTTGTACATCAGTGTCATAGGAAAAAATAACAACTAATCTGTATTTTTACATCAGAAGTTATGGCGACTCTGCTGACGCCAGATTTGCTGTAAAATTAGAGATATTTTTTTTACAGTGTATCTACAAGTTGCAAAGATAATGAATAATGTACTTTCCCCTGTACACGTGCATTCGATCACACGTTGAAATAAACTATTCCATATTCATGTACTATAATCTATTTTTTAATGTGTGTGTTTGAGTGCGTGTGTGTGTGCTCCATGTACAATTTTAAGACAAGAGTAACACAGCCTTGGTCTTCTCTTCATTCATAAGATTACTTGCTGGTTCGTCATTTTCTCATTAATTAATTCATTATCACACCGTACGTTGTCTATTATATCCACCTGATAACATCTTCCTTTCATCAGTTTAATAGTCGGCCCCCCTAAAAAACTACTTCAGTTGTATCTTCAAGCAGTAAGAATGCTTATATCTTCCTATTCTGCATTGATATCGACCTATTTCTGAATTTCAGATCCATTGATATTATCACACGACAAGCCTTTTACCTTTCTTAATCATGTTAATGTTTGTCATGATACACGTATATGTTTTATCACGATTTGCTATCATGATATTGAAAATAATAATTGGGGTGTATCCATGTGTGTAATGATGGCAAATAACTGAAAAATAAGGAATTATTTGCTATCAAAATTTATCTAACTCGTGTAAGTTGAGAATGACTACAAACGATCTCTTTTTTATGGTAAGGCGGTAAATGTTGATCTCAGGATGATGTTTCATACAGCATCGGAAATTATTATGCCTCTGTAAAGTCTTTATAATCCTGCCGCAGCGGCTAGGCTGTGTACACAAAGCATGGGCAGAGACAATACCTAGCACAAGAAGCATAAATTTTCTATGAGGGAAATTTACACCTCTGCAAACAAATTATTCCACATATTCCTGTTGTAAAATAGTTACAACCAAACTAAGACTTCGCTGTTGACTAAAGTTCAGTATCTTTGTGTTACCATGCGCTCCTGAAAATGAGTATAAGGCTGTATAGTTTCCCAGTGTACACGTTTTTATTAATTTCTTTTCCATTAGCAAAAAAAAATTTCTCAAAAAAATGAGTTTGTCGTTTGTAAAAAAAAAATAAAAAAAAAATGCCATGAGATGGACTAAAAATAAGTCATTCACTAATTAGTTAGACATTTTCATGATTTCTGAATGAAATGGTAATTCATGCTTGTCTGGACAATTTATGGTTTAGCGTTTTTTTCAGCAATTTACTTCTTTGCATTTGAAATCATGGATTCGCCTTTTCCGCAACTCACCTTCGTTTTCTTTTAGTCGCTTACAATAAAAGAAATCATAGAAAAATAAAATGAAACAATCCGTCCTTACCTCATTGTCTACAATTACATCAAAATTAAGAAATTATGCCAAAGTGTGGAAGAAAATGCCTAGGAAGAGTGCACGAGACCTTTCTTTTATCAAGATCGTTGGTACTGTATTAGACTGAGCTACATGAACGATATTTTGCAGGAACGAAGCATATACCGGATGATTTAAGACGCGATTAAGTCATCGAGGGGTAAGAACATTGTGGCTACACAATGTTGAGCCAAAGATTTTCCAACTAGAAGAGTATCGATCCGCCTGAAACGTCAGGTGGATATTGACTTTTTTGCAAGTAAATTTGCGTTTCTCAAGCAGCTCGTGCTTTACGCCGCCTCTCTGTCTCCAGCGAGCAGAGAGTCCATAAGAAACACAAAGAGAAATCACAAACAAAAATCATGTTCATTGTGCAAAAAGGAAGAGGTGGGCGTAAAAACGAGGGAAAAAAAAGCCTTTTTGACGAGTGATATGATTTCTTCCTCTCCAGGCGTGCTCCACCACCACAAACATACTTAGCCCAGGAAAACCGCAAATGTTGATTGTTAAGACCAAATCTGCCTGTGGCATGTTTTGTCAATCCAATATATGTACATCAATGTTTAGTCATGAATCATTTGTGTGAGACTAGCATGCCTTATTTTTACACGAATATATATATGTTGATATAATTTCCAGTACTGTCAAAATATGATTTAAAAGAAATAAAATATGCGGGCATAATGATTTGACTAAGAGCAATAAACTGTTGAGATTATACACATTCAGAGATGCCGCAGATTCTGATTACTTGAAATAATAAAACTGCGCTAAAATACGTTGTAAAATAGACCACTCGTGAAAAAAAAAAATCCCCCTATACATCTCTTAACAATGATTTCCCATTATTTTTCAAATCCACATGTACTGAAACACACATGTATTTGCAGAATTATTTGTTTTTATCATTAATGATTATTTATTCACATCCTACACCGTTTCTCTCTTGTTTCCAAAAGTGTTTGCAGATTTTCTGACATTGCCTAATTCCTTTGCAACACAATAAGAAATTGATGACATGACATCTGTAAACCATAATATGAGTGGGTCGAGAAATGAAAATGGTGATTTTAATTATTCATTAATATTACGTACAGAACCAGAGATTAAACTGTAAAACTGTATTGGCATGATTGCTATCTCGTTAGGACATTACACTTACTACAGCATGCAGATTTAGAATTCACATCTGGTGAAAACTCATCATCGCACACAAGACCTTCCGTACGAAGAAAGACCATTCAACTTTAACCTAACAACACTAAAAAGACGGAGGATTCAGGAGGCCAGATCACTTTCTACACAATGGTGCTGAATATCTATAAGAAATATCGTACCGATATTGTTTTCTAGAAGTCAGCTGCTACTTACTAACACTATCCTTGACATCGAAAGACCCCCCAAATCAATCAGTAACTACTGCAATTGCCCGTCCCAAAGAAGAACATCCGTACTCTCCACCACAACTAAGCTTCTAGAACATAAACGAGGTATGAAGATATCACGTTCCTATTGGATCGACACAACATCTTCATTTAAGATATAGCCTTCATTGCATATTCAAGATATGTGTTTTCTTTGTTTTTGGCTTTCATTATTGATTAGGCTGAAACCATGTGTATTTTGTAGTGTAAGTATACAGACGTCATTTCACTGTGATTCGCCATTAGGCTCTTGATATGTTTGTTCTACGGATTAACGTCGTCAAGAAAACGCCATTAATTAATCGAAGTATACTTGATTTGGTTTTCGTCCAGTTTTTTTACCATTTCGAATTGGAACGCGCGTATTAAGACACGAAGCTTTAGTTATATCAACCTTGAATAGCAAAGCACTTAAGATTTTAATGGCGAAAGATTAATTAAAATAATGCCTTTAATATGGAAGATAACTTTTCTAAGAAATAAAAGTTAATACTCACGAATTGCATGTAGCTGACTCCCTTGCACATGGCATCACTAATGGGTAAAATTCCAGCAATGTTTGCCGCTGTGGGGATTGTGCACATGACTAGGAGAGCAATATCTGTGACAGCCAGATTAGCGATGAAAAAATTGGTGATATTCTGCATTTCCCGATGTCGGATGATGATGTAGAGAACAATGGAGTTTCCAGATATTCCGATTACGGTGATGATTGCCATGATGAGAGGAACAAGCACTCGACTAACATTATGGAAGTGAATAAGGCTGGGCTGGGGTGACGAGACATCGACGTCCGAATCGCTTGGCCCGGTCGACCCCGAGAAATCCTCGGCCGCGAGGGTGGTGATGAAGGTTGTAAAGTCCGCCATGGCTTAAATGTGAGTGAATGCGGCGGGATGCATCTGACGTTATCGCTCTACTACCGCACCGAGTTACTCCCAGAACACAGAATGAACGCGCCGTTGAAGGAATAGGACGCCGAGTGCAACTTTGAGCGGCGTGTGAGCTAGAGTTAGTGGTGGTGTGGGTCCGATTGGCAAACAGCATATGTGCGTGCATGGGTGTGTGTGCGTGTGTGTGTGTTTCGTCTTGTGTGTGCATAGGTGTCTGGAGTTACCGGCACCTGCGCTCTAGATTAAGATACGGATGTATTAATGAGCAGTTTAAATCTTTATGAATTCGCTAGTCCCCTGTGGATAGTCTACGATGACGTCATCATGGTGAAATCAATATGAATATGGATAAGACATTACGAAGGCCTTTGATGCTCCATGTAATGTTTTTGGACAAAGAAAACCTTGTCTTTCTTGATGAAAATTTAACATGGGTGCATGAAGTGTAAAATATCTCTTTTTTGAAAAATCAAAATGAATAATGAAAAGATGGCACTATATGCCAGCCTTGACAACTTGTTTCATGAAGTATAATTTTTCACACTGTTTTTATTTTTGGATACACTGTAAGCCAGAAAGGTAAAATAAAATAGTTATTGATAGCATCCTTGTACTAACATTAAAAAAAACCCTTCATTTTTCAGTTTATGCATTTTTTAATTCATTTATGGAAATAGAACAGCATGATTCAGTGTTCATATTTACCGTCTGTAAATGTCTTCGCCAAGTTGGTACGCAGGCTGAACAAATTTATTTATTCGTATGATTCGTACAATAATGTGACACATGCTTTTTTTCAATGAGAAATACAGGGGAGCAAAAGAGAGAACGAGTTAATAAAAAAAAAAATAATAAAAAATACAAGGCCAAATACACATTACGAATGTTATAGTTGACATTCTCAATTGCATGTTTGAGTTTACCTTCCCTAGCTTATTTTTTTCCAGAAAACAATGATATGCGGAAATTTGCTTGATAGACGTTTTAGAGAACTGAAATGAAACCACCAGTCGTACTGTTAAGAGTACAAACGTTTACGTATCTCGAAAATCGCTCGGAAATACAAAGATTCAACTTTCAAAATGTATCAGGGGGCTGATCCTTTTTTTTAAATCAATGTGAAGAAAGATTCTGTCAAAATGATGGAAAAAAGAGCTAAAACAACAACAGCAGCAACAACAATGAGAACAGCAACAGCAACTTTGACAGTGTAAGGAGGATTCTGCAGGAGGGGGTGGAAGTGGGGGGTCATATGGTTAATTACCCTCAAGAACAATATGGTAAGAGAACATGGCCCCTGTGTCTCCTGTGCGCCCTTGAGTCTTTAGTACTACATAAGAACGTTTTATAAAGATCATTTATTTTGCCCAGTACACCATTTGTCTAAATTATATATGAGCTTTAATTTAACATGCGCTACCCATTTCCTATTCTCCATAATTGTAATTCCGATAAAAGTTGAATTTTGTTTTACCTCATTTGATTTTGTTTACTATCTTTATTTTATTATTATTATTATTATTATTATTATTATTATTATTATTATTATCATTATTACTATTATTATTATTATTATTATAATTATCACAATCTTCTTTATCATTTTTGTATTCATTGATGTATTTACTTTGATGTCTTCTGTGCCTGGAAGGAAAAGTGGTAAGCGTTTTCGTCTTTAAAGTGCATTGTTCTTTTTTTTTTTTTTTTTTCATGTTCAGTGTCTTCATGGAATATAGCATATATTTCTTCATTGAAACATTGTATAATCATGCAGCTCCATGGTGTTCTGTTCCCTAGTAGTGATATAAAGTGAAAGCGTCCACACGCATAAAGGGGTCTATATCACGCCGATGTAGTGAAGCTTTTAATGAAGGTTGTTCGGTTGGTGGGTGGCTCCATGGGTTGATAGTAATTAAAATCACTCGCGTGATGTGCTGCTACTTGACTGTTCACGAACAAAAACAATCCAATTCCTCTGGAGAATGCATCACCGCCTGTGGTGGTGACATTTCTGCTTATATTACTAGGGATTGGCTTTTAATTGGGTCTTCTTGTGGGGTTCTAAAACAAAAATGTAATGGGTAGCGCAGCCAGGAAAGGAGATTAACTCTCTGCTGTGTAATATAAGTTATGTCACAATCGGTTTCCTTGCTAATGGAAAGAGGAGATTATTGCATTCTCGTTTTTAATAGTAAGTTTGGAGGATGTATTGGTTGAGTACCTGAGAGAGAGAAAAAAAAAAAGAACCGATAATTGTTAAGGAAACTATCCCCAGGGGCAGACTGGGATAAAAATCTGAATGAGGAATTTCTGAGGGACCGGCCCTATGTGTTATTGACCGGCCTCTTTTTTGTATAATCGGCCCTTTTTAACCAAATTGTTACCGGCCCCTGGGGAAAACTCCCTAAACTCCCCATATCCAGTCCACTCCTGACTATCACCTTTTTTGTTCGGTTTGCCTAAAACCTGTTTAAGAAATACATATTCAACAATCTGAATTTCTACATATTTTTTTCCAACTAGTTGGCATTATAAGTCTTACAACTGCTCGTCTGTTTGAGAAAATCGTAGCTATTTGTGATGTCATCAAATATTGGCCATGACGGTGAAACTGCAAATCCCAACTTTTTGGTCGGGTTTATAGTCATTTAAAGAATACTCAATATTCATTTTGTATAATCTTCTATAACCAGTTAAACCGGGAATAATATAATTATAGGATATCTAGGCTTATATAATATACATTTCGCGACGGCCCGACTGTGAAAAGAAATTTTAAAAAGTCATTTGTTCTGTTTTAGAAGCGGTTCTGTTTTTATTTTAGCCAGAGACGATTTGAATGAGGTGGAGAAGGAAGAGAGGGTAGCTTAATCATTACATGTAGTTTGTGTACATTTGTTTGACTTAAAGATCCCATTATCTATTGGTTTTGAAAAAAATGACCACTTTGATCATTAATAACTCAAAAGTTATAACTCGCTTCAAACTGAGGTTTTCACATTGTAAAGTTGAAGAATTTCAAACTTATTGGAAGTAAGTTTTATAAAATATCTGGGAATATTTTTCTTGAAATAATGATCTGAATATTTAATTAGATTTCTAAAAATCAAGGCCACAAAATCTGTGTTTATCACTAAATAATTCAAAACACAGCAAATTCCAGAACATCTCCTTTAACCCAGAGCATTAATGAATCGTTAATGACACAGGATAACAACAGAATGGCACGCATGACAGGTGTGATATTGTTATGTTCTGAATTGATGACTGATACACACAGATTTTGTGGTCTTGATATTTCCAAAAGTGGAATTTCTAATTAAATATTCAAGAAAGTATTCAAAGAAATGTCTTCAAACTTACTGCCAGTTAATTCCACATCCTTCAACTTTATCATGTTTATATTGTGAACACCTCAGTCTGAAGTCAGTTACAACTTTTGAGTTATTAACTATCAAATGTGTTAAATGTTTGTTTTTAACACCTTGTATATTGTTGATTCCTTTAAATTCCACATGATTTATACATATATATATATATATATATATATAAATGTTCGTTAAGATGTATTTTTTTGTTCAAGCTTGGTTTTTTTATGCCCTGCATCCGCCTGTAAATTTGTTTTGTCCTGAGCTCTTATGTTTCATTTGTTGTGCAAGTTTGATCAACAAAAATCAATTTCTTGCCTTTATATTCATAAAATGCATATTTTGTGTCTAACGCATTAGTGAACGCATTGCACTCGATTAAATCACACCGAGCGTAAAATAAACTAGGAAAGCCTCATTCAGATTCCTATTGTCACATAATCTGATTGCAGTGCATTTTCACTTACGCACTGGCAAACATGGCATATTTGGATAATAACCTTCATTAAATCAAGCACAAAATAAATTTAGGCCATGAATGATGAGTCAATTCGTAATAGCTCACCGAAATTTTCTAGGCCATTCCCCCAAAAGAAATACGCACAATGTAAAATCACGTTCAATTCAACATGGCGCCTGGATGTGTTAAAAGTAAGCTGCTGACTTAGACAAGGTGGCGCATCCTTATGTAACATGACACTTACTTCTAATTACGATGTACACCCACTCCTTCCAGTGTGCAAGCGCATACCCACAACATAGCTATTGAGGTTCAAGGGAAAGGGATTAAAATATGCTGTATGAAAAAGAGGACAACAGAGATATAAACCTTTCTAGGTTACGTTTGACAGTCTGCCCGCCAAAGATCGAGTCCAGTTTATTTCCGTTGTTTAATACAAAGGTAGGCCTTGGGGGAATTTTGTTATTGTTGTTTTTGCTGTTGTTGTTGTTGTGGTGGTGGTGGTGGTGGTGGTGGTGGTGGTGTGTGTGTGTGTGTTTGGTATGACTAAAGAGAGAACTGAAGTATCACTAGTAACTTAGGAAATCAAATGATTTTTAATAACACTTTTGATCATCTAACTTATGTTCTTTTTGTGGAAAAGAAATTAAGGTATACAATCACTTGTTTATGAAGTGTCAACTGGTTTTTAAAAATTGTTGCAAGAAATAAGGGAACAAGTGAAATTGATGCACTTAAATACTTTAAAATGGGAGGAAGTTTTAACATTAACCACTTAATTATACTCATAAAATATTTGATATACAATGCGAGATCAAAAGGAACGCCCCCAACAAAGAAAGAAATCTATAGTGCACTTTTCGAAAGTAAAGATAATGAACGGAAAAAAGCAATAGCTCTAAATAAGTTAAGTCTACATCTTTAAAAATGGACTTATTTTGAATGTTGGACAGAAGTGGGACATACACGATAATATTACATACAGCTTAAAAAAAATATATTCATTGTTACAATACCCTATATACTTTAATTCGTCACCTATCAGGTTTCAATCTATACCTTGTTCAGTTAAATTGTACTTATGGCTGTTTATTTATGGATGGCATGTTATGGAAATACATTATTTGCATTGTGTTTTTTTGCCATGTTGAATTATATTGTATAATCAATGATTAATTTGCAATTTTCATTTGAAAATCTCAAGCAAGGAACAGAAAATTATGAAAAGGCAAAAATAAAAGTTTGGGGTGTCACATAAAAAAGAAAATATTCAGATTTCATTTAAAGAAATGAAGGGCAATTGATTATAAAATGCATATGCATTGCGATAGCATTGGAGGATTGATTAATTTATGTATTAACTAAATTCAGTAGTAGTGATGTTCAGTGCAGTTCCAAAACGTGCGACATCTGATAAGTTCTCGGAAAAAGCACGGAAATTTAATTTCCATATTTTGCAATATAGATTTGGAGATAAATTTGGTCCGATTGTACTAAAATGATAAAATCATTCTTGAAAAAAAAAAAGAAACTTATTCTCATTTTTAGAAGTCAATTCATTACTTTGAAAAATTGTGGATGTAGCATATTTTGGAATTAAATCCTCATACATCATGCTCATATCGTGAAAAGTGCATAAAACCACCTTCAAAGTGAAGGTCAGTGGGTGGTCATTCGTGTTGCTCTTTGGTTGGACAGTTCCTAGATAGCCATTGTAATATGGATGTAGCATCTTTGGTACTGAGCCCATCAATAATGGCCAAATGTTTTCATTCATTTGTGTGTGTGTGTGTGTTAGTGCAAGTAAGTACTACATATTAATGAACTGATGGAAAGTTTTGACTGAAAAAATTAATGAAGCATTTTAGATCTGAACTCTTAATCATTCTACCAATGTCACTTTCTGAACCATTAACCAGCTTCGGAAAATTCGCAAAACGGTTTGTCACTTAGACACTTAAATATCATTTTAAAATATAAACATTCCCATGAGAGATATACAAGGGATCGCAAATTTCTAAAGCCTACATGTGATAAATTTATAATTGCAATTAATGCATAATATAACCATAAATTCAAATGCAAGAGAGAGAGAGAGAGAGAGAGAGAGAGAGAGAGAGATTCCCGTCAACTTCATTTACTTTGAGAGATTTTTTATTTTGGTTATTTGAAACAACTTAATTCTCTTTTTCGATTAAATTGGTACGTTGTAAACATTGGACTTACACGTAGAAAGAATAGGAAAACTATTATAATCGAAAAAATTCATTATGGAAATTTAAAGTAAAATTTTAGTGATCTTTCACGATTCATTTAAGTTCATGTTAAGCAAGAGACCAAAATTAAGGGCCTTTCACATGCAGACTCTAAAGAAAGAACATTCCTTACTGATTTTATTTGAAAAGTTAGCAATGGGATCACCATCATTTTCCTTCATATTTGGCGAACAATAATTATTTGCTAAAGATTGGCAAATTGCGAAAATAGTTCAAATGCGAAAAGAAAGTATCAAGAGACAGACAATAATGCACAATATGTAGTCAGTACAGTAAGTGTTTTATTTCATGTTTTATTTACTTTTGTGTATACATTAATACAACAAAGCATTTCAATATATTTGTTTTTATAATTACAGTAACAGAACGACGATTTTAAAACAAATCTTCATGTTTTCCAATCTGCCTTGAAGGGGACATTTAATTGAGCGGCAAGTGGACAACATCGTTTACAATTTCATTAAACTGTAAAAAAAAAAAAAAGGGGGGGGAAAAAATACATTAAAAGTTAAATATTGATAATATTAATAATAATGATAATAATATTAATAATAATTATTTTTATTATAATGATAATAGTAGTAGTAATAATAATAAAAATAAACAATAACACAACAACAAAAAAATGCTTAGTAACTGCTAGCATGATTCAAGATGCAAATAAATGATGTAAATACATATCCATAGCGTTTGTGATATTTTCCATTCCATTATTTTGGTTGAAGTATTGGTGATGTCCTCATGCTCCGATACCCCTATCATATTATATTTCCTACAATTAGTTCAAACATGAGCCTTTGTTTATTTCCTCGAGTGAGCGTAGACACAAAATTAAGGGTGCCATCGTAGGAACACAGGGTTGTTAGAACACTTTTAAAGAAGAAAACCTATGAAAATGGCATTGACTACGTGAAAAGTCCAATAATTTGTGAAGTCCCAAGTGTCAACGGCTTCATCCAGTGGAAATAGCCATTCACCGTCCCTTTCAAAGTGAATGAAATTACAAAAACACAAAAACAAAACAGAACAAAACATATCACCATGCAACTATTTCATTTCATTATTTAAGTTGATTTTGTTGACTTATCTTTTTGCTCACCTTCACTAAATTAGAGTTTTAGAGAGGGCTGACTATTGGCATTCTTAGGTCCAGCCAGGTTTGAGTTATGCCTTTTGTTTCAGGAATAGAGGTATTTTTATTAATTACCTCTTTTCCTTTTGTAATAATGTAAAAAATCATCAAGCATCAAGCAATAAAAATATAATGTAAAGGTTTCATTTCCCCTAAAACATTGCTGATCACTCAAACTACGCCAAATATTTGATGTTTTTAAGAACAAAAATAATTGTGGTTCAATAACGAACATTATTCGATTTCATCAACGTCATATATTTAAAGAAAAAAGACTAGGCCAATACTTGGTCGAAAAATAAAGCACATTTCCATGATAAAACAGTGAGAATATATTATAAGTTTGCTGCAGATGATCATGAGTAGATGCCAACCCACCTATAAGCGATCTGGCAAACAGTGATGGAAAGACCAGTGCAGTTAAATCATAACGTTCTAAAAATTCTAGATTTATAAGCGCTAACTACTTTAAGTGCGTTAACAGAAATATATCATTGCCATGGTCACCAGTTTCCTGCTAGCCTTGTACAACATATGACCCATGGTCAATCTCTTACAATAATCAAATTCTTAATTCTACCCCGGACGAAACCCTAACCTAAAACCTAATCGCAACCAAAGCCCTACATCTTTGACCAAAGAAACCCCAGAACACATGTCTGATTACTCTAGATCTTACATGAACAATGTGGGAATATTTCCTACTCCTCTGGAGAGCATGGCAGAAATCGAATATCTCTGTAACTTTCAACTGATCATCATAATTGCGATTGCTCGTCAACGAGAGCGTCAAATTTTGAATAGAATGATGAAAAATTGCGAGTAGCTGACTTTTGATGATAAGATAATAAAAGTAATATTTTACACATTACGTCTAAGCCTGGACGGACACACGATTTAGAATAGATTATTATATAACTGAAAAATATATATATATTGCCGTTTTCGCCCCCTCACAAAAAATTGTAACAAAACAAAATAAGATTTTTTTTAAAAATTAATACGCCTGATTTGGATTTAACACCAGCACTAATATCACCTATGATCTCTTTCTCCTTTTGAGGATAAACAAAACTGTTCTCCCTCAAAATAAAGCAAGGACATTACTTGCAGTATACACATTGATTGAACAAATATTTTATCTACCATATGCCTCAAACACTTATTTCAGGCAAATACCACAGGTGCGAAAACATAATAAGATAATAATAGTTAATCTCAGCACACTTTAGGTTATGCACACTTTCGACAAAGTCGAAGCGATAACAACAAGATTCCTTAAATGCATTTTGGATACAGGTATAGTGGTTGAACGAGCAAAAAATAAACAATAATTGTGATTAGAAATTCCGACATTTTCGAAAAATCCAGTTCGAGTGAGCGTTTTCTTTTGGGTTTTTCAGAAATTTAATAATTCCTTAGGGTTACAGCTGCATCGCTTGATAAGAAGCATTTCACAGACATACTTGTTTTTTTTAGCATAAACATCACAACTCAGATTATCTGTAAGAGGAAAGAAGAAGGGAAAAATGTTTTTGTAGAGAACGTTGTATTTTAAGGGGAATAAAAATTGTACAGCAGTACAGAATCCTTCACACTTTGCTCATCTTCTAGCTGTCAAGGATTTTTCATAAGCTAAAATGTTAGCCGATTTGTAACTAGATGCACATTAAAAACTATGTTAACTAAAGCAATGGTCTTGGAAAAAGATGCATGTTGTATTTGTTATTCATAATGAACATGTCTTTAAAGTTTCTGTGTAGATGAAATTTAAATAAGCATTTCAAAGAGAAAAATGGACATGCATTGATTGTATAAGACGGAATGTGATAGCCTGCAACATTTTCTTAATAGATGTCTCGATGTCTCGTTTCACTCATTACTGGGCATTTTATTATTAATGAAATGAATACATCCACTACTGATTAGATTTTACAACATTAACTGTATGTAACGCGAGTGCGAGATATAGATAAAGTGTTTCACACATTGAGAAAACATCACAAAATTACACTGAAAATATAGTATATTGGTCACTGTGAAAATTAAGGCATTTCATTTGTAAATACATCTTCCATTATCTATAAACCATTCATTAAAAAATACATTTTCTTTATAGTATAAATTTCACAGCCTAGTAAGGTCCATGTGTTCTTTCAGTCACTGAACTGCATCTTGTAGACGACTTTCTCTCAATTCCAATATCGTACTTGCCTAATTTATGTTCGTCCTTGACAGAAAATGGAATGAAAATTTTGAAAAAGAGAACCACGTTTGAAAGGAGTACTGTCTTTCCAGTAATTTCTAATTCAAATAGACTCGTCATCCCTGGTAAATTTTGACAGCTTGAAGGTACTAACTGAGCCCATAGCAGTTTGGGCAGAGTGGCAGCACGACGCGAACAACTTCTTAAAATGTTTCTTAAAGCTCGTCGTTGTAAAGGCGTACACAAAAGGGTTCACGCAAGAGTTGGCGTAGACGAGGCACAGAGAGAAGAGGTTAGCAAAATCGAAATAAACGTTGTCGGCCGACTTGTGAAACCCAGAGTCGAACTCCTTCCACAATCGGATTACATGGCTTGGTAACCAGCAGATGGCGAACAGTAACACGATAATAAAGACCATGCGAGTGATTTTCCTCTTGCGGCGGATGGAGCGTTCTTGCGCCTGGGCACTTTCTGTGCCCTGGGTGGCCTTTCGCCAGACTTGGACTAAGATGTTCACATAGCAGACAAGAATGATTGTCAGTGGTAACACGTACATACTAAGGGTGTTGAAAATATGGAAAGCGTTGGAACCACTTCTTGTGGCGAAGTTAGTGATACACTCACCGTACTCGGTTAAGGTTGAGGAGGTTGCAACCGGAGCTTGGAGAACAAATGATCCTGAAAGGAAAAGAAAACAAGTAATTAATCAACTATAGTCTTAATGAACTATAGTCTTAATGACTATTTACGTAACAGATTATGTAATAAAAGAAAAATGTTATGATGAAAATGGGTAATTGTGAATTCCCATTCCATGTCCCATCCCGCCCTCCGCCTTTCCCTATAATCCATTCTTTCTCATAAGCAGTGTTTGAGAGACAGACTTTTTCACATTAAAAACAGAAGAAGAGTGCTATATTTGTTGCGATACGATGTAGAAGGCGGTAAGTACATGTAAAATAAAGAGTCGTCGATTTCTGGGAAGTGTCAGGAGTCGTTGAATATTGCTGGCCTATATCAGCGGACACCCTCAGATTGGTTGAAAGTTGGGCTATTTTAGCACTATTCTAATTTGAGCTGCACGGGTGTTCCATTTCACACGAACCGCTCGCATGATCTGTAAGAGTTGTCAATGGCGCCCTCTTCTTGACGTTCTCGGATTGGGTTTCTCAGTTTAAAGACGAAATAAGTAATTTAACATACATTTTAAGTACATGCACACAAAGGGAAGGAAAGGAATGAACAAAAGGTTACATTTTCGTTACCTTTTGTGAGAGGCAATTCCAAAAATGGGGGAGAACCAGACCCAGACATGCCAGGATGTCAAAAATTGAAGTAAAGCTCTATTTATCATAGGCCCATAACTGTTTCAAAAGTTAAACGACATGGCATGCAAATTTTCTGATGGAACTCCGTTAACAGCAGTGGGTAGGCCTTTGCGTACTATCACATGACCTTGTATAAGTCATTATAATCACTAAGAAATCAACAATAATTAATAACGTCTTGCAACATTGTCAACCCCCTCCCCCATGTAATTCCGCCGTCAACCATCCATATTAACCCAAACATAACCCCGTCAAAACAAAAACAAAAACGTCTATTTACCTGCCCAAATGAAAATATTGGTGATGACTGTTTTTCTAATCGTTCTTGTTTTCCTAGACTTGACGGCGTGGACGATAAGGTTGTACCGATCTATTGTCATCGCCGTTAGTGTGAGGCACGTAGCTTGAACAGTAACCTAAAGAGAACATAAATAGGATGAAAACTAAATGAGTCGAATATTTTTTTTTAATTCTATTGAAAAGAGCAAATGCAAATATGATTTTCGGTTCTTTTTTTTTATCATTACGAAATTATTAGCATATAATTTATGAAGGAGGAATATGCCTTGCCATATTTTTGGTGCAAGTGAAATTATAAATATTTTGGATGTCCACAATATTCTTATTGAAATTACTTCATAACATTGAGAAAATCTGGCGCATATATTTCTTTCTAGTAGTTATATTCTATCATCAAAAGCAATGCAGGAGGCTTTTTGAAATCTCTAAAGCCCACGCACACTATATGATCGGTCTACGATCCGATTTTGAAAAAAAAAATGTAATAGCATTAGATATAAACAGTTAAACACATAAACTATGTTTGATTGAGGTTTTCTGAATAGTTACATAGATAGTAAAATCGAATTACGACCTTCTTGTCGGAGGAAAGGCCAAATCAGCTCCGAATCGTAGTGACGCGTCAGATCAGTCCTGCGATTGTCTACGATTTGAAACTGATTTGGCCCTTATTCTGGATATAAGGCTGTCGTCGCACCAATTTCCTATGTTGAGTATTCATATTATTGTTCAGAACCTGAATGAGGTAGGTTTTATTTGTTAAAATTCCTATATTTAATGCTATTTTGTTTTATTTCCTAAATCGGATCGTAGTCGATCGTATAGTGTGCGGTGAGCTTTATTTTACTTCGGTTGCAGAATTATTGACAATGAAAATGTGTAATATTATTTTACACATGATAAATGATAAAAGCTTTTATGCATACGGTGATCATGACTATGAATAGAAAATGTTTAACATACAAACATAATGTAATTGATCCCTTTGCAGACACTGAGAGGTATCTCCGTGATGATAGCTATGGCCGAGGGCATGGCGCATAACGTCAACATGGCAACATCTGTAGCAGCCAAGTTGGCAAGAAAATAGTTCGTTACAGTTTGCATGTCTCTATGTTTGAATATTATATAGATGACTGTTGAGTTTCCAATAATCCCAATCACGGCCAGGAGAATTGGCAGAGTTATGTATAGTACCGTCATGATTTCGTTCAACTTTGATGATATTGTGGTGTCGTTGTAGATGTAGTATGACATGTAGTACATGGAGTCCAGGGACTCGAGGTCGCTTGTGTTGTACCCCTGGGCGTCGGGGTATTCCGCCGCCATGTTCATCCTCGTCATGATATCTCGGACGACTGGACATACGACGTGGACAATGATGACCAGTACGGTAGAGACTGTAGCAACGCACGAGCTGCTGGTCCTGATACTTTAACAATGGACACCTGTAGACTTTGGAATGTGTTGAGAACCACAGTGGTGCTGGTCCTGATACTTTAACAATGGACACCTGTAGACTTTGGAATGTGTTGAGAACCACAGTGGTGCTGAAGATAGCAGAGTGTTGTCGCACATCGGCTGGAACGTTGAAGTGGTACTCTGCTGGACAGGACAAAGAGCGATGCTGGAGGCCTCATTAGTGAATTCAACAGCAAGCTTTGTGTGACATGTATCGAATGAACTGGCTTGTCATCAGGCATACTTCTTAAATCCTACTCAGCCCAGATTGCAATGACGTAGGATGGGAAGCCATTGAAGAAGACATTCGTCTCAGCATGCCAACGAGGAGCTTGTTCGCTAGAAAAAAGGGGGAAAGAGAGAAAATGTTAACAGCAAACGTATTTTTCATCCTTGAAAATATATGAAATTAGTTTACGTGAATCACTACTCTCTTCCATGAACATGTTAATTCATTTGATATTAAATTGAATTTGATTAATTTAATCATGTTAATTTTGTAGCTGCAGAGCTTTAAGCAAAGCTTGAAAGCTTAATATTGTTTTGAGTATAAAAATCGTTTAAGGAAAAATTGAAAATATTAATTTTTTTATTCATGTTCACGCCAGTACTGTCCCCTTATTAGCATTTCATTTTGTGTTTTTATCTAATTATGTCGAATATATCATCAAGTGGCTGATACCAGGAGTAGCGAGTTCTTGTCATGGCAGAGATGGGGGCGCCTGTCGATAGGACATGTGAAAGTAAGCAGAAAGATTTTACATTTTTAGTGAATACAAACGTTGCATTCTAGCGACGTCTTTTGTTAATTTTCTGCGACGGAGCGCAGTGACCGAGCGAGAAAATGAAACTTTACAGTTTAGAGAACTTTTACACTTTTTGTTAAAAGTGCAATGAAGATGGAGTTTATGATTTATTTTGAAATTTTCATCAATAGGAGAAATGCCATCTTCATCCCCCAAAAACTATCACATAACATTAGTTGTTGTTTTTTAAATAGTGAAATCACCGTTTTCTCTCTCTCAGCACCATTTCCCCCTGTTTTCCTTCATTTCTCTCCTCTCATTTTTCTCCTTTATTCGTTACTTTTTCCACTTCCTTGATTTTCTCCTTAAAAAAAAAATACAAGAAAATTAACCATCCACACGAACGACGTTATATTTTGCATATTGCAGTATCCCCAAGTCTGATATGAGTCACTTTGGGCAATTATATTTCATGTAAAGTTGATCAATACAAATAATTTCGTGGGTGTTCAAGCATCAGATCTTTCCTGATTCGTACAGCAGCTGAGGAAACTAGATGTAATGTCACACCTCGCTTGAACTTGCACTTGTTTCTCGGTCACTAACATTTAAAGGAGTTCGGTTCTATTTCAAATCTTAAGCTTATTGTTTCTGCAAGTAGATCCTAAACAGATTTGAAAAAAATAAATGAATAACTATAAAATGAGCTATAAAATCGATTCGAGCACACGTATGCTTGTATAGGGTGTGAGAGTGAGCGAGAGGGCAAGGGGATGGAAAGAAGAAGAAACAAAATAAGAAGAAGAAGAAAAAGAAGAAGAAGAAGAAACAATAACAAGAAGAAGAAGAAGAGGAGGAAAAGGAAGAAAGATAGGAAGAAAGAGAATAATAATAATAATAATAATAAATGTAACTTATATAGCGCCAAATCCACTCTGTGGAGTGCTCAAGGCGCAAGAAGAAGAAAGATAAGAAGAAGAAGAAGAGGAAGAAGAAGAAAGATAGGAAGAAAGGAATAAATAAAAGGGAAAGAAGATGAACAAGAAGAAAGCATAAGAAAGATAAAGAAATGAGACTGTTTAAGGAGATTATAAAGCAATTAACATATATTCAAGGATTAATTAAACAGCTACACACTTGGTATTTTCTTTACCATTGGACACCCCTCCCCCCCCCCTCCCCAATTTTTGAAAAAGTCTTAGACATTATTTAGCTGCATGATAAGGAAGACAGTTTCTGCATTCCAATGATTATGTCACTGTTGTATTTGATAGAAAGATTGCCTCTAAAGTGCGTCCCAGAAAAAGTGAACTGTCACCCGAAAAACCTTATGGTTGACTAAGAAAGCCAGCATGAATTAAAAACTTACCAAAATCATATCTCAAAATATCCTATAAAGTAGTTGATTGCTCACTGAAGCATAACATTGTTGATGAGATACGTAAGTACATACAGAGAACAAAAACTGTTCTTTCATGAAAAATTGTCTGTTATTTATCCAAATATGAACATTTCTGAGCCTTTTCATGACTCTGTACTTTGCCGATATCAGCCAGAACAAATACCAATTCATGTCATGTCTGGATTATGCACATTTACACAAAAGTGGCCTTTGCTCACTTGATCGTAGAATATGGCCATATCTTAATGTATCATGATAGAAGAGACCCTAAGCTATCTACATGTATGACATGTTTATTTTTGGAGACTTCTTCTGAATGTCAACTTTTTTTTTTCTAGGACGCACTGTACTGTTATTTGCCCCAGATAGTTATTATGATACTGCTCCCATTCGCCAATAAAGGAATACAAAGAGAATGTATTTTTGTTATCTCGGCGTAAAAAATGAGGTGTTGGAGTGGCCTCTCTCCGTCTGGATAAGAGGCTGGGGTAAAAGCTGAGAAAACAGCTTAATCGGCACTTTAATCATACGAATTGGGTCAACTTTGTACGTTCCCATAACGAATGGGGCCGACCTAATACCGCCTCGAACGTTACACAGGGTTAACGACAAGAGTGAAAATCCCGAAGTAAACTACAATGGTTTCTAGGGTAGAAGGAAAACGTATGCCATGAATTGAGGAATACGTGCTAGAGAAAGGGGAGGGGACTCCATGAAATCAACGTTACCATGATTATTTTACTATTGTCTGAATTACTGTTAAAAGCAGGGTTAAAGCTGTCTTGAACTGCGTTATAATGGTTATGCGTGAACATAAGATATTTTTTCTACTGAATCGACAGAACTCAATTTATCATGCAAAAAAATAAAAAATAAGAAATAAAAAATAAATAAATAAATAAAATCATTAGGCTGAACAAAGTATTGTACAATATTTCAAAATGGTTAGTAGCCAGGTACCATTGCAATTTTAGACAACCGGCGACTAGTCTGAAAGTCTTTTCAAGGTCATATGACAGGTCTCTACCGGTTTTAGTCGGTGGCAGGTGGTCGCAGCTAGTCGCACGATCTTAACAGTCGCAGAAACGGACTTATTCGTTGCTTTTCATGGACATGTGTGTTAGTGCGATGATCCTGCAATTGGTCACCCGACTTGTCGTGTTCTGTTAAATCCGATTGCGCGTCTAAAATCTCCGTTCTGTACGTCATAATTATGTCTTATGTCGTACGACCGGTCATGACTGGTCAGATCAAATCACCACAAGTCGCACGATAAGTGACAGGCACACGGCCACCTATCGCACGACTGTTATTTGGTTGTTGTGCGATCAGTTGGCAGTCTGCTGCAGGTGGAGAGGCTGATTTTACAACCCGTCTGCAGGTCATTTGTGTTCGGACACTAGTCGCACGACTGACCGATTCGCTGGTATAGTCGCGGGTCGTAGTGGAACCCGGCTTAACCTTTACGCGTTATGGAGTTATATAGGGTTGGCTAATCCGTTTCTCTCATGTAACCAGGAAATTACCAATCAGATGTTTTGCTCTCTAGTGGTGGGGGAACTATGACTATTCACTCTCAAGCCCTGTTAAGACGTGAACTGCTAAATGGTCTAAGAAAAGGGGGGGGGGGGGGAGAGAAAAAAAAAGATGAAGTAGAAGAAAAAAATGGCCGAGGCAAAATTGTACATGCCAGGCGCATTCACATTTCTGTATCTCGTAACATAGAAAATCCGCGGGTAAGCGTAGGATGACTGTTGCGGGCAGGCGCATCCGACCCCACCCTCCTCCACACACTGGCAAAGAACCCCACTCTGGTATTGAAAGAACGCTTTGATGTTTGCGAATTCCTGTCATCCATCTTCTTACAGCGAAATGTTATTTCAGGGGGTACTAAGGGAATTCCTTTTATGAAATTAGAAATTTTACATATTGTGTGCATCGTTTGTTTTTCTTCTTCTATCAAGCAGGATTTTGCTATTACTTTATGGCGAATTAATCCTAGTTATGGCATCTTTGGGGCATTTCCTTCCATCCTGAGATTTCATCAGCGTTTCCATCTGAAAATTTTTTTAAAAAATCAATATAAGATGAAGCATTTCTCTCTATGGATCTCTGTCATTCCATGTTTTTTTACCCATGGATCATGCCTTACAACAACCTTGCTTATTTTATAAGGTTCTTAGGGTACAATCTGTTAAATAATTTGATATGAACGAGGTGATGGTAATGCATGATTGATTAATAATTACCATCATATATTTTACGTCATTATGTTTGTTATCAATCTCTTTTCACCGTCCACAAGTGGCTCCTATCCAAGGAACGAGATGAGGTCTGGCGGGCGTTTCATCAAGTGTCTTGTCAGTGATTTTTACTGACAAATTTGCTCTCAGCCAATCAGATGCAAGGATTTCAGTAGCTTATAACAGTTGTCGGTAAAAATCACTGACAAAACACTTGATGAAACGCTCCCCCGATTAAAACTGAACAAATATTCGCTTTGGCCCTGAAATCGATGTGAATATGGCGTCGCCGTGATTTTACAGAGCTAATACAGATTCATTACACGCGCTTCAGTATACTTAAGTCTAACTGGTACTACATAACATGCGTAATGTATGTGCCTGCATGTCTTTGCTGACGAATATAATTTTTTTCTGAAGTTCTGAACCTTTTCCCCTTCCTTTTCCCCTTCATTTTCTTAAAAAAAAAAAAAAAGAGAATAGGCTATCAGCGAGGTTTAAATAGTCTGCTCATGATCAGGTCCAACAATCTTGAATAGATATCAATTTTTTTGTTTAAATGAATAATAGTCACGGATTTCAATGTTACCTATAGCTCGCTTTCCCGTGTCACCTTTGAATATAAAATTCGATTATGTGTCGTTGCATGCAGCAACCGCAAGATCTTCAAGTACTGAAACTATAACCTAGAGGGGGGGGGGGGGGGGGGAAGGAAAGGACAGCCGTGATACATTCCTCAAACTCCCTCATATTCATTAGTTTCCAAGACATTGTGCCTTATTATAATGACAGAGGCAGAGATGGAAGTGAGTAGTGAGTTGGATAAGATTGGTCGTTAAAAATCACTGCACAATAGTGGAATCGAGCGACAAGATTTGCAGTTGATTCCGTCGTCGCGGAAATACCAAACCGGCGCTTCGGAAAATCCCCAGTAGTCCTATTGAAATATAATTCATCAATTAGACAAACGTGAGATCAGGCGACCAGATATCATTTCCATCCCAGTTAGAATTACAAGGGATGGGTTCGACGAACTGAAACCGAGGCCATCATTACAAAACTTCACCCAGAAGGTGTCCGAAAAATGTGAACTTATCGAATTCATTTTCATTACATATTTTTTTGTAGTTTTAAAGATATAGAAAACATACAAACAAATCAAACAAACAAATCAAACAAACAAATCAAACAAACAAATACTTTCTGTTCGTTTTTCTTTGCTGTTAGTTTTCTCTTTAGTTCTATTTTCTCATTTATTCTAATATCAGTATCGAACTCCTTTAAAAAGTTATTTGAAAAATATGAACCCACAACATCACAACTGGGCGTTGTGGCGTGCGCCTGTAATCCAGCTAACAGTGGAAGTTATAAACTGATTCAGCGGACCCAGGTTCGAGACTGAGTCACGTCTTTCGGATGGTGACGTTAAAGGTCGGTCTCCAGACGTAAATAATCATATCTGATTGATACACGTCTGTAAAAACCCAATTACACACACACGCGGTCGCACGGAGTACACAACCTTTAGAAGAATCTCCAATTTCCTACCAAACCAACCTTTCGGCTCTGAATGCGATACTACTGGTAACCATATAATTCAGTTGGTGGTATCACCAAATGCAATATGGAAAATAGTGTATGTTTGGTCAATTAACCGCAGCTTTTCTTGCCAATCAATGACATTTATTATGACAACTGTACACCAGAAATTTATTCAGAAGTTCATGCACTGCGTGCGACTCCTTGTGGGTTCGCTCAGTGACCTCTAGTGGTGCGAAGGCGAGGTAGAGTCACGATGCAGAGGATCACTCTAATGATAATCTAGCGAAAGCTGTCCAAAATGATTTTTTTCTTCATATATTTAGGGACAATGATGCAAAATCAATTAAGAGTGTTTTTTTTTTTTAATCTCTCTCCCCCGCCCCCGCCCCTCTATCTCTCTCTTTCTCAGTATTCACACTTAACTGACAGAAAACACACTGTTTGAAGCTCAATTCAGCCGTCAATATGCCAACCTAATCATGCTAATGCGGTAACGGCGTACTGGCCTGTTGATGAGCTTGTAAAATGAATGTAGAATATTCAGGACTCGTTAATATACCTTACATTAGTCAAATGAGCAAATAATTGTGAAGACGTATCAAAAAGGACATGGAAAACAATATATAACTTGGTCGCGTGACATCTTGACTTTCTTTTCAAGTCTAAAATGTGGACGAAATCGCGTCCTCCTTTATCTGATAGGCTTACATCTACTAGTAATTGTATTTCCCATGCTCTTGTTATCTCTCTTGCCAATTTATTTCTAGGGCAGTTCACCATGTTCACTGTATTGAAGAGAATACGTATGGATATGTTAAGATGACATGCGTTGTAAAGCCTTAACCTTACTCAATGAACATTGAAACATTGCCCTTTATTGCGAGGGGTTTCTTTGACTGAAAAAGATGCTTGGTAATCTTACCTTGTCCGGCTGTGAGTCATCTTTATTTGATGCCACCCAAAGAAAAATTGTATTTAAAGGAGCATTGACTAATTTTTATGTTACGTGAATAGGTTAAACACTTTTTTGGGGTAAAGAATGAATTCAACATGAAGGCAATCAGACACCTTCCTCTTCAGCACCATACACACCATGTTTAAAAAAAAAAGTATATGGTGACGCATTCATTTCATAACTTGCGAATCCGAGGCGTTGGGCGATGAAGCATTGGTAATTGGCAAAATGATGGTCAAATTGAGATATAATTTGACGGTGACTATATATGCCGCCATTTAATATTAGACGGAAGATTGGCTGCACTATCATAATATTTGGAAGACAATCATCTTCCGAAGGCTTAGCTACTCGAATGGCCATCCAAAGTGCCGAAAGGCTGTGTTTCTAAGAAGCGTGCACAATTTAATTCTAGGGGCTTTAAAAACAAATCGTTTAGCCCCAGGAGATGATAAGGAGAAATTGAAAGAACAATTCCAACATGGAGGTTCTCATTTTGTCCACTCTTTACTTTTTTTTTAAACTTGTGAAGTTTCAGTTAATGAGACGGGAGAAATGAAAATTTTTATCATGATTTTTATTCAATACATTGGCTAAACTGGATCTTCATCATAGCTGAATATCATCGAATCAAACAACAATCTAAAAAAAACAAAAACAAACAAAACAAAACAAAACAAAACAAAACAAAAAACAAACACCCCCAAAAAGAATCACATTAGCATGTAATTAGCATACACTACAAAAAGAACCTGGGGATCTCTCTTCCTTGGTTACCAATAAAACTATAACAGATGTTCCATTGTAGACTTTAAAAATATGGTTCACTCCCCCTTTCCCTAAGTCGGTAGGTGTCCAAAATTTAACCTTGCAAAGCCTAAAAAACTTAAAGAAATGAAGTTACACATCTACACCATTTTCAGTGGTCTCTTGCGCATTCTTTCGCCAAACTTTGTCAGGATTTCACCCTATATGCTATTGTTGATATTTCCCCCCCCCCCCCCCATAATTTAGGAGTGCAGCTTTTGTTGGGAGGTAACATTTCTTTTATAATTATGTTGACGTCACAAAAAATTAGGGGTAGGGTGGATTCAACTCTCAGCCAAGCTTTCTCATTATTCAGTATGTACACTCAGATTCAAGATATTTGCAGTACAGGGGGTGGTTCCAGAACTCTCGGATTTCAGAGAGGGGAACTCGAGTCTAACAATTCTCTGAAAATAAAAAAATCGCTATGTCTTTTCCCCAAAAATTCTCTGACAAGCAATAGAGAAATTAGGAAAAAGAAGGAGAAAAAAGAGGGGAAATGGGCAAATGGGGGGGGGGGGGGTGTCATCTTTCCACTTTCAATATGCTTTGACAGTGGATCAGCCACTGCATACCGATGTAGATCACCTTTAACACGCACCATGCTTGGTTACGTGTCACAGGGTCGTATTATCAAACATCTTATAAGACGCCTCGGGATCCTACGATACGCCGCACGTGCGTTTACTCTCAAGTGGAACAGTAATGTGAAGAGCAAATGAAGAGCCAGCGAGTAAAGATATATGGCTCCAGGCCCCTTCAACCCCTCCCCCGAATCCATGATTCGCCTCATGAACGACAGTCAGTGTGTTGAACCTTAGGTTTTGTTAAAGAGAAAGTCCAACCTGGTATTAGGTTGATTTGAATAAAAGAGGAAAAATGGGTGAAACAGATTAATAAAAGTTTGAGTAAAACCCGATAAGAATAAGAAAGTCATGAATTTTTGAAGTTGTGATCAATCAAACACAAACTGGCAACTCCGTGACGTAGCTTGCGAGCTCCTCTCCCATTTCCTCAGTACAGAAAATCTCATCAATTTTCATTTTCTTAGTTTTGGATAAAGGAATAGATCTGTTTCATACAGGTTTCGAGTAAAAACCATAACGTACAATGATTATCTTAGGTGCATGAATGATTGAATATTCTCTTTAGAAAAAACGGGAATTAATATTTTTTTGGGTACAGAGCAAAATAGGAGAAGAACTCCCAAGATACGCCACAGAGTTCCCAATTTGTGTTTGATTAATTAAACTTCAAATATTCAAAATTTTCTTATTTCTCATCATATTTTGATCAAACCTCCACTGATCTGTTTCTTTAATTGTTCTGCTTCTTTTAAAATCATTTTTTTTAATCGGGGGGGGGGGGGGGGACTTTCCCTTTGAATACTAAATTATTTGACTCTCATAGGCTTAATACAGGATCCACCCTGTTCCCGTAGTCTATGGGTTAATCGTAGGAAAATGGTTTTGTTGATATTCTTTCATTTGGAAATAGGAAGTGGACATTAATATTCATTTTGTGGATGACTCTATAACTGATTAAAATGACAGAACACTTCATCTACAATTGCTAAGGCTATATTAAGATTTTAAAATGTTATTGAGAATACCTGACCCCGACAATAACGATGATGGTGATGATTTGTCATTAAACAGAAATGAATCAATGTTATCCCATTCGTTTGCCCTATTTAGTACATGTATATGTGAGCTTTTGATATGGCATATTTACCAACAATTAACTTGGAATTCTAATTCGGTATTTGCAGTTTTTTTTGTCAAAGCAGCTAGGTGGTTGCTGTGGTAATTGTTGTAGTTATTATAGTGGTAGAACAAGAAGGAGGAGAAGAAGAAGAAAAAGAAGAAGAAAAAGAAAAAGAAAAAGAAGGAAAAGAAATATTAATAGTAGTAATAGTAGAGTAGTATAGTAGGATTATCTTCATCATCTTAACAATTGTATTTTTTTATTATCACTTTTGTCATCATTAGTATCATCACTGCTGTTGCTGCTTTTTATCATCACGAATCTCAATCGATTCCATCTATTTAATATTACATTCATATAGTCCAAAGTATTGTGGGAGAGAGAGAGAGAGAGGGAGAGAGAAAGAGGGAGAATATGATTTTTTTTTTCTTCTTCTAACCATCGTCTTAACATTTCAGGCATACTACATGACTTCTACTACGAATCATACACACATCCCCCTACTCTTGATTGCTCGCTGTCAATAAACTATTCCGATCAAATTATAACTGAGGACTGTCAATTTCCCCTAGCCCTGACATTACTACAAATACATACTGGCGGGAAAACCGGTGTAGGTTTAGACACGATCGTCTGATCCTCCAGGGTTCTCCAAATATGGAAGCGTGTTTACCGAACGCATCAGGTGCGGGTCGTCATAGCGCACTTTTTCCCTTCAAAATTTCACCTTTTTTTTGGTCTCACCTATTCTGCCGGTACAATATCATATGCCATGTTTGATGAAATATACTTGGGCTTTCAAAGTGTAATGAGTAAATTCTATACCCCAACAAATTGAGGTTTCAAAACAAAATTAAATATATCTAAGGCCTGTCTTCATTTTCAACAGACGCCAAGATTTATAGAGTAATCCCGATTAATGAAGTCTAAAGATGACTTTATTCAAGGAATATGAAAAGACCTTTTAACGTGACTCTTTTTTTTACCTGCGAATGTTTGTTGCGACCAATAAATATATATTTTACTTTTAAAACACCTGACTATATACCATTTTCTCATAACTTGGGGCGTTATAAATAGATTCATTTCGTTTTGACAATCATCTTTTCCAGTGATCAAATATCTTTAGTATCAAATACACAACAACATTATCTCGTGGGGTCTGAATTTCAGTATGCTATCTTACCTCTTCAAATTCCATTTTTAATAATCACATTAGTTATCATTCATTTATAACAGATATAAACATCAAAATATAAAGATTTATTGGCCTTTGATATAATAACAACCAAGTTACTCGGGGCATCCACTGCTAAAAGATTTGTTTCACATCTACCGTAGATGGCAGCAACACTTTTTAGTAAACAACTCGGTTCAAGTGCTTGGTATTGCAAAGGCTGATTTAAAAAGGTCGGGGGAATATAAGGACCTTTTGATTTACTTCATTTTTATTATCATTATTATTATTGCTTTGCTTGCTTGCTTGCTTACCAGATAATGCAGTAGCGGTGTCTTAGGGCAAGGGTGCTTAGGGTGCTGTAGGGGTGGTGTAGGAGGTACTGGGGGAGATGTCAGGAAATTTTGGTGTACGAGTGGAAAGGACATGCCAAAATGATTGGAAACAAAAATAATCCCTGATTATCGCGAATTTTAAATATTTTTGAACAACTGTATCATGAAAATTATCATCTTTACTCATACTAATAAGTACATCTATAACCTTTTCTTCGTTTGTTACGTTTTCTGCGTTTGTACAAGTGCCATAAGGCTTTCCATATTACTGTTATCATTATTTAATAGACCAAATTCATGGACATCATTATTACTTCGTGAAAAGGTTTCATCTTATCTGAATTTGGCCATGATTCTAAACCAAGATTGACATAGATAAGTAAACAAAATAAATGGGTTGAGGGATTCAATTTTTTTTTTAAAGGACCAACAACAACAACAACAACAACAAAAAAAGAAGAAGAAGAAGAAGAGAGAACCGATAAAGAAATGGTAATTTTATTGCGAGTAAACCCAAATACATTTTTAGTCATTATAATCATAAACTGACAAACTCCAAAGGGAGATCAGATACGTGTAAGTGCAAAATACTTTGCTTGCTCGCAGCATGTTGCACGAGTTGACAAGCATGCCGAGCAGTAAATTTTAAACAGCGCCCCCACCCATCCTCATCGAATGAAAATTCGATGTCTACGCATATAAAGATGTTTTTCGATTATTTCTTCTTATTCTTCTATTTAATTTCATTCTTATTATTTTAGCATCATACATTATGCATCTACTGATTGATTGAAGTGATCCTTTTAAGTTGATTAAAATATAATTCTTGATAAAGTTAACCGTTTGAAGAAAAAAAAAAGCCTTGAGGCATGTATGAAGCACACCGACAAAGAACTCGAAACGTGATTTGATAATGGTGTTGTCTTTTCAGTATGCATTATGTGGCTAGGAGAGATGGATTGGATTGACTTTAGATTTCAGATTTCAGCTTTATTGACTATTTTCAATCATATTCATAACACACTGTAGTACATAACAGTAAATGAATTCAATAACAATAATATAACAATGATGTTTTTCCATATTTTATAAATATATGGGCACATAATTAAATAAACACGATAAAAACTACTTTCGAAAAATAAACTCTAGGGCAATTTCAAAGGCCTATTGTACTGCCCATAGAAATCAGGTTCGGATTACGTAATACGTCATTGTAATGTTCGCACATTTCTAAAGGTGATAGACAGGGCTATTGAAATTGCCTTGAGTTGATTTTTCGAAAATAGTTTTTATCGTGTTAATATCAATAAGTAAGGTATATGATGCACACATTATTAACCTTAGTGATGTTGAAAACAGTTGGACATCTAAAAAATCAAAGCTTTATACGGCTTAATATGAGGAAAACTAAAATGCATTATTGAGAATATATTAATGATGGGTAAAAAACATCGGTACGTTTTTCAGTTGCAAGGCTATAGTAGAGATGGTAAACTTATTTTAGAAATTGAATTTCCCTTTTTTTTTCATCACTCAATGACCGTGTACAAAAGCGTGGGCTTTCCTGCATATTTTTCCGGCAGTGTGGGTACATTTTCATGACATCCCTCTGTCTACAGAGCTCTTTTTTTTAAAGTCACTTTTTTATGGGAGAATAATTTTTCATATACCCGGTATTAGTAAGGAATGCCTTATGAGCAAAATTGTTTATAAGCTTAAAATACACTTAGGAAGGGTTTCTCTATAGGTGGACAATCTAAAAATATATCAGCTTTATGACTATCATGGATATTTGTACAAACACTGAATGTGACATTCAAATCGACAGATTCATTTTTAATTTGGTAAAAAGTTCTATTTTTTTCGGAATGCAGTCTAATTTCTGTACTGATATGAAACAATGTTTTTGAATGAAAAACTTGTGTTTATTGTGTCTAATATGTAAAATGTTATGTTGAAGAAATTGCCTCTCATTAAGTAACCACTTACACTGCCTGCATGAGATAAGATAAATAGTTGTTTATAAGCCAGTTCGTAATATTTCATGGTACAAATGACCCGAAATGATCTCAATTTGCATTTTTTTTTGGGGGGGGGGGGGTGGACGCGCTACATGCGTAACAAGTAAGATCATACATGTCATACTGGTGCGCGCATCGTGATGCATAATGGGGCTTACAAAATGACTACAAATGACCTTTATCTGCACATGCGCAAATTTCAACTGTGAACTGGCTTTCCGAACCTCCTACTCATTGTAAATCAGGTGAATTAAAGGGCAGTCTAACCTTTGTAATAATTTAAAAGCAGAAAAATCAGACTGTGTGATGTAGCGGCTGTCAACTTTCCCATTCGCTTCCAAACACAAAAATTACTTAAATATCAAATTTTCAAAATGTTTAAGTCAGTAGGATCTTGTTTTCTTTTTAGAGGACTTAAAACAATATGCTATCTACAATATATTTTGAGTACCACCCGAGGGAAAAGGCGCTTAGGAGAAAACTGGAATTTCATAGTTTGGTGTACGAGCAATGGGAGAGTTAACCGTAAAGATGTCACAATCGATGCACCAAATTGCCAATTTGAGATATAGTGATCCCATTTTTCCAAACAGTCAAAACTTTATTATTTTTTTTCAACTTTCACCACCCTGTTTCTCTCATTTTTCTCCTTTCACATAAATTAGATTTTTACAAAAGTTGGACTGCCCTTTTAGCAATAGAATGCTGCATTTCACCTATGACATGCGAGGATCATGTCAGTGAATACAACCTTTCATAATATTTCATACGATATCCACTTATTCATGCAACCTTTAAGGGCTCATTTCAGTCTATTTAATCGTCTGCGGTGTCGCTTACAGGAATTATAAATACATCAATATTCATAACCATATCAAATTCTCTTTTCTCCTTCCACAGTGTCGGGATTAGGCGAGTTAAGTTTGATGTGATGCCGATGGGTTTCGGCTGAGCCTTTTCCACCGAATACTGCCGCATTCAGTATACAGGTCTTGGTTGATGCTTCACTGGCTTAATGAGCAAATATAAAGTACTTTAGAAGACAAGAAGATTTAAAGGATGAGCTGTTACTATGGAAACCAGTCGTGCTATGATAGGAGTAATACCCTCCTCAAAAAATCCACCAAACAAAGCAAAGTTTGTTAGAAAAGAGTAAACCTTCAAATACATAAGACAATCTTAAAAGCTTATTCATTGACTTCTTTTTAACAGGTGAAAGTTAAAAGTTCATAAAGAAAACAACAACAACAACAAAAAAACACACAAAAAAACGACGTGTATGGGATACGCATTAACCAAAGCTTAAATTTACGTAGCAAGAGTGCTTGATATACATTAAGCCATGCAATATATTCTACAGTAAATACAATAAAATTTATAGATAGAAATGGCGAAATATCTCTTTTTTACATGTATTTCAGAATTTCAGCCAGTTAGTCAGATCCTATTGAGGGCACGAACGCAGCCTTAGAAGTTATCGTTTCCATTTTACAGGCACCAAATATTTGGTAATACTCGGTAATATTTGATAGATCATGCCAATTTTTCTTCTTCTAGAGCGATTGCTCATCAATATGAAGAACGGCAACCAAACAACCAAAACACAAGCTAATAATGATAATCATTTTGATATTGAGGTCTATATACAAAACAAGTTTGTATTACATAAATAGTCATAATACGAAGTATATCCTCTTCATCTACTTTCATCTACTTTCAGTTGCTATGTACTTTTTTCTAACAACGTCACCAGAATAAGGGGCTATTTAATGAAATCATCTATTATTAGAACTGTCGTGAGGTTAATATCAAAATATTGACATGATTTAATTGACAAGTTTGATGGTTAGGTAAACTCCATTTTTCATTTTGAATGGTCGAACTAATGAAATACACGACAGGTAGTCCGGCGACTTCATCGGACTTAATAGGAGCCATGACCATGATGACCGCAAGAGGTAGATCTGCACTTCAATTATAGGTTTATTAATCCCATAGCGCGAGAAAGGGGTTAGTCGGACCTCACCGATAACGATAGCCAGAGTTTCCATTAAAGGTTTGGTCAGACTTGCCCGATAACAATAACGATAATCTATGCGCATTTAGAAGGTATTTTGCTCTTTTATCGTACATTAATAAATACATGCTGTTTGGCATATGAATACGTGTGTGAGTGTGTTTCTTCCCCCCCCCCCCAAAAAAAAAAAGAAAGAAAAGAAGAAGGTAATGTATGCGCATATAAAATAAAATGTGCCTATAACCATAACGATAAAAGTGCTCACACCTAACCGATGAAATCGGCTGAGTTCTGTCAATCAAGTTCGACGGACACTGCCTACATGATTCGTCTGAACTAACGTCACCTCAAAGGAACAAAAACGATTGGCTCTCAGAAAAAGAAAGAAAGAAAAAAAAAATCGGTGAGCTATATTCTGAAGAAGAAAAAAAAAAATCGTTGGCCGAGTGAATCCACAGAGACGATAAAATCAGAGAGGGAGGCTAATATCGAAGAAGTCTGACCTACCACAAAGAATTCCCATTCATTTTCCACATAACAATGCTTGAACGATTTGACAACATTTTATCGTCATCGTTATCGTCATCGTTATGTGACAAATGTAAGCAGCCCTTTAATGAAAAATCTCGTTATTGTTATCGTTGAGGTATGAACAGTTCTGAAAAGAAACCATGCAGTCAGGAGCCTGGGAACGATTTTGTTACTGGGGGTACTGTGAGCAAAAAAAAAAAAAAAAAAAAAAAAGTCCTCACAGTTTTCGGGTCTCTTTATAACTCCAAAAATCTCTTACAAGCAAGCAACAAAAACAACAACAACAACCAAAAAAAACCAAACAACAACAACAAAAAAGGTCCTCACCGTTTTGGGGTCTCTTTTTAACTACTTTGTTTGCTACAGCACCCCCAGCACCCCCAGCACCCCCAGCATCCTCAGCCTTCTAGGGGGTGCTGCGCACCCCCTCAAGAAATTCTGGGGTTGGTACAGCACCCGCAGCACCCCCGGCTCCCAGGGGCCTGCATGCAGTAGTATACCATTAATACATGGTTGGGAGTGCGTTAGTGCGATCTGGCAACACAAAGGTTTTTATCGTGGTGTACTAACGCACGAGGCGTAGCAGAGTGTGTTTAATAGACACCACGATAAAAACCTGCGTGTTACTAGATCGCACTAACGCACGAACTCACAACCATGTATTAATAGTTTTATAACACGGGTCTACAATCTTAGTGTTTTCTTACAATCTTAGTGTTTGATACGGATTAGCCGTGCGTCAGTCCCCTCGCCGTGCGTTAGTACTTTTTTTTTCACGGTCACGTGGTGTTATTTGACCAATCAGGATGGCTACATTCTTGAACCCGTTTTATAATATACGTTTGGCTACAATGTGGAAAAGAACATCAGATTTTTTCCCCTCATTATTTCCTTTTATTTTTTAATCATTATTTGTCGCTTTTATCAAGCTCCGAGCATGCGCTATCTTTTATTATCATTGCGTTGCTCTAGCTTCGTTACGTCAATATTGACTGAAGGTTACTTTTCATGTCGTATGTGTACAAACTGATCCATTACTTCGTATGCCTACAAACCTTTGTGCATGGCGTATGTACTGGAAGTGCAGTCCCTTCAACGTGTAAATACAGTAAAATAAAATGTGTACATGCTATATGGGCATAAATTCATTTTCACAATTAGTAACTGATCATACATGTACTGTTTAAAACTAAAAACACTTTTGAACTATGTTGGAAAATATAAAGTCTGATTGATATCTATCAAATAAGTCAATATTTATTAAAATTTTCAACCTGTTTGAAACCTGTTGCCTTTCATTCTAAACATTTTTAGATAAATATGATATTCTTTAAGATCAATGAACTTTGAAATTAGAGGGACAGTTTTCCATTCAATCTGATTTTTCTCCAAATAATCAAACGGGTCTTGAATAATACCCGACGCGTCTATCGTCCCAAATAAAAACTTCCACGACACTGCAATATTGACTGCTCAGTGACAATTTGACCAGATAGAGTAAAATAGACATTTGCATTCCCACATCGCGCCTGCTCTTAAAAGACAAGTGACAGATCAATTTTGCTACTTTGTAAGGTTTTGTTTTCTAAGAACCACCCTAGATAGAATCGCAGATTAGTTCGTTTTCTCCCTATCTATAATGTTCTTTTTGTAAAGTTTACCCATTTCCTCTCTCCTGTTGAAATATCGGAACAAAATGGATGAGTTCGGTTGTTACCACGCGTTATTTTCGTAGCCGCAAAATCCAAAATATATTGGCTTTCAGGGAAGGAGAAGGAAAGATTCTCGAAATGAGGGATGCTTCTTGAAAAATTGCCGCAAAGCTGGTTAAAAATTCAGGAGGCTTTGTTTCCATTACTTGATTGAAAATGGCATCTATTACTCCCTTCAACCCATCCACTCGAAACGAAAAATAAGAAGAAGAGAAAGAAGAAAAAGAAAAAGGAAAAGAAGAAGAAGAAGAGAAAGATAGGGAGAGAGAGCAAGGAAATTAAATTATCCCTGAAAATACAAGCAATTGTGTCCTCTTCTTGCCCGCTGAAAACAAACTCAATAAACATAAAAAGACCAACGCTTGCTCATCATTTACCTTTTTGTATAGGCTATACATCGTGGATTAGCATTTTTCTTAAGATAAATTCCTCTGTCTGTTTAAAAAAAAAATAATATCCAGGCTTTTAATTATGTAATAGTAATTTCTTCACTCACTTTACTCTGCCTTATTTCATCTGATCATAAATCTCTATGCATGCTATTCATAATGGAATAGTAATTTTTTTCACTCCCATTCCTCTGCCTGCATGCTTTTAATAATGGAAGAGTAATTTTTACACACGCATTCGTGAGAAGTCATGTCATCTCCCTAAGGGCACACTGGTGTGTGAACTGGAAAGCTTGAAACCCATATCATGTCATTGAGACGAGCGCATGAACTGACATCAACGATCAGATGACAAACATGACGAAGGCACGGCATTAAACATTTTTTTTTAAAAAGGAGAAATGATATGAGCAAAGAGAAATATGTTGAAGAAGAAAGGTCGAGCTACACGTATAATGACCGAAGCTTAAATAAGCAGAGTGGATTTTTTAAAAGCAGTTCATATTGGCGAAAACAAGAAACCATTGCAAGGTTAAATAAGAATTGCAATAGGCGAAAGATTGAAAGTATTCATTTTTGAAGATCTCAAGAAGCTTAAGCACGATGCGAGAGAGAACGATTTTCAGACAAGCAATATATATATATATATATATATATATATATATATATATATATATATATATATATATATATATATATGTGTGTGTGTGTGTGTGTGTGTGTGTGTGAGGGTGTGCGTGTGTGTGTATGTGTGTGTACATTCAGCAATGTGTATCGTTAAAAGGTCAAATAGAAATGTACCCATCTCGTGAGACACCTTCTTCTTTCCCATTTATACCCTAATTATCTGCGAATTCGACTTGCCATTGGATATGGAGAAACCAGTGGAGAGAGATCAGAGAGGTCATGATGCATACATCAAAGAATGCCCTCGAAAAGAAAATCCTGCAGTCTTTCATCGATATCAAGTTGCTCCCAAGGGCTACAGTTTATCCTTGACTTTCGTATGCATTTGTCACCTCGCTAGCAACGTCTGATTGCACGCCAACAAAACAGAAATAATTAACACTACCCTTGTCGGTAGACCCTGCAGGAGATACGATTCAAGTTACACGCCGGTAGTTCATCAGTTCATTTCCTAGCTTTCCTACAATATACATTTATTTCCACAAGAGTTGCCAATGTTATTTGTAATCGCAAATTCATTTCCAAACCAGGTACCTGGGTTAGGTACCCGCCGGGTGTATTCAAAGGTTGTGGGTTTGTTTGTTGTTTTTTTTTTCAATAATAGCTCAGTCACACCGCAAACCGACTCCACACCGACTACCAACCAATCGATTCTTGGCCATTCGCGGTTTAATATATAATTTGTCTGTCTCGTTGGTGTGACTGATGCTAAAAGGGAAACTTGAGTTCTGGAAAAGTGAACAAATAATTTGTGAGCTTTCTCATTCTTATGATGTTAGTTTGGAAGATTATCATAGTAGATATGTCCCCTGTAAAGGATTTCTCTTCAAATGCCCTCATATTCAAAATATGACCAGAAACAGTTGGAATGTTAGGGCCGAACATTTGTGTGTAGTCCCATATACACATTTCTGTGAGCAGTGCATGTGACTCTCAGCATGCAGGATTGAGTCAATGTCTTATCATTTTGGTAATTCTAAAACCTTACAGCATACAACAATTCGTATATATGTGCTATATAATCAACATTCCCAATTGCTTTGGGACAGCTTCTTTCACGATTCAATCTCATGATCAGAACTCAACGGCTCCAAGGAGGAATGCCCGCGATACTTTGTTTTCGTACAAAAATGATCTCACTAAAATGGTCATGTAAAATCTATAGAGCAAAGCGGCTAACCAATATTGAAAGAGGGGAATTCAAACCTTTTCTGTTGCGGGGACTCTAAGTTTTTCTATCAGATTTCAGAGTGGATTGAATCTTAACAAGTGCGTCGGAATATATTTCATGGTACGGTTTTCTCACTTTCTAAATAATGAAGTTCGATCATGTAAAATTTGCAACACAACGCGGTCATCCATTATTTGTAACCGGGGAACTTGATCGTCGTTTTCTACACTTAATTTTTAAGCTTTTTTTTTTTTTGTCGACTTTTGGTGTGGATTGAATAATGATAAGGGTTTCGAGAAAAAACAATTTACGCGAGGGGAGAAAGTGAGGGGGGAGGGATAGATGACGAGGATAAGAATGAGAAAAGGGGACAGAGATAGCGGAACAACGATTGCAGGAGCTTCAAAATTAGATCCAGGGTTCCCTAATTATTCCGTTCACCTGAAACGGTGGGATTTTTCAAACAGAAGTGTAAGGCACACAGAATCACTCCTTACACAGTGTACTAAAGAACTGCCTTATTCCCACCACTTTAGCGAAATGCTTGAAAAGTAGGGGGTGGTACTACCCGTTTTTCCGAAGGTTCGTAATACCGAAGGTTCATTATTCCGAAAAACGAAAATCCCGTACCAGGGGGTTCATAAATCACAACATATCAAACACAATTTGTCATTGCACGCCTAGATTAATCAATAATTGATTTAATCTTGCTCAAGCCTGAAAAATAGGATTCTCGTGTTTTAGTTAGCCGACGGAAAATCTCAACTGAGGGTTATTTGCCATAGCATTCAATTGAATTGTCATCATAATTGAATACAATTGATGTTTCATTTTTGCAATCATCTTTAAAAATGACTGAATTTCAATCAGTAATATACGCTAGCAATAACGTGTAATGACCCTTCAAGTCGCAGATCCCATATTACTTCATTAAAAGAAAAGAAAAAAAATCGAACTCCAGCGGTCAATATTTGTTGACGAAAAGCCAGTTTCGAGGGGTGTTTTTTCTTCATTATAACGCTTATAGGTTCTGCAAAACGGTAGCATTATCTTTTTAAAGATTTTATGAAGAAACAGCAGTTTCCAAAATTCTGACAATTTTTATCCTTCCAAATGATACGAAAGTTATATACAATTTTTTTTTCTAAGCTGGTCATTTGGTTATATCTCCAGACACCTTTTCTATCAAAATATAATCCGATTTCTAGTTGATTTATTGGTTTACATCAATATTTAGGTTTTCGTAAAGAGACAACATTTTTCTCATGTTTTATTCTTCCAGATGATATATAAGGTATACAAGATCTTCTTAAATGTTTTGTAATTTGGTCACATCTCCGGATACGATTTTTTAAAAATAAAAATATCATTTGATTTCGATTTGATTTATTAGTTTGCATCAAATGACAATAGTAGGAGTAATGGATGACATAGGAAATAATAGCTGGCGACGCAGGTGATATATGTTGCTTTGATTTATAGGCATTTCAGTTCGCTTGAATGTTCTTATAGAAAATTTAGGATTTAGAGATAAGATATTAAACATATTCCTTTTCATCTTCCTTTTATTTTCGTTCTTTGACGTTTACAAATGCGATTTTTCTGTGGTTGCTTTATGATTTGTTCGTTTTTGTTTTTATTATTGTGGGAGACTCTTAATGGCAAAGGCAAAGAGCATTATTGGATTCCTCCCGGCAACGGGAGATATCTGTTTTTATTCCATTCCTTTGAAAAGTTAGACGTCTGGTTAAAAATAGGAGGAATGACTGAAATGTTGAGGAAATGAGTGCCTTTAAGCTAAATAACAAGACTTTGGATGAAAAGATTTGAATAGCTATAATACAAGTAACTAGACACCACAAATGCCTCTGATGCCATCGTTGAGTGTTTTTTTTTTTGTTTTTTTTTTTTTTTTTTTAGTATTCCATCTATGTTATTTCAAATCCCTACGCTTCGTAAGCTATGTTTTAGTGGTATATCAGTTTTAAAGGAACTTAGATATTATAATTCAGTCTTGAATCCAAACTTTATTTATGCGGCTTTTTGTTGTTGATTGTATTTTGTTTGTTTGTTTATTTTTATTTTTTGCATTACATATACATGTATTTAAAGCATCTCAAACACCAATATCTTTTACAGTGAAAGTAGATGAATAAAGTAAACATGTATGACTGCCGTTTAAAAAGGCCTGTATACGAGTACAAAAATAAAAACCCCAAACTAAATGTTAAGGTTTATGGAGAGGAATAGAGATGTAGCCTCTTCTGATTGGCTTGGTGATTGCATCTGCAAATTCGATTGAAATCCACAAATTCAGCTACTTACATTATCAATAAAATAATGCGCATTCGTATTCGATGGTATTCTTTAATAATAAAGGCCTCTTCTTATACTTTGCCCCTCAACGATATAATCCAACAAGCGCTTGGACATGGCCGTTAATAGCTGGGAGGAATGGGGGATGGAGAATAATATCTCCATAATAATAATACTTACATTATCAATAAAATAATGCGCATTCGTATTCGATGGTATTCTTTAATAATAAAGGCCTCTTCTTATACCTTGACCCTCAGCGATATAATCCAACAAGCGCTTGGACATGGCCATTAATAGCTGGGAGGAATGGGGGATGGAGAATAATATCCGGTTTTTGCTTCTTGTCTCGTTCCGAAGGGATTTTTCCTTGTTTCCGCTGGGCCGGAGCAAATCTAGGGCTTTGTGTGTACAGGTTGGGTGGCTTGTTTACTTGCTGAGGTACTATTTCATCGACTAGGTGCATTTAGGCATGTCAGTACATATGCATAGATGTCATGAACGCGACAAGAAGCGCCCTCCTGGCGCCGAAGCAAACGATAACGAGCGGTGCTCAAGCTGTTACACTCAGAGTTAGCAGGTACGTCAGTTCTACTTGGGTCTTTTCAAGACAAAGTAAAATAATGAAGAAGTATCGAGTTCAGGGGGGGGGGGGCGTTTTATGAAAGGACTTGTCAGATATTTTATCCGACAAATTTGCTCTCAGCCAATCAGATGCAAGGATTTCAGTAGCTTATAACACTTGTCGGATAAAATATCCGACAACTTCCTTTCATGAAACGCTCCCTTGGTAAAGCCGCCAAAAACTCTTCTTTAATAAAAAAAAAAAAAAAAAAAAAACCCACACACACACACAAACACACACAAAACAACACACAAAAAAAACGTGTCATGAATTTTGAAAACAAATAGAGTTTTATTCCCAAGTGCTCCCTCCCTCCCCCCCCCCCCCCCCCGTCATTTAGTTTTGGTTTAACCGTTGCTGTCTAAAACATTCAGAATGATCGAGTACCAAAACAGGCATTTATAAGTTTCTATAATGAATATTAAAAATAAAAAAGCAAAGTAAAATGTTTCCACCCTGAATCTGAAACCCCGAACTATTATTATTGTTATTATTATTATTATTATTATTATTATTATTGTTATCATTGTTATTATTATCATTATTATTATTATTATTACCATTATTATTATTATCATTATTATTATTATTATTATTATTATTATTATTATTAGTAGTAGTAGTAGTAGTAGTAGTAGTAGTAGTAGTAGTAGTAGTAGTAGTAGTAGTAGTAGTAGTATTATTATTAGTAGTAGTAGTAGTAGTAGTAGTATTAGTATTGTTATTGTTATTATTATTACTATTATTATTATTATTACTATTATTATTATTATTATTATTATTATTATTATTATTATTATTATTATTATTATTATTATTATTATTATTATTATTATTATTATTATTATTATTATTATTATTATTATTATAAAATACATGCAAGCCGTTTGAGGGATGAAATATATTATAATGATGTTACATGTTGTTTTCTGTGGTCACTGACCCTGAGTTACCTGATTGTAAACAAATTGAAGGGAGGGGGGGGGGGGTGAATGACGCATCACTAATTATTTCCCTTCATTCTCAGAAATTTGAGACAATCTTATGGTTAATTGTAATCAATCAACCAAGTAATCAAAGACAAAGTTCATTTCCGTTGCTGCGTTACCTCCGCGAAACATCTCGTATTACGAACGAGGTTGTTTGTATGAATTTTTTGAGGAGGTAGAGGAGAGGGAAGGGTTGGTTGGGAGACCGTAGATAACTTGTGGAGTGATGCCCAATTAATTTTCTCAAAAGCACGTAGGTAAACATTTCCCAAAAATCCCTAATCACGAAATACGATAAACGTTCGCATTACTGGTCATTAACTGCAGTTGTATCGTAAATACATGTCTATTTATATTCTTATATTTCCTTAAATCTAGCTTCAGCCTTTGGCTTCGATGATCGTTATTCGTTCTAATGATAAACCATTTAAAATCACAACAGTGTACTTTTTCGAAGAAATTTTATTTCTGTATACCACTGTTAGATCGGAGAAATTGCCGAGAGTATATTTCTCTCTCTCTCTCTCTCTTTTATTTTCGGCGTCTTGAGGGTTTTTTTTAAAGAAAGCAGGGAAAAAAAAATACCCCAACCAAATCATCTTGTATATTTTTTTCATAATCCTATTAATGCATGAATCTAATCAATATTAAGAAAGTAATCAAACCAATTGAGATGTGTTTTGAAACAGGAAAAAAGGGCAACGCCCTAAATAATCATGACCTGTTATTTATGAACATATTCATGAACATATGAATCAAAAAGAATTAGAGACGAATCCAGACCTCTTGAATTTTATTTCAAAGGATGTTCAACTCTTTTCCATGTCCTAAGTCTATAAGAGATGTTGTTTGCGATGGAACACGATACCGCAGACCTTGAATTGAACCCCAAGGGAGAACATTGGCACTAAATATTAGAATGTTCAGTGCGGTAACAAGGGCCGCGGAGCGATTTTGAAAGTGGGGGCTGATACGATTTCACTCATTAATGACAATTTTCGAACCTTTTTCCCGAGGTTTTATAACACGTGTCTACTCAAAAAAGTGTGTGTGTGGGGGGGGGGGGGGGGCTGCAGCCCCTCGCCCCCGGTTCCGCGGCCCATGCGGTAATCTGACTGCGAACAGTGGGTAATAATTTGAAAAAAGGAAAACTCATAGAACAAGGCAAATTTCGGTTTGATAATTTCATTGGGATATTATATATGTGTATGTATTTTAACAATTTGGATAAAAAGGCAAATTGTCAGGACAAAAAAAGCATTCGGAACTTTTTCTGCCCATGGAAGTGTTTCGAAGTCTAAGGCAAAAACAAACACAAAAACAAAAGGAAACAAAACAATGCAGAAAAAATTGAAAAGCAGTGTTTTGCAGTGTTTTTGTTGCGAGAAATTTGATGAAATGACATTTCTACAATTGATCTTCAAAGATGTTCACAGTAGAATAAGTTAATTTTACTTTGCAAAGTGAGATTCGTTTCAGAATTTATGCAGGCTTTATTCCAGCTGGAGAAATGCAAATTTATTATAAATTTCACACGACTTTTCAGACGGCAGTTTTGTTTATTGCTCACTATAGAAATTCATATCACCTTCAAGAGACTTATGAAATATGACACCGTCATTAAATAATTAATCATGAAAATAATGATTTATTAATTCTAGAGTTACCTTATAGGCTTTCCATGTGAGCATCATAAATGCAATTAATTATTCAGGCCAAGTCCATTTATAAGCAGGAATAGATGTCAAAGAACAAGCCAATTTTGTGTCCAATTATATGTCCTTTAGCTAATTTCAAATCTAGAAATTTAATTTCTACGCCCCCCCCCCCCCCCCATTTTACTTGTCATAGGTTGTTAGACCTGAGAAAAGGGGGAACATAAAACTACGGTCCGTATATGAAGAAACATTCATTATTTCGTTTTCGGTATGTCTCTCCCTCTTTTCTTCTTTTTTGTATATTCCGTAAAAGCAGCGCATAGGAACAGTCTAATTTACGTTTTCAATTTAATCCCAAATGACGCTTTTATCTAGACGGAACTTCTGTTAATTTGGGAAATAAAGCGAGCATAATTTCGTGAATGCTGTAGGCTATATCAGCTTTGGAGCAGTACAAAATGTATTACTGATATTGAAACCATTCACTATAGCGCACACCTGTATATCAGGAACCTCCGGCAATGGCACATGGGCTGTACAACATAGCTCATTTTGCTGCTACAAGGCATTAATTAGTATTGTATTCCCGCTGATTGATATACCCAATGGAAGATCAGGTGATACACTTGCCATTGTATGCAAAGTAAAATCACAATTCCCTGCACGAGGAGGGCTCAAACGGGGGTTGGGGTTGTCGACGGAATTACTCAGAGAAATTGGCCTAGTTTGTGTTTTAACTTGCAAAAAAAATTAATCTGAATTTCTACCATCCTTGCACGATCCGACATGGGGAATATAGGTAACGGTATAAAACAGAAAAAATTGGCACATTTTATGTTTCAATTTTGAATTGTTTATATATTTTGTTCCTCTGGATTTCTTCCTTTTGATTCAAGAGGGTTATTGCAAGGTTGTGTTCTGCTCTTTATGATGGAGACATTATTTTAAAGCACTGAAAAACATAACCCAAATTTGATACCAACACTGTGACTTAGTAAGTAATGACCGGCACTGTTAGTTTTCATTTTCCGTGCCGTTTATGTCACTCATATTTGCAATAGTGATAAAACATATTATTCACCCTTTAATGAGTCTTATGACAAAATCTACGCCATAATCTACTGTGATATAACTTAGCTGTTTTACACGCTCTCATTTTGCTCCTTGTGTTATTATGCCCTCCTCCACTTTCATATAGTTGAAAAAATCGTAGAGTGTCCGAATGGCGGTCAAGCCAAGGAATTTTCCTTGGTCAAACTCGTAAAATTAACCGCTACTTCCGTCTCATCTCTCATTCTACTTATTTAAATATCCTTTAGACGACGCCATAATAGAATCTTAAGATTACAAGCATCCTTGCCTTCTCACCCTCCCTGAAATTTACCACTTCGTAAAAAATCCTATACCGCTTATACGTATCAGGACAGTTACCTTTCGGACAGATACCTACGGACGACTACCTCCTGGAAAGTATCCGCTAGGGAAATTATTTTTTTAAACTTTAATAATGAATTTTAGTTATTGCCATTGAGAAAAGTAGATTATTTAGTACACGGAAATGATTGTGTATTTTGAGCTCTTGAAGTAATCCAAATAATAAGATATTGACTAAATCTTGCTAAAAATCACATCCAGTGAATATCACTTCACACACAAATGGGTGTGTGAGACTGCACACTTCCATGTGGCATGAAAGTTTGGTAAAAACTATCTGTTCATATTTCAGACATAGGGCATCTGATGAGCAGTCCTTTACAGGGAACATTTTTTTTTCTGTGATACTCTTCCACATGTCATACATTATTGTTCACCTGTACCAGAATTTTTTAATGTCACATTTGGGCAGTATCATAATAATATCGCAAAATATTACAAATGCAAAGTTTCGAGGAGATGGAAAACTGATATATTACAAGATATGTAGAATTCGCAAAGATACAATGGTCGAAAGAAGTGTGGTTTGAACTTCACATTGATTTGCTTCGATAAACAATGCAGGTGAATGAGGCGTCACAGATTTACAGGGTGGTTGTTTTGCCAAATACGTTTTAGATAATTACGTAGAATTTTGAAATGCTTACTCCACCTGCAGAAAAAACGTATACGCTTGTCAACATATTTTCTTGTATCTCCAACCTATCGTGGTAAATTATATACCTATATTCTTGATAAATCAGTAGGGAAATAAGTATATCGATGAAAGTTAATGTCCCGTTCAATAAACTTATCTTGTGAAATAAAGGCATATTACGATCTGCTTTTGCTTTAAGCAGTATTTCTCACTATTTTTCTTCAGAGTTTTTCACTTCCCAGAAATTCGTTACCTCAAATGTCAACCTAAAAGCTGCCTCACGGGTAGCTCTTGCTTCTCTCCCTCTCTTATTCACTCCCACTCCCCCCCCCCCCTCCTCGCCCTCCCCCTCCCACTGTCTCTCTCGCTCCCTCCTTCACTCTTACCCTCTCTCATCGTCACTCTCTCTCTCTCTCTAGTTCTCTCCGTCACTCTCTTTATCTCTCTCTTTCCCTCTCTGTCCCCCTCTTTCTTTCCCATTTTTCTTTTACTTTACACAAATCTACCTACCTGTCTACCTACAAACCCACCGGGCCTTCTGCCTACCTGTATTTTTTTCTCCTCACCCTAAATTAGAAACCATTCGTATCCCATGGGTCTTGATCAACACCCTCTCAAAAAAAGACTGTGCAGACGTTTGACCCACATACATCCAGCACTTGAAAATTTGTTTTTTTGTTTTTGTTCTGATGTCATGCAAACACTCATATTTCCCAATTTATTCATCAGGAGCCGAGAGCTAGCGGTAGTGATGCTAATTCGGCAGGAATAAAAAGTAGAGTACTGTCCAATCATTTCGAGATTATGCATTGCCCCGGTTTTTGACACTTTAAACGGACTAAGCGAAGATTCATCAACATTCCCCCCCCCCCCACTAAAAAATGGAATGGGAAAACCAACTGCACTTTTCGCATCTTATGACGCTATATAGTTCGGGGGGGGGGGGGGGGGTTATTATTCAAGTTCCATCAAGACATTATTATTTTGTTGTTTTTGTCGTTGATGTTTTTTTTTTCTTAACACGAATTGTTAAAGAGAAAGGATTTTGCGAGTCATGAGCCCTTGTTTCGAGTGGTGAAACTCGCCTTGTATGAATAAACCGACAAGGGAGTGATGTATGCGATTTGAAGTGGGACAATCAAACAGTATAAACACACAGACATTGAGTCACTGTGTACATCATTACTCAAACATAACAATTTGTCCCATGTCCTATTTCTTCCATAAAATCGAATATGCTCTGAAATCGCTGCAATCGAACAACTCCATGGCATCGGTATTTTAAAGACGAATGTATACAAGCACTTAAAGAATTCAAGCTCCCCGAGCCAAATTGTATTTGCAGGTGCGTTTGAGTGAAAGGCGAGGCATAACAAGTTGTGTAATTTTCAAATCAAGCCCGTTGACGCTTGAGAGTTTATACTGATATGCGCTACAAATCAAATTATGAAGTGATCTGTTATGTTCCGATGAATTGTGTGGCAATGCCATTACCATCGATTTGTACATGGCTTGTGTCACTGAGTCTTTTTTACGCTTGGATCGAAAGATCTAGCCAGCTTGTACTTTAATGAGTGAAGTCACTGTAACGATTCCCATATATGTATGAGAGAGATCAGTTGGATGTCTAGAGTATTCTGCTGAGCAGAGGCGGCGGAACGACGGGCTCGGAATGGAAGTGTGGGGGGCGCCCTTCTATCGTAAATGTATGCAAAGCTTAAAGATTTTTTTCCGCAGAAGCACAAGTTTGTCTACAATTACAAGAAATCAATTTAGAGCCTGTAGGGGACGTTCGCGTAAAAGCCAAGAGGTGTGCCGCTCATCTAACTCTTCCCTTTGTTCAGTACCATCAGACTTGGGGGCAAAAATTTCATCATTCCATTTGTATCATTATTTAAATATGAGGACTTCCTTTCTGCAGTTCCAATCTCCCTATAAACTCCCGTATCAATTTGCAAAATATGCCTCAAGAGACTGTAACTGACAAACTGTCAGTATCCTTTTCTTCTTTCAGATTGCAAAACTTTTTCAATACAGTCAAAGACATGCTAAAACGATTTTTTTTTTTTTGGGGGGGGGGTACATAGACTTGATCAAATTATAGGAGGAAACAACTACAAAAGTAATATTCTTGATGAAAGTGAGCATGAATGTAATACAAAATCAGAATCAAATAAACGTTCTAACTGAGTTACAAAGATGGTTTTTTATGGCCACAAGATGACCACAGAATAGACAACATGAACAAAAGTAATGGGAAATTAGTAGACAATAAAAAAAGGAGTGAGAGAATAAAATATATGCCCGTGATTTATAAGAAATTTACTTTTCTAGGCTGTTAGTGTTTGCATATAGGCCTATTCAGTCAAAAGACAAAATTCTAGAAAATGACGCCAGTCGCTTACATCATGATCATTAAGGAGACGATGTGGCCTGTGATCGAAATTGAGTCACTTTGTATGTTTTTGCTGTTTGTTTTTTAATGAATATTTAGTCTGTTCCCATACGGTAAGACAAACTGCTTTTCAAAAATACAGAGCAAAACAAAAAATCCCAGCCCATCTAAAAAAAAAAAAAAGGTGCCCTGGCAATATGAAAGTATTGCGCTTCACAAATCCGATGGGTTTTACAGACTGACCATAGAGTAGAGATCTTGGTTGCTATCCCCTCCCGCCCCAAACGTGCCATTCATTCATATTTTGCTGCAGCGAATTTCAGAGGTTGTTTACGGCGTCATATGTGAACGGGGCTTAAGCATCATTGGAAAGAGCTCACACAAATAATAGCAAAAACCAGTTTAGTTTAGTTTTTACATAATGCATGAATATGCCTACATGCGGTAGATTATTGATTCCCTTATGCTGGCACTGATCTGGAGCAAGATGACATATTTGGAGCATCGAAAGGCCACCACTCACTATACGATCGACTGCGATCCGATTTTAGAAATACATCTCAATAGCATTAAATATGGGCATTTTAACAAATAAAATCAAGCCTACTCAGGTTCTGAACAACAATGTGAATAATACTTAACATTGGATTTGGGTGCGTTGCCAGCCTGGAATAAATGCCAAATCAGTTTTAAATCGTAGACAATCGTAGGACTGCTCTGACGTCAATACGACTAGGAGCCGATTTGGCCTTTCCTCTGATGAGGAAGCTCGCCATCGGCCGTAATTTCTATTTTACTATTTATATGACTGATTAGAACCTCAATCAAAAATATTTTATGTGTCTAAATGTCTATACCAAATACTTTTACATTTTCTTCCGAAATCGGATCGCAGACCGATCGTACAGTGTGCGATGGGCTTTAAGTTTTTGCTTGGCCAGTTTAGAGTCCTTCACAAGAGCTCCTACATAACTACATACAATTAAATTTTTGTGATTGTGAAGACTCAGCCAATCTTCATTTGGTGCTTTAATAAAGCAAACTGTACTACGTTGTCTATAGGAGGAATGAAATATAATATATCACGACACCAATATCCCGACGTCCCTACATCATTATCCATTGGCTCCATAGGGGAGCGGGAGAGACGCCAAAAATATTATGCCCCCATCTCGATGAAGAAGCTGTCTGCTTTGTTTCAACCATATAGTTTGCTTGCTTGATACCCTAAGCTTTAACCCAGATTTGTTTTCCCTTCATTTGTTCATCATCAGCATTCATTACGTTCCAGATCATCTGTCTTTACCCAAACAATATAAAATCATGCCGTATATAATGTTATCCTATCGCAGGGCCTCCCATGTTATGCCCTTTTACCTACTGTCGCGAAAGTCAATTGACGTCAACCAGTTATTTTATTAAGGCGGGAGATAAAAATAATAGAAATTAACGATAGCAATGGTGTAGCGCATATCAAAGCCAAGGACAAAGGAGTTTGGATGGTAGTATACCTGCTTTCAGCTCAAGCAGCCATAATCAGTTCTAGCAGCCACTATCAGCTCAGAGTGCATATCAAGGAATCTATCCTGCCGGGTACCAATTTAACACATGGGTGGAGTGAAACAACTTACTGTAAATAAAATGCCTTATCCATAAGGACATATGCACCGGCTAGAGATTGGAACCCTCAGCTTTTTGATTGAAGGTCAACTGAATGAACCGCTAAACCACGATGTTGGTGTGGACACTAAGCTATAGATATAAAGGCAGTGTTTTTTTTTTTTTTTTTTTTTTTTTTTGGGGGGGGGGGTATACTTTGATATTATGATTACGTAATTCACTTTCTCGTTAGATCTCTTGTGCTTTAATTGCGCATGCATATGACCGAGCTACCCATCCGTATATTTATCACGTTTATCCATGTTTTGAATTATTTTGATGTAAGTTTCATGTTTCGGGGGTTTGTTAAAGGGGGGGGGGGGAAGAACTCAAAAATCAGATCAAAACTTGGAAATACATAGCTATATTAGAAATGTAGAACATTTGTTACATTCTTGCGTGGTTCTACAGTAAGCCCAGAGTGCCCTTCGCAGACTTGCAAAATAACATTTACGTATTCTACATGGCCGGTGAGGGTGCAATACACTCAAGCTTGTAATTGGCTCATTATTGTGCGTATGCAACACGACACTAGAAAAACAACGGAGGCAAATATTACGCCACATCTGATCACAGAACCCGACACTAACAAAGAGAAGGAAGTCTTGATCCTCAAAGTAGACAAGACAAGACACCATGTTTGGCTAAAGGGGACTGGAATTGCAAGATGGCCAATTTAGTTTACAGGTGGGACTGGACGGAGTTGTGCGACTCTCAGTAATATCGGCTCTACATAAGGAGTCAATGCCTTTGCGCCAACCGAGAGCATACATTTGGGCCTAAAAGTTTTCATCCCTTGTAAGAAAATTCAATTAGGGAAGAACGCTTGCAGGAAAGCGTGGAAATGTAGGCCTATATTGTTTTTTAACCAGGTGCAGGCAAACTTTTGGGCCTACTATTGTACATGTACATGTATATAACAAATTTATAAATGGAACAGGCCCAGACGCGGTCCCAAGGCAAAGGTTTCAGATTTATTTGCAAAAAAATAAAAATAAAATAAATAAATAAAATAAAAAGGCGTTTATAGAACACGGGCGGAACAAGTAACTGAACCTCTACAACCACCTAGGATGTGCAAGCTCGAGTTTCAGCTGTCGTCCGCTCTAAAATTTTGTGGCATGAATTCTTTAAAATAAAACGGATCAATTGGCGCAAGAGAAAGACGACATCTCCAGGTCTCGTGTGCAACCGCAAATGGGAGTTACAAAAATCAAAATGTAACCGCTGTCATCGTCGATGACAAGTGCTCTTTCCGTAGAGAGTGAAAATGAATTTGTTTTCTTGTACAAAATGTCTTTGTATACAGGTGATTTTCCTGCAAAAGGGTAAAATACCGGTACACTTTGTTTGAGCAAACATGTACATTATAAGAGTCCTTGGCATTTTTACTTTTACATCTTACCATAACGCTTTCATAAAGCAAAGTGATATTTTTACGAAAATAATGTAGACGTACTATGAGAAAGAAACACTCAGGAAAAAAATCGCTCCCTTGAAAGCCATTGAACTACTCCCATTATCATTATTTCTCCTACTCTATCGGCGCCTTTTACAGAGTTGAATTCATCCACTCTCTATCGTCAAGGTCGACTGTTCTGTGTCTACATCGTCACCTTTTATGCCCCAGTCACACCGATGAGACCGATAGCGGCAGACTGATATTTAACCGAACAAAGAAGTAACATTACACCCGAGTCACATTGTCAAACCGACCGATCCACAAACTCACACAAGGCACCTTTTGCCTGCCGCAAAACTGCGTCAGCGGCTAGTGCGGGCTTCGAACGCGCAATGTAGAGCATCTTCTCATACGAGGCGTTCTTTCGCGAGCGACGATCAAGTCAACTCATTGTTCAAAACTATTGTTCAATTCAGTAGGATTCATGCCGGTGCGAACTTGAAAAAAAAAAAAAAAGGCCAGACGCTCGCGCTGGAAATTGTGACACAGTCGGTCTGCAGGCGCTCATATGCACTCATTTATTTTTTTTTTCCGCATGCATTGTTACGTCGGGCCAGCGCAGAGAAAAATAAATCGAACCGATTCAACTTTATTTTCTCAGCATAAGAACGCAACAATGCACGCAGACAAAATAATGAGTGCATATGCGCGCATGTAAAATGTCTGAGTGACAACTACTAGCGCGAGCAGTATTAAAGCACGGCTCACAAGATAGGACCGCATCAGTCACTTGTACAGTCTTTTACGGTCGTGAAAAAGTGATATCGTTTAAAAAATAGTGATTGCAAACTGAACAGTGAAAAAAATTCTTTTAGTAACTGGCGTGTTGGTTAATCTCCCTCCAGGCTCGATTAGAGCAGGTAGTGACGCTATCGAAATGACTCCTAATGTGACCCGGGCTTTAAAGAGAGTCGATTAGCCGGTGTGACTCGGTTACAATAGTATGTTTTCGAGAAAAAAATCGAATCAAAGAGGCATCTGTTGTTGGCTTGGGCTAGCCCACTCCACATTGTCGACAAAGAACACTACACATTGTACATATTGAAAGTGGGTGGTGCGTTTGATTTGACACTGATATTGGTGAGAGGGTACACGAAGGATTTTTTAGTTTCTAGTAGCGAATCATGGCGCTACAACGAAAACAGTAGAATCCTTTGAGTTTGGTTTTCTCCCTACTTCCTTTAAAAAGTGCAACATACCTTGTCAGTCAAAGGCGAGCTTAATATGCTTGCGTTTCTGCAATATCTTTTTGTTGTTTGTGCAGCAATAAACACAATATTATCAAATTGTGGTGTGCACTTTATTTATGATTACTGCCTTGAAGAAAAAGAAGAAGAAGAAGAAAACGTCATTAAGGATTTCGTGATTTGGTTAAGCCCTTTCAGGGTTCACATCGAATTATTTCAGTAATCATGGTAATACAGCAATATATAATTTTCATCAGAATGATTAGGTAAGAAGGAAAAACGTTCTCTCAAATTTTGATTTCATGATTATGAAGAAATCCCTCCCAGAAACATGGACTCAAGACAATCCGAATTTTCCCTAAATTAAGTTAACTCTAATTTTCTGTCAGTTTATTATTATTTCCCCTGGCGTTCATTCGAATTCACTATGAACTTTGAAGATATTTGCATACACGGGTATATTTCAACCTAGTGTTTTTGTTGGCTGCACCCATATGGCGATATCATTTGTGTCGCTGGGCTTGGCGAGCATTCAGAACTGAAGCTGCTTGACCTCACAAAATCCCAACTACAATGTTGTTTTTATTAAAAAATTATGTAATATCTGAAATTACTGTAAAAAAAATATGAAAACATACTTCCAATTATGCTTTCAACCATCTGTCATTACTAAAACTCACCTTCGCCTTTAATTACGCCCACCTCATACATCACACATTGAAACACACACGTTATATGCAATTAGCAGGATGGATTTATCCTTTAATGTCTAACCAAGTAAAATTTACACGGCAATGTTCCACAAAGTACACGCGAACTCAACACGCTGCATGCAGTGGAAGGGAACTATTGTAAAATAATAATTGATTACATTAATCACTTTGTGGAATATTGCGCTCCTGCTTCATTACACAAACGGTACGGTTCCCATTAAGTGATTGCGAAGGAAAGGGACGTAGAATGAACTTGCACAAGGGCAGATAAACTTTTAGAAAAACTTCAGAATTAAAAGAAATTTAAGTCTAGGCATCAAACACTGAAAGCAATGTTTCAAATAATTGTCTTTTGCCTGATGCAATATGGGGCAGCACTACCATTTAACATGTTTAATGGTACTACGTAACGCCATCATATCATCATCATAATCATCATCATCATCATCATCATCATCATCATCATCGGAATTTTCATCATCATGATCTTCTTCATCATCTATAAATCATCATCTCTATCTTAATCTTCCTCTTCTCATCATCATCATCATCATCATCATCATCATTATCAGCATCAGCATCACCACCATCATCATCATCATCATCATCACATTTAACATAATATATGTTTAACCATGTTAGATTATCCATGGTTTAACCCATATGGATTACTGATATTAAAACAAGCTTTTCTGAAAAAAATAAAACCAGAAGTCCCTGGTAAAATGTCCTGACTGTGCCTAATTGTTTCCACTATGCGGTACTCACAATGGACATTAGGCTAAAGTATTTCCAATATAAAGTTTTCAATAGAATTGTGTTTTTAAATGATATATTGTTTAAATTGAATATCACCAATACTGAGTTCTGTACATTTTGTAATACTGAAAAGGAAACAGTTGAACACTTCATTTATTTCTGTATTTTTAGTAGAAATATTTGGAGTAAGGTAGAAAAGTGGATATCATCTCCTATATTTACTCTCAAGTTAACTCCACAGAGTATACTTTTTGGATACAAAGAAAAGCGAAATGATGCTTTGAATTGTATTACTATTATAGTAAAACAACAATTATTCTTCTCGAGGCTGAACAAGACTTTGCCTGATTTTAAGAAAATACAAAAGGTATTAAGAACTTACTATATAGATGAGTGTTATATCTATGATATGATAGGGAAAAGAAAAGAATTTATTTTGAAATGGAGTATGTTGAAACATTTGTTTGAATAATGTGATTTGACTTCTGTAAACGTGAAACCTTTTTCATTTATTGTAAATAAAATTGCCCATTGGGGCAAAAATATGGAAAATAATGATGATGATGTGGTTCCCAAGTCAACGTGGGGAATTTGCTCATATTACTGTGACCTGTGTTTTCAGCATGCATTTGGAGACACCGTGAATAGTTCATGCGATTAAATGATGGCGCCTCGTATTAATTGTAGCGCCACAAATAAATCTCCCAATGATATTGCGCAATTCAACTGTTCTAACGACAACCTATTTTTCCCCAACACTGCCCAAACCCGGAGCTTTCTGCTTTACGTGAATACGCATAGTATCCCATAACACACGGTGGCAGAACTGAACTAGACAATCACAACTTTTCGTCGAAGTTGAGGCGTTTGTATGCCTACGTGATGTTTAACTTACAGGGGGAAAAGGTATTCAGAGTATCGAATAGGGTTTTGATATAATTTCAGGTATGGATGTCTAAATAATGCTATTTAGGAAAACAAACTAAATCATGCGTGAAATTATTAACAAAAAGGTGGTTATTCTCATCAGAGATTGCAAGCAGCTTTCTTATGTACGTAGCATTTTCGTTACACAATACCTCGGTTAAGGCAAAAAAAACTTTAAAATTTCGGTGAATGCCTGCACCGTACTGCAGACAGACCTGAATGCTGCGGCTCCAAACGGGGAAGGCTCACAAGGACGGGATTGAAGGTAAATGTGAGCGCTGTCTCGAGCCGCAGCGTGCAGGCCTGGCTGGGGTGAAGGCATCAATAATTGCACCGATTGTGTAATACTATATTCCCACGTAATTGAGCATGATTGTCTGCATGCATTTTTTACAAATTAAATTTTATTTTATTGGAACATTGGGTTTGTCCTTGGAATTAAAACAGGTTTTATTTCACCTTCTTCCTCAATTTTATAATCCGTCGTCATATCAACTCATCAGCCATCACGTTGCTATATACTACCACATCACAAATATTAGCTGGGGGCGCGCATGCATGCGTTTGTAATGCATGTACTTATAGCCCCATAAGTTTTAATTTGTCTAAAATTGGTCTAGGCCTACGGTGTAGGCCTAGATCTATGCCACGCGCAAGTCGGTGGAGACTTTTGATAAACTATTTTTTTCTTCATTTTTTGACCTTTTAAAAATACCATAACCTTTTCTCTCATTTTTGAATTAACGCGACAGTCACTCGACTTAATACCCGACCGTTTATCAAAAGCGATATTCAGTCCCATTGGCAAAAGTAAATATTCAAACCTGAAAGTGCATAGATAAAACAGACACAGGAAACCATATTCATTCCCATTGGCAAAAGTAAGTATTCAAACCTGAAAATGTATAGATAAATCAGACACAGGAAACCATATTCAGTCCCATTGGCAAAAGTAAATATTCAAACCTGAAAATCCATAGATAAAACAGACACAGGAAACCATATTCATTCCCATTGGCAAAAGTAAGTGTTCAAACCTGAAAATGTATGGATAAAACAGACACAGGCAGTGTTAATAGGGACAAAATCAAATGGATCAACAACAGTTGTTCACATAATTATTGCCGAACAATGTCAGGTATAAAATGTAACCCCTTTCTAAAGAAGCTAAAAGTGAAAACTGTTTTTTTGTAATGGCCAGAGAAGATTGACAAAATCATTTGTTCGTGAATTACAGCGCCACTCTTATCTTACCTACATTGTTAACAATATGAATTATTGTAGGTTTAGTGTTTCAGGGTTACACCATATGTAATTTTTCAAGGAATATTAAGAGCCATGAAAAGAGCTGCTGAGCTCTGCTAAGAGCTCTGTGGTTCTCATCCGCCACTGGCTCTGACCTTCATCAGAAGATCTATGACTATGACCAAGGAATTATCCTTGCTATGACTAGAACACTGCACAGTGGAGGCTATTTATTGCCTACGAACATGACGAAGGGATCCGATTCACAGCCTGCTCATTTCGGATTGGCGCCAATAGTTTTTCAGAAAGATTACATGGTGTAACCCTGAACAACTACATACAATAGACGTGTTTACAAATTTATTCAAAATTATGGATGTTTCTTTCCTGGGGACCTAGTAACGAGGTATTCCATTAACCTGTTATTAATGAATGAACTACAATACTTGGAATCCAGTTTGCATACATTACTTGTTGCTATATCTGACAAGCCTCTGGCAAGCTTTCAGGTTGTCAAGAACAACCTTTGTTTTCAAAAGTATGCATGCAATTTGAATATTTTTGTGAACAGGTCTATTCAGTTTCTCCACCATGAAAAAGTATCACTGATGCTTCACTACATAAGGGGGGGGGGGGGCTATCATTCAGCGGGGGGAAAAATGGCGCTTGCTCTTTATTCAGAGAAAACAATAGCACCGCCCGGTGCTTTTTCTATTCATAGCGCAACCAGCATTGACCAGTGACCAGAATGAGAATGCAGCCGTGAATAAAATTCGTGGGCATTTCCGATTGGCGCCAATCAGAAATGAGCAGGCTGTGAATCGGATCCCTTCGTAGGCAATAAATAGCCTCCGCTGGGCAATGTTAGTCATTCTCCTGATGACGATCAGAGCATACTGATCGAAACGTCGAGAACCACAAAGCTCTTAGCGGAGCTCACCAGCCCTTTCAGGGCTCTTACCGGTAACCCTTGAAAGATTACATGGTGTAACCCTGAAAAACTAAACCTACAATTCAGTTTCTCCACCATGAAAAAGTATCGCTGATGCTTCACTAAATATTAATTATGTACACTTTATACGTTAAAAAAGAAAAAAATAACAAACAAAACAAAAAATTAAGAATGGTGTCACTTAAAAGCTCAATTGATAATCGTGTTATAAGAGCACGTTCAGTAGTACTTTGAATGAATTGATACATAAATGAGTTTTATGTATGGCATTTTGGACTGAAATAGATCTTAGTTGTTTTCACATTTCACGAAAAAGAAGATGAGTAGGAAAGATACATTACCACCTGAGGCTTCGCTACCATGGACGTCTGGCAAATTTTCTATCTGGGTCAGCTTTTGATATACAACAGGTGTTGAATTTCATCCTCATTGCGACATGGCAAAGGCCGTTTCAAAATCTATGGAAGGCGCACAAAGCCGTGCAAAGCCGCCTCTGGTGGAAAATGCACCAAGGGACTTTACTACACCAATGTTATTTGAGAGGAGAACTTGAAAAACAAAATAATACGGCATTAACTGGATGTAAATATGTGGATGCCCGGTGGTAATAGTATTCACTTGACTTTCAATCCAAAGGTTGAGGGTTCGAATCTCAGCCAAGCACATAATGTCTTTTGGCAAGACATTAATCCATTTGCCACTCTCCACCCAGGTGTTAAATGGGTACCTGGCAGGATTTATTCCTTGAAACGCACTGTGCGCTGATTACGGCTTCCAGAGCTAATGCCAGGGTAATAATATCCAAACTCTTTGGACACGCATAGGGATGTTATATCATAACGTGATATGTGCTATAAAAGAACGGTTTATTATTTTTTATTATTTCTGTTATTATCATTATTTGTTAATGATGATCATGCATCATTCATGTGGGACGAAAAAAGTCCTCTACCATGTCTACTCGAAGCAAAACTACACAAAAATAATGCAACTTTTCAAAAAAAAATATTCCCAGCTGCTCTCTAGATATTATTGGATTAAACATGTTAAATTCATGTGCAGTCCCGTCTTTAATTGTTTTTTTTTTTCTATTGTGGGGGGGGGGGGGGCGGTGGTAAACTTTATTTTCAAAGATGTATCCAGTAATTACAATATCACGCAAGTTCATCATTTTTAAAAACCTTTTGCGTTTAAGCTGTACTAGGAATTCCCCAGTGGAGTCACTAAAAGTAAGGTTGACAAACATATTTGAAAACATCGTCTGTAAATCGCAGAAATCAATACCTTTGTCATGTTTGTCCTGTTGGCAAGTCATTTGCAAGTCTATTTTAAAAATTGACATACTTTATACGATAGCTTTGTTTTGTTTCTTTGTTTGTTGGGAAACTTCAGGTAACGTCTTTGAAAATTTGGTTCGACAACCAGACAACCCCTCTCAAAATGATTTAACGATGGCCCCGAGAGGGATATAAATGTACAAAGAAGCAACCAACTTCACGGCTCTCTTTCGGGCGATAACTTTTAGCTACTATTAGCTATCGCCAACGGTCTGACGGCAACAATATCATATCGCCAAAATGACTACGTCAGAACAAAACCATAATGCATACATCATCTTCAATTATAATTCATGTATCAATTTGTGCTATCTTGTTTCGCTTTTTTCCAACTCCCCCCCCCCCCCCCGTGTCTCAAGAGGCATGTGTGACTTTCTTCTCAATTTCCATTAAAACTCTTTTCTATTCTACGGGTACTCAATCTTGGTAATTGGGTAATGAGTCTGGCTTGCAGCATTACCATATCAGCCTTTTCTAAATGCGTCATTGGCTCTCTGTTTAATAATACGAAATATCATTAATTTGAAGCACGCTCGGCTATTCTTTGATGTCATGACAGGTTCTACTCTAGAGGTTTAACCCACTGGCAGAAAAGAGTTTTACTCTCCTTAACGAGTGCCAGTTTGAATAAAAGACGACAATCCATGTCATCCCCTTAATCCTTAGATAAAATACATGTCTTGCAATGACTCCGAATAGCTCCATGTTTTATATAATACCTGTCATGAACACATCAATACTTTAAGATCCTGGATTTTGAAATAAATTGCAATAGGATTTCTTATGGAATTTCAAAGATGTAAATTATATCTCACTTAGCTTTCGGGTGGCCATATCAATATCAATATCGGAATCGCATGGCATTTTAAGCCTGCAAGTCGGAGAAAAGCCCCATGCAATCGGCTACCGTTGGTGGCTAGTCGCATCACGACTAGTATGATGTCACTATACGATTCGAAGCCATCATGGCCATAGGGCCTCTACCTTGATTTGAAGGCTGTCAACAGTGCTCTGGATATCATTATTCATAATGACAATACAGATTCCCAATCTGGAAGAATTTGCAATTTGTTTGTGAAATCTAAACTCGTGTCATGCCAGCGAACATGTCAGTTGGCTAATACGGCTCAAAGCAGTTTACATATACTATTTCATTTTTTAAATTAATGCTTAGTGTTGATAATGTAACGTATTTCGTGAAGATATGTTTTTATTGGACGTCCATAGCCTACGAAAAAACATTATACTCATTTTCTTCAGTTAGCCAAGAAAGGAACAATAAAGGGTACTAAAAAATTCGGGATTCTCTGTCTGTCGTACAAATCCGTTTTCTCCCACAAAGCTGTGTTCATTCCATAGGGATTCATCAACTCTTTTTTGTTTTAAGATTTATTGTTATTCATCAACCTAAAAAGCTCTGTAAATATGTTAACTGTATCCATGGTATCCATAGGTGTTTTTTACCATCATTCTATCACAGTAAGGAAATGTATCATTTTTACCTTTCATATTGCTGTAAAGGCAATATAGAAAATTTCAAGTATCGGGTCTTCCGTTCAAATACATTTGTATTCAATTTATTCCCATGTGCGTTTCCTAATTTAAATGAGGGGTAAATTTCTAAAATTACCTCTAAATTTATATGCAAAAGAAACAAATATTTTACCTGCGATTTTTTTATTTTTTCATATTCAAATCTAAACATTTTTGATTGATATTTCGTCAAGCCCAGCACACCCTCTCTCATTATGATCCTTATTTCAATTTTCTAATGTGAAGCAAATGACCTTATAAAACCTTTATGAAACCGACCGTCCACGTACACGTTATTCATTTTCACACCATACTTTAGATGAATATTTTATCAAATTGATCACTTACATAGAACATCAAATCATTGTTCATTTACGCATATTATCCACATTTGAATAATTTGTAACACGATCGCAAATACCTCCGAGAAATCAACTCATTATTCGATTTCAATACCTTATTGTATTACCTCTATAAACCATTTTCTGATTAAGTAATATGTCATTGCTGTGTTCACACATTTTAAAAAAGTGACGCACAAGGCTACTGAAATTGTTCCAGGTTCAGTTTTTGAAAGCCTTTGCCAGGGTGTTTTTGATAAATTTCGTTGTATTGCGCTGGTCACATAATACAAACTCAACCATCAAAGATTCAATTATATTTTTTTTCAGCGTCTTTTTAAAAAAATATAAGTATATTCGAGATGAGTTTTTTCCTTAAAGACGTCTCTTGTGAGGAGTTATTAATGCACGTATAACGTGACAAGATAAGTAAGTCCTATCTGTCACATGTGATCATGACAATACAAAGTGTAGGAGGTTAAGCGATATACTGTATGCGATTATCTTCAACGACTTCAGGTAAACATCTTGTAATAATGATCACGCGCTACCTTTAAACAAACCTTGGCAATACGGTGACAGCTATCGGCTAAATTCATGTTCTTCTTTCCTACAGCATTGAGGAAGGTTCCTTTTTTTTCCTAAGCCTGGGGTTCATAATATTGTATTCAAGATTTTTTCTCTTCTTATGATCAAAATGATAGTTTAAAACTACCTATCAAACTGGCAGTCGAAGTAGATTAAGTAGACCTTGTGGAAAAACTTGGATTCCTTGTAAACAAGTCATCCAAGAGGCCTATACTGTAATACCACTTTGTTCAGGGGGTCAGAAGGGATTTTCCCTCGTAAAAAATATAATTCAATGATTAAAGCAAGAATCATCATTAAAAAATTAAGGTCGCATATTTTTTAACTGTTTCTTGATATTTCTATCAGGAGGGATCATTAGCCCTTCAGGTGAGTCCTGTAGGAGAGCTAAATTGAGTCCAAGTTGATTTTGTTTAAATTTTTTTTTAGAGCTCTTATTTACTAAAAAAACCTAAAACAAGGTTTACTTAATAAGACTTTTAATCTCATTTCAAGTCAGTCGATATAAAAAACGAGCAAAAAATGCCCCTCCATAATCTACACAGTTGAAGAAGTTAGTAGAATTCAGTGGTAAAGTAAGCATGAATTGTTTTACTCTTTGCTTTACACTGCCTTTTCATCAATATTGAGTTTATCTTTTGTAAAAAATGGCCCAAAAATGTAAAATTGTAAAATCCTCTCCTACCAGATTTGGTTTATTTCTCGAAGTTGATTTAGTTTTTACAGTCAGCTGGTTTTAATACATCTTTTTCTCTATGATACAGTCAGAAACTATCAAAACTTCGAAAAACCGAGCACGGGTAAATACGCCGAAAACGATGGATATAGAGTCCTCTTCGTTCACTGCTAGGCAGTGTGTACAAAAGGCACGGGAAAAATCTTGCAACGTAAGCCTGATGTTGATATACATATATTTTTTTTTCTCCATAAATAATGCTGCGTCTTAATCTTCAAAGTCTTTTGATACGTCATAATAAGATAACTTTCCAATGACAAACATTTGAAATAAATATATCTAGAGTATTTATATATATATATATATATTTATATATAAATATTATATATATATATATATATATATATATATATATATATATATATTTATATATATATATATATATATATTTGTATATATATATATATATAAGACACAGTTAATGCATTTTAGCCAGTAATTTGATGTAAGTTTGTTTGATTTTTATCGTTCTCCTAAAGGGAGCCAGGGAGCGTCGAAAATTTGAGAAAATAAAACATCAAACTTACTGGCTACAATGCATTAACTGTGTCTTTGTCTTTGCTTACGTCAATGCCAGTGCGTGAAATATCAACATATATATATATATATATATATGTGTGTGATGGTGTGTGGGTGGGCGTGTGTGTGTGTGTGTGTGTGTGTGCGTGTGTGTGTGCGTGTGTGTGTGTGTGTTTGTGTGTGTGTTTATATATAGATATAAAATATATCAACAACAGGTCGAGCTTTAAAAATATTACCCATGCCTTTCGTACACACTGCCTCGCACTGAATCATGACGGCTCTATATTCATCGTGCGTTATACTCCGTTTTCCTTGTATTTACCTGTGCTCAGTTTTCCGAAGTTGTGTCTGACTGTCATAATAATTATTTCAATTCACTTTCAATCTTTAATAATAAACTAACATTCTTACAAGATATTTCAATAAAGGCACGCTGCCATGAGTTTGCATTGATCCATTTTCAATACATTAAACCGGTTTTAACCTTTACCCTTTTACCGGTATTATTAAAGTTGCTCAAAACGATGTTATTTTTATGATTGCAATTAAGAAATACGAATGCTTTCAGTTTCTATTCACGTTTATTCCCTTTTATATGGAAACAATTCTAGTGCGTCTATTTCTTCGATGAAGGATAGAACAGTAGATCTATTGCCAGTCCAGGCGCAGAGTAGAGATGGGTATGTGATTATGAAAATTGCCGATTTCAATTGTTAGCACTACGCATGCGACAAAATAACAGCTTGAGGCAGTGATATAATGGATTTCCCATTTATCCAACGCATTGATACAATCATTGTTTCGATCGCATCCTTCCAGTTTTCCAATCACAATTTATAATTAAAATTTAAGTGATAAAAGAGAAGACAACAAATAATCATTCCTTTTGTCTCCCAAATCACTCCCATTTCCCATACATGTACAGGCATATCTCCCTTTAATTTTGTCTATCTCATATCCTTTCTTTTTAAATGAAGAAAGTTTTCTCTTTCCCCCTCTCTATCCCTCTCTCTTTCTCTCTTTAACTCATATTATTTCTCTAATATTAATTTTGAGCTGTCTCCTCAATATATATAACAGCAATTTTCAATGATCTTCATTTTGATTTCACTCAATAATAATTCATGAATCATTAATTAACATTTCAATGAATGTGTAAAACAAATAAAGCACATTAAAATGCAGAATTTTCTATAAATATATAGCTGAAATGAATACATGTAACTGTAAAGAAAGCATTGAATGAAATGTTTTCAAAAAATAACCCCCTCCCCCCCCCCCCCCATTTAAAAATGGAAACAATATATATCATATTACTGCATATACATTATATATACAATTATATGGTAATATATACGAATGTATATGTGTATATATAAATATATATGTAAATATATATATATATATATATATATATATATATATATATATATATATATATATATATATATATATGAGTGTGTGTGTGTATCATACACATACAAAACACTACACACACTCCTCTCTCCCCTCTTTCTTTCTTCTAACTCTCTCTTTCCTAATTTACGTTTTCCCTCTTGACTATTCCGTTTCTTGTTTACCATTATTATGTCTATAAAAAGAGTGCACACAGCAACATGCCTGTAGAAATGCTTTTTTTTTTCGTATACTGAATAGAGACAAAAGACTATTTGAAGAGGAAGGGGCAAAGGGAATAAATTCCCCGAATTTCAATAACACTACATTGGAAACCTGTAACTTAAGGAATATGATCTAAAGTTTTTGACGGAAAGTTAATGAAATCGTGATATTTGACTGACACTTCATGTTCTATTTAATTTTTAGCTGTTAAGAAAATCAACCACACAATTTAGCTCTGTTATTGTCAGGAAGGCGCAGGCATACTGGTGCGACGTGTTTTTCATACAAACCGATCAATGATTATTGGTACCGGTACCAATATAGTGCAAAAATACGTGGAACGCATTGCAAATAAGTATTTTAAAAGTGCACAGCCATGAGTGCTTTATGGAAAGTGCAAAAAAAAAAAAAAAAAAAAAAAAGTTGAAATGGGATAATACGAAATGGGAATATAATAATAAATGACTGGGGCTTCACCGATTTTATTTTTAAACATTTTAAAGTGACTAAATAATTTGCAATTCATGCAGATATCTTTCGGAAGTGCGAGAAACATCGCAATATTTCAGTCCTGTTATTGAAACCCGTGTCTAATATCTCAATAATAACACTCAAGGTAGGCCTCTGCCTAGTTATTACACTGCGATAGATAACGTAGAAACATGTATCGTGCAGTGACTCAGGGAATGTTTTATTTATTGCCAGAATTATTGGAAAGTCTTGGGAGACACACAATCCACAATGAATTGATGTTCTCATTGAAACTCGACGACACTTTCTACCATTCCGCCATTACATAGCTGACCGCTATAGAAGTCAAGCCTTCCTCATTCAATTGCGGCTATCGTTAGTCCGTAATCGACCACATAGTCCATGGCAGGTCAGTCCCGTCTAAGGGAAGACGTCATTAGCTTTTAGAGGTGTGTCCTCCAACTATGTATGTACCACATTAATGTATATTTTGTCATATGTTTTGTTAAAAATACAATCATGTACATTATTTTTGCTCATTTATCACTTTGTAAATTGAAAAAGTTGGAAATAAATGTCTTTAAATTAAAAAAAAAAATGAATTATTTGAAACGAACTCGATGTATTACTTGATATAAACGATCTTCGAATAGGTAATTATCATTAATGAGTTGCTTTCCATCTGTGGTCCTAGAAAGAGTGATGGAGAGTGGATCGAATGAAATGATAACTGACAGGAAACGTGCGCCGCAAGGAGTCCAGGGCGCTCAACCTGCCATCATCCATCATCATACACTGACTTGTTAATGTCCATTCGGCTAGGGACAAAACTATAGTTAATTACATGCGTCTGTTTTATAAACGCAGTATCATCACCTGTTACGTCCAGTCGTAGTTAGCAGTTCACTCATCTGTATGATACATTTCAAGAAACATATCTGTTATATATGCATATATATATATATATATATATATATATATATATATATATATATATATATATATATATAATACAATTATCTTTTGGGATAAACATCAATCAATAATATTACAATGCGAAGCGCACAGGGACTTTTGCGATTGTTATGAACTATATAAAAGCTATATTATTGTTTTATTATCATCATCATTCTCATCTTTTTGTTATTATAATTGTAGTAGTAGTAGTAGTAGTAGTAGTAGTAGTATCATTATCTTCATTTTTATTATCTCTGTATTTCCATTATTATTCCATCCCATAAGCATGTACATGTAACGATATATGAATCGCAATATCAGAGTTAACATTATATGGAAGGCACCAACCAAAAGCCTGAGGCTTGTGACAAGTGAGCCCTAAATATAACCATGTTTGCATCAAATTGTATACAGAAAAGCGTCTTGGAGTTACACCATCATTAAGGTAACGAGGAGGAGAAAAACAGGTCAGTATGAGAGAAAAAAAAATTAACAAGGCAGACATGAAGGGCACTATGACACGGATGAAAAGAGGAAGGATGAAAAGCATGAAAAGAGGGATAGATAAATTACATGATAAGACGAGAAAAAAAAGAAAGAAAAACAAAATACGAAACACGGACAGGCGTCGGAATGAAACACATTCATAAAACTTGTGATTCTGGCTGTTGATGAAGAATTCTACATTATCCTGTTTGCCAGGTTCGAGTAATTGCATTTCTTCACGCCGATGGAAAAGGTCTGAGTGCAAAGAATTATGGACACTCCTCGTATTACGTTTTGACATCAGTGAAAATATCAGTAGGTTATCTATCTTAAACATCATCAATATCAATGTATATTGTGATTCGTTTGAAATCCTACTGCGGCGGCACTCAAGTTAATGCAATTTGGATTAATTGCATCTAAAATTCGTGAACACATATTCTCTGTTCTGAATCGTGCCCTGAATTAAATGTATTTTGCCATAATAAGATCAAACTAAAAGTTCATTATTTTTTTTCTTTTCAGTTATTGAGTTCGCTTTCTCATTTTCATTATGGTCACATCTGAAGACTACTAACGTGATTTTTATCTAAATGGGCCAAAATGTATATGTGCATACTCCTATAGGAAAAAAGTTCCTGTGCAAAACTAAAATACTGAAAATTCTACTATATACTACATATATTACAGGTGCGATGCATGTAATGAGAAAGAGCCTGGCTTGTTATTATGTAAGCATTTGGTTTGTCCCTATATACCATCAAATGTTTTATGGATTCTAATTTTATCAGGTAACCATGCAAGGCAAAATTTTCTCAAATTTCAACACCTTTTATTGCCTTCACAATAATAAAGAAGCTCACAACAATTCATAATAATAATAATTAAAAAAAAAATAAGGCCTTATAACTGTTCTTCTTGTTTTAAATCAAATATCCGTCCATAAGATCTGGTCAATAATATATATATATATTTTTTTTCATATTAAAGGACGATCATTTGCTTCCTTTAAAAGTTCAAATGAATTAATTTTGGTAAGTTCCTCTCCTGCGATTATCATATGCCTTAAAAAGTAAAGAGAGAGATACAGTGAAAGAAAGAAAAAAAAAGGAAGGGGGAATACTACCTTCCTGCATGCGATAGCCTTGTTATTTGTAATTCATCTAAGCATATAGACCGCCCCCCCCCCCTCGCCCACCAGTGCCTATCAATGGCTGGACCTATACACACAACTACACTGTATACGGACAATACAAAAATTTTTCTTTAACTCTGTTGACAATTTGAACAGGCTTTCTATAAAGGCCTTCGATATGAACATTCCATAGTGTAACCTCTACGCCATTTCCCTTTAAACAATTACTAAATGGTAACCATGGTAACAATGACTGACATTTTGCCGCAAAAGAATGACCAGGAAAAGAGGTGTGAATTTTCAAGAGCATTTTTATACACTTTAATTAGCGACGTATTTGCCTGCACGTCTTAATGAATTCTGCCGTGGGTACGCGTCCTCCATACTCGGAAATTGATGCCTACTAGAAAGGTTCATAACAACCCACTGGGTATTATGATATTATTATATCGATATTGATATATTGCATTACAGCTTCAGGTCAAAATTGCCTTTAGCACCATGCTTTATGTGGCAAAAAGGTAACTTAAATAGCAAATTATCTTGAAGAGTTTAATCGTAAGCTTGATACATTATCTATTTCGTTAATGTTCTAATTTTCAGATTTTATCGTTTTTTATTGCTTGAATTAAGGAAAAAAAAATTGGACATGTTACCATTTATTTCTTAATCTTTAATAATTTTTAACCGTATTTATTCAGTCTGAAATATGCTTACTGGTATGAATCGATATCCATGTAGTAATGAAAGACGTGTTCACTGATAGGGCACGTGCAGAAGTAGGCTAATCGCCAGATCAATGCTCACTGACAGACTTTGTTCAAATCGCATATATCATTGTATATAATACACGGAAAATCCATGAATTGAATGGGAATTGTACCTTTTCCATTTCAATGTGTGTGCGTGAGAGAGAGAGAGAGAGGGGGGGGGGGGAGGGAGAGAAAGAGAGAGTGGAGAAGAGAGCGAGGGTAGGAGAGAAAAAGGGCATGCTGGTTATGTCTTGTGTATGTGTGTGCGCGCGAGTGTGTGTGCATGTACCCTTCATGCATTATGGGTACCAGGTCATGTTCACACACAGCAATTGAGGGACAGTTGGAAATTGAAGGACCGAAAGCCGGTGCTTCAATTTCAAATCATATTTTCGCATAATTATCCTACTTAAAACGTAAAAGAAATCATTTTGCCTGCTGAATCTTAAAATTAAGCCCAGAACATTACTTTGTAGCTAATATCTTTTTAAAAATCATTTGCTAAATTGCAAAATTTTTCGATTGTTTTTCGGTCCTTCAAATGCGGTGTGTACGTGTTTCGTGCGTGTCCGTCGTTTTGGACCTTATGAACACACACTTTTCTTAATTTCCTTTACTGGAATAGCGCCCTCTTGAGTTCTATATGTCGATACAAATTCTCTATTTGATTGCGAGGGCCATGTAGACACTATCATAATTATCCTTTTATCAGACATCCTTCCTTGATCATCCAAGGAATTTTGAATAAACTATTAATGGTATTAATAGAAATATGAATATTAATAATCATATTTATATTATTAACAGTAAATGTAATCATGAATATTGCAAACATTCGAACTGAAATTGAATTTGCGCTTAGGAGAAAAGATTTTGGTTTTCCATTTTCCCATTATACATTTATACATTTTCCGAAACATATTTCTTGTTTTCTTTTTTTTTTTTAAATGTTGTCCTGGCAATTAAATTATTTTAAAGTGTGTGTAAAGCCCTTGAGGGGCCAGCACATTTGGATGCGCTACATGCGCTTCGGGCAAAAGAACGTACTGAACTTTCATTACATACGCGATATTATTTCCAAAGTTATATTCTGCACATCACAATATTCTGCTTTCTTCTCATTGTTGCCATGGAAATGACATTATTTTTGAAGTGTGTGTAGCTTCACGTGTCTACAGTGCATTTGAAGGACCGGCACAATTGGTTGCGTTGTATACGCTTCTAGTGAACGGGAGTTCTGAACTTTCATTACTTACGTGATATTTTATTTAAATACATCTTCTGCACATCACAATTTCCCACTCTCTTCTCATTGTTGCCATGGAAATGACATTATTTTTTAAGTGTGTTTGGCTTCACGTGTCTACAGTGCATTTGAAGGACCGACACAATTGGTTGTGTTGTATACGTTTTTACTAAACCGGAGTTCTGAACTTTCATTACATATGCGTGATATTATTTCCAAAGTTATATTCTGCACATAACAATTTTCTGCTTTCTTCTCATGTTTGCCATAAAAATGAAATTATTTTTAAAGTATGTGTAGCTTCACGTGTCTACCGTGCATTTGAAGGACCGACAAAATTGATTGCGTTGTATACGTTTACTGAACGGGAGTTCTGAACTTTCATTAAATACGCGATATTATTTCCAAAGTTATATAATCTGCACATCACAATATTCTGCTTTCTTCTCATTGTTGCCATGGAAATGACATTATTTTTGAAGTGTGTGTAGCTTCACGTGTCTACAGTGCATTTGAAGGACCGGCACAATTGGTTGCGTTGTATACGCTTCTAGTAAACGGGAGTTCTGAACTTTCATTACTTACGTGATATTTTATTTAAATACATCTTCTGCACATCACAATTTCCCACTCTCTTCTCATTGTTGCCATGGAAATGACATTATTTTTTAAGTTTGTTTGGCTTCACGTGTCTACAGTGCATTTGAAGGACCGACACAATTGGTTGTGTTGTATACGTTTTTACTAAACCGGAGTTCTGAACTTTCATTACATATACGTGATATTATTTCCAAAGTTATATTCTGCACATAACAATTTTCTGCTTTCTTCTCATGTTTGCCATAAAAATGAAATTATTTTTAAAGTATGTGTAGCTTCACGTGTCTACCGTGCATTTGAAGGACCGACAAAATTGGTTGCGTTGTATACGTTTACTGAACGGGAGTTCTGAACTTTCATTAAATACGCGATATTATTTCCAAAGTTATATTCTGCACATCACAATATTCTGCTTTCTTCTCATTGTTGCCATGGAAATGACATTATTTTTGAAGTGTGTGTAGCTTCACGTGTCTACAGTGCATTTGAAGGACCGGCACAATTGGTTGCGTTGTATACGCTTCTAGTAAACGGGAGTTCTGAACTTTCATTACTTACGTGATATTTTATTTAAATACATCTTCTGCACATCACAATTTCCCACTCTCTTCTCATTGTTGCCATGGAAATGACATTATTTTTTAAGTGTGTTTGGCTTCACGTGTCTACAGTGCATTTGAAGGACCGACACAATTGGTTGTGTTGTATACGTTTTTACTAAACCGGAGTTCTGAACTTTCATTACATATGCGTGATATTATTTCCAAAGTTATATTCTGCACATAACAATTTTCTGCTTTCTTCTCATGTTTGCCATAAAAATGAAATTATTTTTAAAGTATGTGTAGCTTCACGTGTCTACCGTGCATTTGAAGGACCGACAAAATTGGTTGCGTTGTATACGTTTACTGAACGGGAGTTCTGAACTTTCATTAAATACGCGATATTATTTCCAAAGTTATATTCTGCACATCACAATATTCTGCTTTCTTCTCATTGTTGCCATGGAAATGACATTATTTTTGAAGTGTGTGTAGCTTCACGTGTCTACAGTGCATTTGAAGGACCGGCACAATTGGTTGCGTTGTATACGCTTCTAGTGAACGGGAGTTCTGAACTTTCATTACTTACGTGATATTTTATTTAAATACATCTTCTGCACATCACAATTTCCCACTCTCTTCTCATTGTTGCCATGGAAATGACATTATTTTTTAAGTGTGTTTGGCTTCACGTGTCTACAGTGCATTTGAAGGACCGACACAATTGGTTGTGTTGTATACGTTTTTACTAAACCGGAGTTCTGAACTTTCATTACATATGCGTGATATTATTTCCAAAGTTATATTCTGCACATAACAATTTTCTGCTTTCTTCTCATGTTTGCCATAAAAATGAAATTATTTTTAAAGTATGTGTAGCTTCACGTGTCTACCGTGCATTTGAAGGACCGACAAAATTGGTTGCGTTGTATACGTTTACTGAACGGGAGTTCTGAACTTTCATTAAATACGCGATATTATTTCCAAAGTTATATTCTGCACATCACAATATTCTGCTTTCTTCTCATTGTTGCCATGGAAATGACATTATTTTTGAAGTGTGTGTAGCTTCACGTGTCTACAGTGCATTTGAAGGACCGGCACAATTGGTTGCGTTGTATACGCTTCTAGTGAACGGGAGTTCTGAACTTTCATTACTTACGTGATATTTTATTTAAATACATCTTCTGCACATCACAATTTCCCACTCTCTTCTCATTGTTGCCATGGAAATGACATTATTTTTTAAGTGTGTTTGGCTTCACGTGTCTACAGTGCATTTGAAGGACCGACACAATTGGTTGTGTTGTATACGTTTTTACTAAACCGGAGTTCTGAACTTTCATTACATATGCGTGATATTATTTCCAAAGTTATATTCTGCACATAACAATTTTCTGCTTTCTTCTCATGTTTGCCATAAAAATGAAATTATTTTTAAAGTATGTGTAGCTTCACGTGTCTACCGTGCATTTGAAGGACCGACAAAATTGGTTGCGTTGTATACGTTTACTGAACGGGAGTTCTGAACTTTCATTAAATACGCGATATTATTTCCAAAGTTATATTCTGCACATCACAATATTCTGCTTTCTTCTCATTGTTGCCATGGAAATGACATTATTTTTGAAGTGTGTGTAGCTTCACGTGTCTACAGTGCATTTGAAGGACCGGCACAATTGGTTGCGTTGTATACGCTTCTAGTGAACGGGAGTTCTGAACTTTCATTACTTACGTGATATTTTATCCAAAGCATGTTCTACACATCACAATTTCCCGCTTTCTTCTTATTGTTGCCATGGAAAATGACATTATTTTCAAAGTGTGTGTAACATCATGTGTCTACGCTACCTTTAAGGGACCAGCACATGTGGTTGCGTTGTATACGCTTCTGGTGAAAGAGGGTTCTGAACTCATACGTGATATTTCAGATATCAGATTCGAGGGGGGGGGGGGGTGTTTATTGCAGTTTTCATCACAAAACAGATCAACATGCATGAATTCTTCCGCCAACAGTAGCGATTATGGATTATGAACATAGGACACAACACTTAGCGAGACCGATATAGTAAAGATACACATAAGTAACAATGGAATTAAAAAATCTTAAAAGGAGAATCAAAGAAATACATAGGCATATTCATAAAGTGATGATTATAATAATAATAGAGAACAAAGTGACGAAATGGGAAAGTAAGACGGAGCAGATGATAGAACTTGCAATCAGTAAAAGATAAGATGATGAGAATGTGTTCCAATTTCGCACATTGTATATTTGTAAAAGAAATGGTTCCACTAAGGGCAACGGGCAATGATTTTTTTTTTTTTCATATTTCCTCTTTAATTGGGAAAACAAAGGTGTTTTGGTGAAAACTGCAGAGGCACAAATAGATTCAAAGTCCTATTGTGATGTTAACAGGCAGGGCCGTCGGTAAAGGGGGATGTGGGGGTGTGACACCCCCCTCCCCCACCGCTATGGATATCGTCGGTAAAACTGCGCTGTCGTCGGGAAAAATGAGAAGAGGGGGGAAAAAATAAGTAGGGAGGGGAAAGAAGAGAAAAGGAAAAAAAAGGAAAAAGATGAGAAGGAAGAAAGAGAAAAAAAGAAAACGAGAGAAGAAAAAAAAGAAAAAGGAGAAAAGGAAGAGGAAAGAGAGGAAAAGAGAAAAAAAAAGAAAAAAGGGAAAAGACGAAAAGGAAGTAAAAGGCAAAATAAAAATTTGACAATGAACAATGGTAAAGAGAAGAAAAGGTCTCGGAGAGAAGAAGAGATGTTCTGACTGAGGTTGTGCTTGTCGGTACAGTGGAGACGTAGAGTTGGGTCAGGCGGGGCTCTCTGTACCGACATCGGTACCTAATTTCTGTACATTTTCACTACAAAAAGTGTCAATTTTTTTAATTTTTTATTATGGATTGTGTCGGGTCAGGCAGGGCTCTCTGCCTGTACAGTGGGCCAGAATGGCTCCAAAGTGCGCCAAAATTCATATTCACTGAGTTTTACTTAAATTTATAACTTAAGTTATGGGTTTAAGGGCATTCAGACCCATAGAATCCAATGATAATATTTTCAAATAACTCTGACGTCATTAGAATACCGATTTCTGATTGGCTGTCAAAATCCAATGAAAAATAATATATTTCTGGCATTACATTGATTTTCATACTTCAGAAAATTGATAATGCAATCTCTATGCTTCTATATCAATAAGTGAAAATGGTGATAACTTAAAGCCCAAGCATACGGTACGTATGACTTAAGAGGGGGGGGGGGGGGAGCGCCGTACTGGAAAATATTTGTAATAATGAGAAATTTACAATTTATTGTAATGTATGATGTCATTACTTGAAATTTAACTTTAATAATGCATAAACTGATAAAATAATAATATTCAGCTAACTAAAAAATGATTTATTAAACGAAGTTTAACAAAAAAATGAAAAAGCGCCCGCCCTCTGTAGCCTTGATAATTTTGCGAAAAGGAAACGTACTTGTATCACTGAGAAGTATATTCTGTAGGTACTATCAAGTTATCAAAATCATAATACTGACTGATAAGGTCCATACTATTTTGAGTCCTTTTGCCCTACTGTTTAGAGGCCTACTGTCAGAAGAGTGAATTATTTCGAAAAGCCTTCGCCTTGAAATATTCACTGAAGCCATTGAGAATTACTCAGAATGTTGGGTCTGTTAAAAAAAAAAAAAGAGATAACATTTTGAGAGCTTGGTTTTGGTGTTGGACAAATTATAATACAAATCATACTTTCTCCAAAGCCCTATAATTTATTATCTTGCTTACTTCTTATGAGTGTTAATCATGTTTATATGGGACATTGCCGTGTAAAAAAAAAAAAAAAAAAAAAAAAAAAAATTCATGCGCGCCATGTGGCGCCACATGAAGACAGAGAATCCTCTGCAGCGTCTGCGCTGTCCAAAATAAACATATTTTTCCGGGTAACAAATGTGCAAGGAAAATCGGCTCTAACATAAAAAGTGGCAGAAGGTGGCAGCCAAATCTGTCAACTTAAAGCTGCATGAGACATCAGGAAAAATGGTGGTAATAAAATTGAATTGGAAATCCGTGGAAATCTAAACTTTTCATATGGATTTATAAAAAAACACGAATAATCAGTCTATTTTCTACGATAATTACCCTATCATACTCACGAAGATTGCGTTTCTTTCCATTTTTACCCCATTCATAAAGTGAAATGAACTCTCAGGAATATGTGGGAGCAGTTATAGATCGATAACTTAAAAACTACATGTTGAAATAACTTATTTATTTAATTGGTCACAATTTACACTGAAACTCGCAATATGTTGAATTTTGCAGCTTGAAGTAGGAAATATACACCCTTAATGTACATACCGGAGTTAAATATTTTACTGAAACATTCTTCAAAGTATTGTCATTCAAGAGGGCATGACCAAAAAAAAAAAAAAAAAAACGAATTGCCCAAAATGACTTTTGGTGCACTTTAGTTTCCCCGTGGCCCACTGTGCGACGTCTGTAGCGTACAGTGCCGTGCATGATTTCTGTACATTTTCACTACAAAAAAGTGTCATTTTTTAAAATTATGGATCGTGTCCGGTCAGGCAGGGCTCTCTCTCTGTACCGACGTCTCTACCGTATTGTGCCGTGCATAATTTCTGTACATTTTCACTACAAAAAAGTGTCAACATTTTTGACGATGGACCGTGTCGGGTCAGGCAAGGCTCTCTGTACCGACGTCTATATCGTACCGTGCCGTGCATAATTTTTGTAATTTTTCACAACAAAAAAGGGGCAAAACTTTTGCTCGCTCGCAATATAATACCATCACGTAATCGGGGAGCAAGATGCTCAAATATCCTCATATTTGGGTAGTTATATAGGCGAATGTAATTTCTGTACATTTTAACAACAAAGTGTCAGTTTTTTTGCTCGCTCGCTTCGGTCGCTCGCAATAACTACCACCTTATAATCGGGTAGCAAGATGCTCATACTTTGTCCTCATATGTCGGCAGTTTTATAGCCGAATATGTAATTTCTGTACATTTTTACAACAATAAGTATCAAAATGTTTGCTCGCTTGCTTCGCTAGCTCACAATTAATAACTACCACCCTATAATCGGGTAGCAAGATGCTCAAATGTCCTCATACTGAGTTAGTTTTATAGACGAATATGTATTTTCTTACATTTTCACTACAAAAAAGTGTCAAAATTTTTGCTTCCTCGCTTCGCTCGCTCGCAATATATAACTATCACTTCATAATCGGGCAGCAAGATGCTTAAAATGTCTGAATATTAAAGGTAGTTTTATAGCCGAATATTGTGTACATTTTCACTACAAAAAGTGTCAAAATTTTTGCTCGCTCTCTTTGCTTGCTCGCAGTAAAAAAAAAAAGAGCGTCAGCCCTTTGGGAAACTATGCCTTTACGTCTATGGGAAGGGGAGGGGTGGTGAAACTTTATTTAAATACCGTTTTTTTTTTTTGTTGTTGTTGTTGATCGTCGGTAATCGGTGGCAATTTTTGTCGGTATCAGTGGCCTCTACAACCCCCCCCCCCCCCCCCCCCCACTGGAAAAGGTCCAGCGATGCCCCTGTCAACAGGGAATAATATCGGTTGATGCATGTTCCTTTATACAGACTTAGGTGGTTCCAGTGAGATTGTATATCCTCTACGTAGCGTAGAGGATAATACAGAATTGCAGAGGCAAATAAAAGCAAAGTCCTATTGTGATGTCAACAGGGAATGATGTCGGTTGTCGGTTGGTGCATTCATGCCTGCATGCAAATTCATACTTTTGCTAGTCTACAGTGATTTGTTTTGTTTTTGTTTTTGTTTTTGTTTTTGTTTAAATATTATGTAACTTTATGTACTCTGTGTTTACAAAAAAGAACAGAATATTGATTTATATCATTGAAGCTCAATAAAAATAGAATACAACATATTCCCTTATACAGACTTATAACATGTAGAAGGATGGTTTCAGTGCGATTGTATATTCTCTGCGTATCGTTCCTATGCAAACATTTCGAATTTTGGTCCACATATTTTGCACAACATGTGGAACTAATTCCCGTAAATGATCACCGATCTTAGAGTTATTTGAAATTTCAACCCTCTCCCATCCCCCTTTCAATATCTTACTCTCTCTCTCTCTCTCTCTTCCCCAATCTCTTTCATTTCAGAAGGCTTTAATAACGCGTTTCCATAGAGTAGCCGGGAAATGGGTTTCGATAAAACATTTCTAATCAGAGCGACGGGTTCAATATTCGAGCTGTCAATAAAAGACGCTATTTTGCTTTCTCCTCTATTAGTAACTACTAGTGCCCCCTTTTTTTATTCCCCCTCCCTCCACCCCCCCCCCCTCTCTCTCTCTCTCTCTACTTTCTCTTTCGCTCTCCTTCAGAATTGTTATCATTGATTTTAATTAATCTCCATCACTCAGTGTGGAATTGTTAATTGCCGCTACTTTGCTTCCTCCCCTATTAGTTGATAGCTCCCTCCCCCGCCCCCGCCCCTCTCTCTCTCTCTTTCTGCGAAACTTTTTGTTGAAAACCAACATCTTCCCAGTGGCTTACATGTTTGCATTTTCTTAAATGTTCTCCTCTCAGTCTTTATGCGCCCATTTAAAATGATAAGAAAACAATACACACAAACAAACAACGAAGAAGAGGTAAAAAAAAAAATCAAAAGCAGTAACAACTGATTTATAATTTTCATGATATAGCTATTGCATATCGATGCATGTTCGTTAATGTTAGAATAGTACATAGAAGCTAAGATGAATTTAACAAACCGACATGACCGAGGGCATACATAAATAATTGCAAGGCAGAATCGCAAATAAGACACATTATCATTCGCAATTATATATAAACAGGGGCGTCGCTAGTGCGGGGTGTAGGGGGTGTGACACCCCCATTAAAAATTCCGTTGGCAAATGTGCCACCTCTGTCGGTAAAAGAAGGAAGGAAAGGAAAAAGAAAGAGGGAAGAGAAGGGAAAGAGAAAAGGAGAGAGAAAGGAGGAAAAGGAAAAGAAAAAAATAAAGAGAAAGGGAAAGAAAAGAAATAAGAAAAGAATGAAAAGAAAAAGAAAGGAAAAGAAAAAACTGGAAGCGCTCGCTCGTTTTTCTCGCTCGCATTTCAAGTACCTTAACCATTGCCGGTGATATTGATAAGTACTATTCTTTTGAAAGAAAACTGGTTTACATCTTACGTGTCTGTCTTATGTTATACTATTCTTCTACTCATAGAATGATAGTAATAATGATAATAATAATAATAATGAATGTTCAGGAGCGCTAAAAACAGAAAGTACCAAAGCGCTTACAAAATTACGGACTTAAAGAAAGAGTAATGTAACTGCAAGGAATCGAGCTGGAAGTTGACCTAAGAAAGTTTAATTATCTGGAAATAACGACCTGTGACCAATAGCCTATCCCTATCATACCCACTATGAGAACGGAAGATGCCGATAAAACGTACGTTACTTAAATCACGAGAATAGAGTAGCTATACACTAGAACCTGTTCTCAGTGTTTATACCTTTTTTTTTTTTTTTTTTTGCTCGCCCGCTAGCTCATAAAATCTAGAAATAGAAGGGTTTTGGACTGCAAGCGAGGTGCCAAACAGAGTCATATTCGGCAGATAGTGAGCGAATATTATCATGGAGATCTCTTAGAGGCTTATAGTGTATTTTGATGACGAAACAACGCTTCTACCATGAACTGGAGGTTATATATTTAAAAATATTAAAATTTAAAATTCTATTCTTTTAGTATATGGCTTAAGTGTTAAGGAGAAGCTTTTAAACTCTAAATAGCTTTTATACGAAGATTTCAATAGACTTCCTGTCTCTCGCTATTGTGTCTGACAGTGAATACTGAAAAGAACTCGCCACCCTACTCGCTTTCGGATACAAAGGATCCCCATTGTATTTCAGGACGTAATTTCAGTACCCGCCCCTATGTATAGGTTAATGTAATAATTATTCTTAAAAGCTTCCAAGTACCAATGATAACATGCAACATATAGTTTAGACGTAGTAAACCCTGTGTGGAGAAATGAATGTGATACAAATTTAGCTGATCAAAGACTACAGAGTATAGAAGTAGTGAATTATAGATTCCCAAGTTGTTTATTTCTAAAACATGATTAGGCATAGCACTAAATGGAGGCTGATGTGATGTTTAGTTATGAAAATTAGAAATCCCTAAACGAGCGGGGGGAGGGGGCAGATCTTACTTTAGAAAAAAAAAATGATAAAGTTCAGTTCTGGTCTTGCGATTACGTTGTCAAAGAAACTGCATGTAGTGGGGAAAGGTTTCATACGTAGCATGAGAACTGGTGCACACTCTTTGAAATAACCAAAATAAGAAGAAAGTTATACTTGGCCTTGCTGAAAGTAACATGCACTACACAAAAAAATGAGTTTATGGGACTGCAAACAGAAGGGGGTGGGGTGAATGTTTAGTGTAATCATTTTGAATTTCTATTTTTATCATTCATATTATCATTATCATTGTATCATTATTATCATCATCATTATCATTGATATTGTTATCATTATTATTATAATCATCATTACTATTATTATTATTATTATTATTATTATTATTATTATTATTATTATTATTATATATTGTTATTATTATTATTATTATTATCATCATCATTATTGTTATTATTATTATTATTATTAATATTATTATTAATATTATTATTATCATCGTCATTACTATTATCATTATTATAATTATTATTATCATTATTATTATCATTAGCATTTTGTCATATTTCGAATTTAGGGACATTTGAAGAACAATCCCTTTTCATGTTTTTATGAAGACATTTATCTTTGATATATTTCTAAACTGGGTGGTTCATAATCTAGCAAAAGGCCCCAAAACATTTCGTTAAACTAGTAAAGATCAACATCTGCGATAATGTTTGAAAATAATTTCTTGTTTGTATGGGGGGGGGGGGGGGGGGGTATTAGTGTTAAAATGCAGCTTAACAGCTGCTGTCGGCAAATTTAAGTCTTACACACCGACGCGTCGGTGTGTAAGACCTAAATTTGTTTGCATTGAATGTTCACATTTAAAATGTGAACATTCAATTCTAATTTGCTATTCATCAAAATAGTTAGTACTTTGAAATAAGAAGCCATCCATGCCATGGAACGCTGGCTAGGATTGCGGCCTAGATTAAAATTCTATTCTTTTAGTATGGCTTAAGTGTTAAGGAGAAGCTTTTAAACTCTAAATAGCTTTTATACGAAGATTTCAATAGACTTCCTGTCTCTCGCTATTGTGTCTGACAGTGAATACTGAAAAGAACTCGCCACCCTACTAGCTTTCGGATACAAAGGATCCCCATTGTATTTCAGGACGTAATTTCAGTACCCGCCCCTATGTATAGGTTAATGTAATAATTATTCTTAAAAGCTTCCAAGTATCAATGATAACATGCAACATATAGTTTAGACGTAGCAATTCCTGTGTGGAGAAATGAATATGATAAAAATTTAGCTGATCAAAGACTACAGAGTATAGAAGTAGTGAATTATAGATTCCCAAGTTATAGATTACTGTTATCATTATCATTATCATCATCATTTATTTTTCATATTCCGAATTCAGGGACATTTGAAGAACAATCCCCTTTTCATGTTTTAGGAAGACATTTACCTTAGATATTCTTCTAAACTGACGAGGGGCGAATGAGAATGCTCAAATATTATTTTTCACCATGACCAGAAATCAACTTTCTCTTAAATAGAGAGTGATAGATCACGAGTACAATACGACCAAAGTTCTCACTCTATCCTTTTGATTTTCATCATCGTAAACTATGATCGTAAACATCTGTTTCAAAAACGCATGTACACAGCTAGTTCAAATATATCGTAAAAAGATTCGGCAGGGGTGGGGGTATGGGTAACTAACAGTACAAAACCGTCCAGCATAATAAATAACTTTTCCGGACAACACTGAACAGTAACGATTATGGATATGGGACACACATTAGACATAAAGCCTCTAACATGGGCCGCGGGCCGCGAAACCTGGAGGGATGGGGGGGGGGGGGGCTGCAGCTCCCCCCCCCCCACACACACACTCTCTCTTTTGAGTAGACGCATAAAAAAAAATGACCTCTAATTTTCAAGGAAGAAATAATTTCTAGCATTTGATAGAATTGACGAAATTAATATAAAAGACTGTTATTGTAGTAAGAATTCCTGTAAAATGCAGATAAAATGCTAAAGATATAATTTGAATGTCCCAATAATTCCGATTTATGTATCAAGATCTCTCACCCATGTCTATTTATAACATGTTTCCGGTTGGTATAAACTGGCAATACATCCCCGCCTCTTTAATGCAGTTAATGCATACTCTATAGGCCTAATGAAGCATGGATATTATAAACAAAGTGTAGAAGTAACTGACTTTTTTTTCCATTCTCACTTTTCAGAAATAAGAATGACCCCCCTTTCCTTCTGATAAGTGCATCTTTACCAGTGGCCATATCCTCTATTCAAATCTGAGAGGTGCCCGTTCTAATTCGACAAGTGCCCCTTCCGCCTTCTGTTTAATGACATCTCTGATGAGTGCCCCTTTACACCTCTGATAGGTTTTCTTAAATCATTTTGAAATGAGCTCTTTTTCTTCCTAAGAAGTACAATTCCTTCTGATAAGAGCCCCTCCTCCTTTACAAACAAACAAACAAAAAAACCTCCTTCCCATTCTCATAAGTGGCAATATTCATGTGCGACAAATACCACGTTTCATTCTCTGATAATTGCTTTTTTTAATATGACATACTCCTGCTCATTCTCTTTTTTGATAAGTGCCATTGTCGTCCTTTCTCCATAATTTTTGCCCCTAATTCATAGCGATTTAGAGCAACTCTGCTTGAATTTCGTCAAGGCTTGCTCGCTACGCTCGCTCGCATGGTATTTGTTGGTTTGGTTGGTTTTATTTCTGCTTTCAAATAAATACAAATTCAAACTCAAATTTAAAAACTTCAAACAATAACAAATACAGTGAGTGATTTTTTTTTTACAAAAGTAATTACATGACTAAAAGAATCATGTAACAATAATATTATAGAATAAAAGGTCTTTTCAGTCTCTCATGCCGAAACTATGTTTAAACACCTCTCAGAACTTTTTTTTCTCTTTATAATTTGCTGTTGATCATGTGGAACTAATTCCCGTGAATGAACACTGATCTCATAGAGTTCTTTGAAATCGTACTTAGAAGCTAAGATGAATTTAACGAATCGACATGACCGAGAGCACACATAAATAATTGCAAGGCAGAATCGCAAATAAGACACATTATCAATCGCATTTATATATAAACAGGGGCGTCGCTAGCGAGGGGGGGGGGGGGTGGGGGTGTGACACCCCAGTGAAATTTTTCGTCGGCAAATACGCCACCTTGTCCGCAAAAGAAGGAAGGAAAGGAAAAAGAAAGAAGGAAGGGAAGGGAAAAAAGAAAAGGAAGAGAAAGGAGGAAAAAAGAAGAGAAAAAGAAGAGAAATGAAAGAAAGGGAAAGAAAAAGAAGCAAGAAGGAAGAAAAAAAAAACATAGAAGCGCTCGCTCACTTCTCTCGCTCACATTTTTAATATCTTAACCATTGCCGATTATATTGGAAATTACTCTTCTTTTGGAAGAAATTGTTTTCCATCATATGTGCCTATAATGTTATACTATTCTTTTTCTAATAGATTGTTAGTACTATAACTGCAAGGAATCGGGCGGGAAGTTGACTTTAAAAAGATTTTTTTTTGGAGATAACAACCTGTGACCAATAGCATATTCCTATCATACCCACTATGAGAACGGAAGATGCCGATAAAACGTGCGTTACTAAAATCATGAGAATAGAGTAACTATACACTAGAACCTGTTCTCAGTGTATATACAAAATTCTTTTTTTCTCTCTCTCTCTCGCCCGGTCGCTACGCTCGCTCAACAGATCTGGAAACAGAAGGGTTTCGGACGGTAAGCGAGGTGCCCAAACAGAGTCATATTCGGCAGATGGTGATCAAATTATCATGGAGATCTCTTAAAGGCTTATAGTGTATTTTGATGACGAAATAACGCTTCTACCATAAAAACGAATGTGTATTTTTCCTCGCTCCCTGCTTTCGCTCGTATAATATTTAGATACAGGATGGTTTAGGATAGCAAACAAATTCGGCGAGTGAGATGACCGAATATAATTATACATATGTTTCTAAATATCTTATCGGCCTATAACAGTATTCTAATAACGAAATAATACTTCTATCGTTAAAAGAGCGCGTTTGTGCAGGCTTGCTTTGCTCGCTCGTAATATTTAGAAGCAGAGTTGTTTGGGACAGCAAACAATTGGACTAGGGAAGAAACCAAATATATCGTTTAGATATCTTATCCTATGTATTTTGATGACAAAATAACACTTTTTAATATAACGAGAAGCGGTTATTTTTGCCCAGCTCGGTTCGCTCGCTAGCAAAATTTAAAAACAGGGTGGTTCATAATCCGTAATCTAGCAAGAGGCTCCTACGTTAAACTAATAAATATCAACATCTGCGATATTGTTTGAAAATAATTCTTTCTTGTGTGTATGGGGGGTGGTATTAGTCTTAAAATGCAGCATAACAGCTGCTGTCGGCAGATATAGGTCTAACACACCGACGCCCTGTATATAAATGTGAACATTCAATTCTAATTTGATATTAATCAAAATATTTAGTTCTTTGCAATGATAAGCTTTCCATGGAACGCTGGCAAGGATTCCGCCCTGGATTAAAATTCTATTCTTTTTTGTATGGCTAAGTGTCAAGGAGGAGCTTTTATATAAATAAATAGCTTTTATACGAAGATTTCAATAGACTTCCTGTCTCTCGCTTTTGTGTCTGACAGTGAATACTGGGTCTGAAAAGAACTCGCCACCCTACTCACTTTCGGATACAAAGGATCCCTATTGTATTTCAGGACGTAATCTTTAACCCGCCCCTGTGCATAGGTTAATGTAATAATGATTCTTAAAAGCTTCCAGGTATCAATTTTACAGGCAACATATAGTTTAGACGTAGTAAACCCTGTGTGGAGAAATGAATATGATACAAGTTTAGCTGGATTAAAAAAAACAAAAAACTACAGAGTAAAGAGTAAAGAATGGATTCATAAGTTTTTCATTTTTTAAACATGATTAGGCATAGCACTAAATGGATGCCGATGCCATGTTAGTCATGAGTATTAGAAATTCCTAAACGAGCGCGATAGAAGGGGGAGGGGGCAGAGCTTAATTTAGAAAAAAAAAGTAATAAAGTTCACTTCTGGTCATGCAATTACGTTTTCAAAGAAACTGCATGTAGTAGCGAAAGGTTTAATATACTTAGCATAACATGAGAACTGGTGCACACTCTTTGAAATAGCCAAAATAAGAAAAAAGTTATACTTGGCCTTGTTGAAAGTCACATGCACTACACACAAAAATGGGTTTATGGGACTACAAACAGAAGGGACATGAGTGTTTGCTGCAAGCATTTCAGATTATCATTGTTATCATTGGTATCGTCATTATTATCTTTATTATTATTGTTGTTTTTAGTAGTCAGTAGTAGCAATAGTAGTAATAGCAGTAGTATATAGTAGTATGATTATCATTATCATTATCGCCCTTAACATTATTATTATTATTATTATTATTATTATTATTATTATTATTATTATTATTATTATTATTATTATTATTATTATTATCAATATTTATTATTATTATTATTATTATCATCATCATCACCATTATCATCATCATCATCATCATCATATCATATCATTACTTTCATTATCATCATTATCATTTGTATTAGTATAAGTGTTGTTATTATTTCTATTATCATCATCAGCATCATCATCATTTTGTCACATTTCGAATTCAGGAGCATTTGAAGAACAATCCTTTTCAGGAAGATATTTATCGTTGATATTCTTCTAAACTGACAAGGAAAGAATGAGAGCGCTCAAATATCATTTTACACCATGACTGAAAATCAATTGCCTCTTTAATAGACAGTGATAGATCACGAGTACAAAATGCGAGCAAAGTTCTCTATCCTTTCGATTTTCCTTATCTTAAACATTACGTACACAACTGCTTCAAATGTGTACATCAGATTCGAGGGGAATAGAAGGGGGATGTATTGCAGTTTTCAGCACAAAACAGATCAACATGAGGCATGAATTCTTCCGCCAACATTAACGATTATGGATTATGAACGTGGGACGCACATTAAAAATACAGGCAACACTTGGTGAGACCGACATAGTAAAGGTATACATGTACATAAGTAACAATGGAATTAAAGATTTTAAAAAGGAGAATCAAACAAATATAGGCAAATTTATTAAGGGATGATTATAATAATAAGAGGGAACAAAGTGACGAAATGGGAAAGTAAGACGGAGAAGATGATAGAACGTGTTATCAGTAAAAGATAAGATGATGAGAAGGTGTTCCAATTTCGCACATTATGAATTTGGAGAAAAAAAAAATGGTTCCACTTAAGAGCAACGGGCAATGATTTTTTTTCCATATTTCCTCTTTAATTAGGAAGACAAGGTGCAGAGGCACAAATAAAAGCAAAGTTCTATTGTGATGTCAATATCGGTTGATGCATGTTCCTTTATACAGACTTAGATGGTTCCAGTGCGATTGTATATCCTCTACGTAGCGTAGAGGATAATAGAATTGTAGAGGCAAATAAAAGCAAAGTTCTTTTGTGATGTCAATAGGGAATGATATAGGTTGTCAGTTGGCGCATTCATGTCTGCAGGCAAATTCATGCTTTTGCTATTCTACTGCGATTTGTTTACTTATATTATGTAACTTTATGTACCAGGAGTGTCGATCCTGTGGGGGGGGGGGGGCAGGGGGCAGTTGCCCCCCCCCCCCCAAGAAAATATGGGGGGCAAACATATCGCTTTGCCTCCCCCCTCCCAATAATTCCGGAGATGTAAAAAAAAAAAAAAAAGGTTAAGGCCCGGCCACACCGCCAGAACTTTGCTGGAGCGTTCCTGGAGCGGTGAAAAAAATTCATCACCGCCGGTAACCGTTCACCATCGTTTAACAGAAGTTGGCCCCCGTTAAGGCAACGCCGTATACGCTCGGCCACCGCTGATGGTCCCTCCTACCGCTCCGAAAGTTTTGAGCTGCACAAAATATTGCGAGCGGTGAGGAGCGGGCAATTTTCCGCTCCGGCAAAGTTTACCACCGCTCCAACAACGCCCAGTCAAAGTTTGGCACCGCTAGACGCAAGTTCGTGGACGCTTGGGTCCGCTAGGCCAACGCAGAAATCTTGAACGCTGGACCACCGCTGCTTCGCCAGCTTTGCCCGGGCGGTGATTAAACGTTGCACAAACTTTGGTGGAGCGGTTGTAAGCGTTTTACGAGCGGACACGGGATTGCTGGAACGGTGTCGGGCGTTGAAGCAGCGATCCATTGCGGTGATGAACTTTGGTTTGGCGTTGGTATGGAGGTGTCGGAGCTAAACCAACGCTCGCTACCGCTCGCTACCGTTAAACCAACGCTAAAGCAACGCCGGCTTCAGCGGTGCACCGCTAAGGCAACGCCCGTGTTTTCGATTTTTTCCCATTTTGTGCGCGGTGACGAGCGTTGTCGAAATTCGGCCCCCTCTCCCTACCGTTCAAGGAACGCTCCAACAAAGTTCGGGCGGTGTGACCGGGCCTTAAATGATGCAAAAATCGGGAAATGAAACCTTCCCTTCCAAACAAGGAAATACAAAGGGTATACCCTTTGTAATATATTACACGATTATTCTTCAATTTCGCCGCGCGCTCTGCGCGCAAATTCTCTTACTAGTATTTTCCCTGCTTCATGAAAAACTGTGGAGACTGATGCGTTTTTTAAGTACCCAAATGTAATAAAAAGCGCCCTTTTTTCCTTTCTAATAAGTACCCTTTCCCCTTTTGATAAGTGCCCTTTTATCTCCTCCTGATCAGTGCCCCCTTTTCATATCTGATATTTGCCTCCCCAATTCTTTAATATGTCAAAGTTTTCTCTTCTCATAAGTGCCCCCTTTCACCTCTTATAAGTGCCTTTTTCCCTCTTCTGATAAATGCATCCTTTTACATAATTATATTTCCCACTGTTTCTTCCTAAGAGAACCACATCTAGCTTCAAAGAATCGGCGTGGCTTCATGTACCCATAATACTACAACTACATTGTAAGGCAGTGGGGCCGGGGGCAAGAGGGGCAGAATGCCTATCACCCCCCCCCCCTCCCCCACGCAAAGGACTGCACATTCCGCTTGCTCGCTCCTATACTGAAATTAAGCAGATCGCATAAAGTGTGTTGATTTGTTATTGATGTAATCCTAAATCATTCGACATTCCCCCAAATTAATTTTCCGTTACCATTTTAATAGACCAGTTCGGAGTTAGCTTGGGTACAAATGACCCCCCAAAATCCACATATCTTTTGCACATAGAGACATCCTACTTTGTGCCTTTTAGAATAGTCACTGCCCAAAAGGGTGAAGGTGATTCATGAATACCTTTTGTCAGCCCACTGTAGAAGAATACTTCCAGCTGTGTATCAAAGAATGTCCCTCTGATAAATACATAAATAATGATTACATGACTATCATGAGCATGTATCCAGCACCCGTCTCAGTGGGTTTTACAATTTGGGTACAAATGACCTTTATCTGCTCATGCTCAGATTGTATCTACGAACTGGCTTATTACATCGCTGTAATTAAAGCACAAGCAAAGGACTTCAGCACTAGAAAAAAGAAAAAGTCTGAAAATTTTTGCTCACTCGTTTCGCTCGCTCGCACATGAATTATTAGATGATCACACGCAACTGCTAATTGGAGAAGCGGAAGAAGTGTTCATTGAGAACCACAATGAAAATGAAGAAGATGATGCTAAATTGGGTCTATAACGCAGGGTAATACCAATGTCACAAAATGGTCCTTTTTTCGCTTTATATTCACCCCTTGTATTTGCCCCCTTTCCCCCCGAAATGCCCTTTATTTCTGCCCCCCCCCCATTTTTAAAGACTCTCCCCCCCCCCCCCCCCCGGTGTGGAGAAGCTGGTAGTTAAGAGGCGTTCAAAAATTATGTGCGAAATGAACATCGTTACGTTAGGCTGTCTTGCTCCCCCCCCCCCATCCTAAAAATGGATCGACGCCCCTGTTATGTACTCTATGTTTACAAAAAAGAACAGAATATTATTTCATATCAATGAAGCTCAATAAACAAGAACACAACATATTTTAACATGTTAAAACAAGGATGGTTTCAGTGCGAATGCCTATCCTCTGCGTATCATTATATGCAAACAACATGAACAATTCAAATTTAGTCCAACTTATTTGCACTGCACGTGGAACTAATTCCCGTGAATGATCACTGATCTTTAATAGAGTTCTTTGAAATTCAACCATCTCCCATACCACCTTTCAATATCTTACTCTCTTTATCTCCCCCCCCCCCCCTCTCTCTCTCTCTCTCTTCTCTTTTCCCCCATCTCTTTCATTTCAGAAGGCTTTGAAAACGCGTTTCCACAGGGTTTAGATAAAACATTTCTAATTGGAGCGACGGGCCCGATATTCAAGCTGTTAGTAAAAGACGCTATTTTGCTTTCTCGTCTGTTAGTCACTAGTGCCCCCTTTTAATTCCCCTGCCTCCCCCCCCCCCCCTCTCTCTTTACTTTCTCTTTTGGTCTTCTTCAGAATTAAAATCTTTGATTTTAATTAATCTCCACTACTCAGTGTACTTTGCTTCCTCCAGTATTAGTGGACAGAGCTCTCCCCCTCCCTCTCTCTCACTTTTTTTTTTCTCTCTCTCTCTTTCTCTTTCGGTGGAACTTTTTGTTAAAAACAAACATCTTCCCAGTGGTTTACTGTTTGCATTTCCTTAAATGTTCTCCTCTCAGTCTTTATGTTACTCATGTATATTTAAAAGTAGTGACCATTTAAATGATAAGAAAACAATTCACACAAATCAAGAGCAGTAACGATTGACGTATAATTTTCATGTTATAGTTATTGCATATCGATGCATTTTCGTTAACATGAGAATATTACTTAGAAGCTAGATGAATTTAACAAAACGACATGACCGACGGCACACATAAATAATTGCAAGGCAAAATCGCAAACAAGACACATTATCAATCGCATTTATATATAAACAGGGGCGTCGCCAGCGGGGGGTGTGGGGGTGTGACACCCCCATTAAAAATTTCCGTCGGCAAATGCACCACCTCTGTCCACAAAAGAAGGAAGGGAAGGAAAAAGAAAGAGGGAAGAGAAGGGAAAGGAGAAAGAGAAAGAGAAAGGAGGAAAAAGAAAGGAAAAAAGAAGAGAGAGGGAAAAGGGAAAGAAAAGGAAAGAAATTGAAGAAAAAAACTGGAAGCGCTCGCTTGCATCTCTCGCTCGCATTTTAAGTTTCTTAACCACTGCTGGTTATATTGATAATTACTATTCTATTTAAAGAAAACTGGTTATCTTATGTTTCTGTCTAACTTTAAACTATTCCTCTACTCTTTGAACGTTAGTAATATAACTGTCAGGAAACGAGCGGGAAGGTGACCTAAAAATGATTAATTTTCTGGAGATAAACATCTGTGACCAATAGCCGATTCCTATCATACCGACTATGAGAACGGAAGATGCCGATAAAACGTACGTTACTTAAATCATGAGAATAGAGTAACTTTACACTAGAACCTGTTCTCAGTGTATATACAAAATTCTTTTTTTTTTCTTCGCCTGCATGCTCGATACTCTCGCTCGAAAGATCTAGAAACAGAAGGGTTTCGGACGGTAAGCGAGGTGCCAAAACTGAGTCATATTCGGCAGATAGTGGTGTATTTTGATGACGAAATAACACTTCTACAATGAAAAGGAGTGTATATCTTTCCTCGCTCGCTGCTTCCGCTCGTATAATATTTAGATACAGGATGGTTTCGGAAAGCAAACAAATTCGGCGAGTGAGATGACCGAATATTCATGTATGCATATTTTTCTCAATATCTTATAGGCCTATAGTTTATTCTGATGACAATAATACTACTATAAATGAGCGCGTTTTTCCTCGATCGCTTCGCTTGCTCGCAAAATTTAAAAACAGGGTGGTTCATAATCTAGCAAGAGGCCCCTAAACATTCCATTAAACTAATAAATATCAACATCTGCGATATTGCTTGAAAATAATTTCTTGTGCGCAAGAATATTTTTAAAAAATAGAAAATAATTTCTTGGGAGGAGTTTTTATTGGAATTAAAATGCAGCATAACAGCTGCCGGCAAATTTAGGTCTTTCACCCCGACGCCCCTGCATATAAATGTGTCGAACATTCAGTTCCAAACTGATATTCATCAAAATTTTTAGTACTTTGCAATGATAAGCTTTCCATGGATTCCGCCCTAGATTAAAATTCCATTCTTTGAGTATGGCTTAAGTGTTAAGGAGGAACTTTTAAACTCTAAATAGCCTTTATACGAAGATTTCAATAGACTTCCTCTCTCTCTCGCTATTGTGTGAAAAGAACTTGCCACCCTACTCGCTTTCGGATACAAAGGATCCCCATTGTATTTCAGGACGTAATCTTTAGTACCCGCCCCTGTGTATAGGTTAATGTAATAATGATTCTTAGGTCATACTTAGTATGACCTAAGCATTATGTAAGCTAACCCACATCTAAGTATAGACTATTAGCATACTTGAAAATAACTAATCGTTGCACTTTTCATTACTGTAGCCTCATTTTTGCCTTATCATAATGTTAATTGAATTTACCAAATCAACACAAAAATACCGGTCATATCACCCCTATAGCCATTCGATCACTGACACCCCCACCCTATGCCTGAGTGACCTAGGCCAAATCTCTTTGGTCGAAAATCCAAGAGACATAATTCGAGGATTGGTAAGACGGCATCTTTGAAAAGGTGGGAAAAGTGCCAAGTGTCCGCTTGGCGGGATGGTATTTTTAATGATTTTGCGATGAGCAATATGATTTCCTTTTCTTATTTTACGTAACTACAGTTTTTAAAAATACAATGTATTTTTACAAAGAAAAAACAATTGTTAGAATTTTAAAAATAATATTTGTGGCAAAAATAGTCAGTTTTGACTAATTGCCAAATAAAAACAAATAAGAACAACATCAACAACTTAAAAGCTTCCAAGTATCAATGATTACATGCAGCAGACGCGCCCGAAGCAGTTTGGGATTGGGGGGGGGGGGGGGTGGGGGCAAACATTCAAGGGGACTCACCCAGGCACCTGGGTTATCAGATTTTCGGGGTCTTCTTTTCCTTAAAAATTCTCTGACAAACACATTAAAAAAAAAAAAAAGGTATCACTTTTTTTTCGGTCTACTTTTTCCCCCCGCCTCCTGCGCCTATGACATGCAGCATATAGTTTAGACGTAGTAAACCCTGTGTGGAGAAATGAATGTGATAAAAATTTAACTGCTCAAAAACTACAGAGTATAGAAGATACTCTGTAGTAAACTGTATAACTGTGTATAACTGTGGAGACAGAGGCGGCGCTCCCGATGGGGAAGGGGGCACATTGCCCCCACTTTATCAAGTACCCATATGTACTAAAAGTGACCTTTGGGGGGGGGGGCGAAAATGCATTTTGCCCCCCCCCCCAACTTTTTCGTTTGGGGGGGGCAACCCCCCCCCCCCTGCCCCCCGCTTCCTGCGCCTATGACATGCAGCATATAGTTTAGACGTAGTAAACCCTGTGTGGAGAAACGAATGTGATAAAAATTTAACTGCTCAAAAACTACAGAGTATAGAAGAAGAGAATTAGATTCACAAGTTTTTCATTTCTAAAACATGATTATGCTACGTTTACATTATGTTCCCGGCGTCCACGGCAGCCCAGTTTGCTAGAAACGTAGTGTGCTATGGGATTTTTGCCATTTTCCCTTCCTAATTCAAGTTTAGTTATGCTACGTTTATACTTTGTTCCCGGCGGCCACGGCAGCCCCGTTTCACAGGGGCGTCGATCCTGGGGGGGGGGGGGAACAGTTGCCCCCCAAGAAAATATTGGTGGGGCAAATATATCGTTTTGACCGCCCCCCCCCCCCAATAATTCCTGAGATGTAAAAAAATAAATAAATAAATAAATTAGGATAAATGATGCAAAAATCGGGAAATGAAACCTTCCAAACAATGAAATACAATGGGTATTACACGATCAGACTTCAATTTCGCCGCGCGCTCCGCGCGCAAATTCTCTTACTAGTATTTTCCGTGCTTCATGTATAACTGTGGAGACAGAGGCGGCGCTCCCGAGGGGGGAAGGGAGCACAGTGCCCCCACTTTATCAAATACCCAAATGTACTAAAAGCGACCTTTTTCTTTCTAACAAGCACCCTTCCCCTTCTGATAAGTGCCCTTTTCTCTCCTTCTGATCAGTGCCCCCTTTCCATATCTGATATTTGCCTCCTTAATTCTCTAATATGTGCAAGTTTTCTCTTCTCATAAGTGCCCCCTTTCACCTCTTATAAGTGCCCGTTTTCACCTCTGATAAGTGCCCTTTCCTCTTCTGATAAATGCCCCCTTTTACATAATTATATTTCCCACTGTTTCTTACAAGGAGAGCCACATCTAGCTTCAAAGAATCGGCGCGGCTTCAGTAACAGCTACCCATATTACTACAACTACATTGTAAGACAGTGGGGCCGGATGCAAGAGGGGCACAATGCCTATCAACAACCCCCCCCCCCCTCCCCCAAGCAAATTAAGGAATGCACATTCCGCTTGCTCGCTCTTATACTGAAATCAAGCAGATCGCATAAAGTATGTTGATTTGATATCGATGTAATCCTAAATCATTCGACATTCCCTCAAATTAATTTGCCGTTGCCATTTTCAATTCACTACATCGCTGTAAATAATGCACAAGCAAAGGACTTCAGCAGTAAAAAAAAATGTCTGAATTTCTTCGCTCGCTCGCATATGAATCATTAGACGATCACACACGACTGCATATTGGAGAAGCGGAAAAAGTGTCCATTTAGAACCACAATGAAAATGAAGAAGATGATGCTAAATAACGTTAATTAGAATGCAGGGTAATACCAATGTCACAAAATGGTCCTTTTTTTTTTTTTTTTGCTTTATGTTCACCCCTTGTAGTTGCCCCCTTTCCCCCAAATGCCCTTTTTGCTGGTGCCCCCATTTTTTAAAGACGCTCCGCAGCCCCCTCCCCCTCTCCCCACAGCGTGGAGAAGCTGGTAGTTAAGAGGCGTTAAAAAATCATGTGCGAAATGAACATCGTTACGTTAGGCTATCTTGCCCCCCCCCCCCCCCATCCGAAAAACGGATCGACGCCCCTGCCGTTTCAGGCCACCGTGGACAAAACGGGATAAGCGTGAGACAACGCGATGGAACGGGACAGGCAAACTTGACGTTCCGTGATTGTCGTGGATGCCAGGACCTAACACAACTTGAATTAGGAGGGTGGGGGGGGGGGGGGGGAATGGCCAAAATATCACGGCACACTACGTTTCGGGCAAACGAGGCTGCCCTGGCCGCCGGGGAACATAATGTAATGCTACGTTTACATTATGTTCCCGGCGGCCACGGCAGCCCCTTTTGCCCAAAACGTAGTGTGCCGTAATATTTTAGCCATTTCCCCCCTCCTAATTCAAGTTGTGTTAGGTCCTGGCATCCACGGCAATCACGGCCTGTCAAGTTTGCCTGTCCCGTCCCATCGCGTTGTCTCACGTTCATCCCGTTTTGTCCACGGTGGCCTGAAACTCATCAAACCTTTCCCCACTACATGCCGTGGCCGCCGGGAACATAGTGTAAACGCAGCATACACGTAGCATCAGGTCCTGATATCCACGGCAATCACGGCCTGTCACGTTTGCCCGTCCCGTCCCGTCCCATCGCGTTTTCTCACGTCCATCCCGTTTTGTCCACGGTGGCCTGAAACGGGGCTGCAGTGGCCGCCGGGAACATAGTGTAAACGCAGCATTAGCCATAGCACTAAATGGATGCTGATGTCATGTTAGTCATGAGAAATAGAAATTCCTAAACAAGCGCGGGAGAGGGGGGGGGGGGGGCAAAGGTTACTTTAGATTAAAAGTAATAAAGTTCACTTCTGGTCATGCAATTACCTTGTCAAAGAAACTGCATGTAGTGGGGAAAGGTTTGATGAGTAATGGTGCACACTCTTTGAAATTTCCAAAATAAGAAGAAAGTTATACTTGGCCTTTTTGTGTCATTTATGTATGATTAATGTTCTGTTGAATTGTAAACTTTGAAGGTAAAAATAAATCCTCTAACGTGGCAAAGAAAAAAAAATGTCCACCATGTCTCCCCCACCCCCTCCCCCTATCTCCATCTCTTTCTCTCTCTCTTTCTCCCCCCCCCCCCTCTTTCTTTCTCTTTCTCTCTCTCTCTCCCTCTCTCTCTCTCTCTCTCTCACAATCCAGTCACACAGCCCCAAAGAAAGTAAGTCATTCGGGCTGAGATCTGGTGAGCTGGGAGGCCATTTGACGGGGTGGTTTGTTATGATGACTCTGCTGTCGAAGAGTTCTCACATGAAAGAAGTCATGTTTAAATTTCTATTCACTCTCATTGAGAGATTTGGTGAAAGAAACATAACAAAGAACATAAAAAGAAATGCAAATTGAACCATCGCGTTCCAAGGCAAGATTGCTGCATCCTTACAATTCTTGACCATTTATTCTGCGCAACTCGGTTTTGACATTGAATTTTAAACTCTTCTTGCTCGTCGCTGCGTGACCCTTTCGCATTGTATGAGGTATCAAAAGAAAGAAGAAAAAACTGAACTTTATTATGGTGCATATGATATTTCATGAACTGTTTCATACCACCGGAAAAATAACTGACCGTCTCGGTTTCCTTTTTCCTGGGACGCACTGTCTAAATCTATATTCTATAATTTTTGCTTTACAAATAACCGGACGACAAGCATATTCAGACAGATGTCACAAAAAAGTAACGTACTTTATTTTAAAATAAAAAAGGAAAACATACAAGGAGACACAAATGAACTTTCAAAACAAACTATAAAATGTTCATATAGGCTACAAGGTTGAATGCAGAAAGGATGAAGTGAACTTTTAAATAACAGAGTGATGCAGTCCAGAGTATAAGATATATATATCTTCTTTTTTTGGGGGGGGGGGAGAAAACGGGATGGAAGATTTAAAAAGAAATATATGTTTTTTTCAAGTATCTCAGTCATACAATTTTCTATTCGTTGTTTACACAGTGCTGACACAAGATTGTGGTATTCAATAAAAAGCATCTTTGAAAGTCTGAAAAAAATCAATTAATCATATCAAAAGTTTATAGTTTGGCTACAAAGCATTAATACATGTACATACGTAAGATTCATCATGAATATCAATGTAAGAATGCTGTGCAAAGACTGGAGCACTAATTATGATATATTATTACGAAAATTAAGTATGAATTCTTTAGAGAATAGACGAAAATACCTCCGCCTTGTGTTTTATTTTATGCTTGTTAATGGTTCAATAGATAGGTGCACACCTGCAAACAGAATTGGAAGAAACGATCATAATCTAAAAGGATTCGGTAACTTTGTGGAGGCTTCATTTAATAAATTGTTGAATTTTGATATCTGACTACATCGACTGAGCAGATGTCAGCGGAGCAGTTGTCGCGGAGGAATTATCGCTCGATCGCATCAAATGTCGACGGAGCAATTGTCGCAGAAGCAATTGTCACATATATTCATTTTTTATCAACAGAGCAATTGTCGCGGAGCAACTGTCGCTCGATCGGAGCAAATGTCGGCGGAGCAATTGTCGCATATATTCATTTTTATCGATGGAGCAGTTGTCGCGGAGTAATTGTCGCTTGATCGGAGCAAATGTCGACGGAGCAAATGTCGCAGGGGCAATTGTCGCCGGAGCAAATGTCGGTTCCCCGCCCGCTATTGTCGACCACTGTCAATTCCGGATTATCGCTTCTGTCGACGATCGTCAACAGAAATCACGTACAAAAAATATAGCCTTTGAAATAATCCAGCATCTATGGATTTTCATAATGCACAGTGCAAAGGGTTAATTAGACGAAAGCAAGGGCTATCAGCTTTTAAAAGGGGCACTCATGTATGAGGTCAAAATGGCCACTTATCAGAACGTGAAAAGGGAACTTATTAGAAAGAAAAAAAGAGCAGTATACGAAGGAAAAGAGGCACTTATCAGCTATGAAAAGGGGCACTTCTCATAGATAAAAAAAGGACACTTTAAGGGTACTTGAAAAATTAGGGACACTGTGCCCCCCCGGTGTGCCGCCTCTGCTAGTTACTACATTCTCATGATTTTAGTAAAATATATATATATATATATATATATATATATATATATATATATATATATATATATATATATATATATAAACTAAAAGGGGGGACCCAGGGAAATCATGTCCTTTCAGCAACATTTCTCTGTACAAAATAAAATGCAGAGCACTTTGTGATTCAGATTTAAAATGCCTATGTCGGGTCATTTGAACTCCCTTCAGCAAGTGCTTCTAAATTAGAAGTCAATTTCACATATACATGTACTTGGGTTGCCATAATGATGTATTATGTATTTGTTACCAGTGTTGTAGTCAAGGCCCAAACCCTCAAGGCATTGACTAGCAAGGCCAAGGTCAAGGCCAAGGCTTTGGCCCTCAAGGCCTATAGGCTAAGGCCAAGGCTTGAAACCTCAAGGCCAATGCCAAGGCCAAGGCATTGGTAAAGAAAGGAGGGGGGGGGGGCATGGAACATAAAAAAGAGGTTCACATACAAAAAAGAAGGCAGGCAGAGACGTCGCTGAACATCTTGAATGGGGGATGTGATACCCAAATTTGCTGACATATTTTAGGGTGTGACACCCTAATTTGCAGACAAAAATGCTGCAACCTAATCTGCTCCCCCCCCCCTCATATAATAATAAAAGAATATCGCAGATGCAGAAATCTTGATTATACGGGGCTAATTTTGACAAGGGACGGGCTGACCCTTTTGCCCAAATATCAGTTCTTCAGTTTGTAATTTTTTGGAGATCGCATAGCGAGCGATCAAATAAAAAAAAAAATTGTTGTAAAATGTACAGAAGTTACATACGGAAGTTACATAATTATCCTGGAACCTCGCTATTCGAATATAAAGTGGTGGTTGGCCGAATATCAGAACTTTGAAAATCCTAAAGGGGTGGGGGGGGGGGGGGGGGGGAGAGAGTTGCAACCTATTCTGAAGGGGGACTCCTTTTGTCCGAACAATAACTTTCCAGTGTTTTTGTGAGCAAGCGAAGGAAGCGAGCAAAAAAAAGTGGCCAGTTTTTCCTTCTTTTTCGTTCCTTCCCTTTTCCTTTCACTCTTTTCTTTGGTTTTTCTTTTCCTTTACTTTGCCTTTTCATTTTCCCCCTTTTCAAAAAATATGTATTCATTTTCATACCCCCCCCCCTCCTTTTCATGACCTACTGTTTGTATATGTATTGTTGTCTTCCTGGACATAAATAGCTCGTAAAATACTTTTTAAAGGAATACATGTATATTATGGAGCAAAGCAACGAGAATTACATTTTTTCTCCCAATATTTTGAACCCTTTAACCCTTACTGGTACTGGGCTATTTGAAGCTCTTCTCCGACTGGGGAAGGGGATAAGAGGCCCCCCCCCCCCCCTGATCTCTGCCGCGACATGACCGATCGGCGTTAAATTTTGCACTGACTTCGAAAATCACGTAAAGAGCACATGTCCATCATTATCTTTATGCAAATTATTATTTTTTTAAATCTAATCTTATAATTTATGCAAATTATATGCAGAAACATACATTTTGCATTATAATCAAGTAAATAAAGACCTTGCAAATAAAATTTTAATGCAAGAAGTTCTTTCTAAACCTTAAAACATTATTACATAAGAATTCTTATGTATTCTATTGTTTTTCGAATTTCATACTTCTTTGTTTTTCAGCTTTAACATTTTTTATTGTTTATTTTCAGAGACCACTATATCAGAATGTTATCTGAAGCAATATTCAGTTAGAATAAATGAAAATTAAAGCTTAAAGAAGAAATCTTAGGTGATAAAGGAGAAAAATGGGAATATGTATTTAGTTTTGTACACAAAACTCAGAAATTCTCCGTTTTCAGGCTTACATGAGGTCACAAAAGGTCATGTGGGTCAGTGACATGACCGATTTTTCGTAAACAAGGTTTCAAAATATATGCAAGACTTGAAAGAAAACAGGCAGAAAGTGGCGTGGTGTGAAATGGAGCGGTTCGAAATGCACGGCAGACTTTGTCGAAGGGGGGGGGGGCACCGAGCCTTTGACCGAATTCACAAAAAAAATGCAAATACTTTGTTCAAACTTAATATTTATATTCACAGAAAAGAAATGCAAGTACAATTGTTCCAGTCTTGACCTGTATTTCATACGGTACAACTGTCATCATCATCATCATGATCATCATGATCATCATTTTGTCGTATTAACCTAAATATTTGTAACATGAATTCATTTCCCAAGTCTGTTATGATTAGATCTTGTATTAGCTAGAATGTACATGACTCCTGCACAAACAACCAAAATGTTTTAAAATTTTACTTGCAAAAATAGGAAAGTTCCATATGCCTTGAAAATGCCTTGAAAATGCCTTGAAAATGCCTTGAGATTTATAGGCTTGGAGCCCCTCAAGGCAAGGCCAAGGCATGCCAAAGGTAAAGGCATTCAAGTCCAAGGCCAAGGCATTGAAAAAACTGACCTTAAGGCGCCTTAAGGCCAAGGCCGAGCATCAAGGCACTACAACACTGTTACATGAACTGGATGGGATTGTATAGGTGTTATTTTAAGCATGATACACAGTAATGATCAATTATTTATTATTTATTTATTTATATTTATTATTCGTGTTTTATTTATGACATATAAAAAGCAATGTGGAGGGTAGTCCGATTCAGTTATGAAATTCCCCTTTTGGAAAGCTCGTTATAATTATGAAAGGACTTTTTTCACCACGAATAGGAATGATAGTAGGAAAGTAAGTAATTGTTAACATGATTGTTAATGAAATGACTGTTAAATTGTCTTTTTCTCCTTCATTACTGTTCATGATTCATTTCTCTTCCTTTTCCCTTTCTCCTTCTTCTCTTTCTCTCTCTCTCTGTCCATTTGATTGGGGGGAGGAGGGTACGTGCCCCACCCTCTACGCCGTAGTTACGCCACTGCCCATTTCTCCTTCTGTTTAATAGCGTGCGAAAAGTGCACCTTCTGTTTTTAGGTAAGTGTCCCTTTCCATTCGGGCAAGTGCCCTTTTTTCAAATTTGATTCAGGCCCATTTGATTTCTGATAAGTGCCACTTTTTCCTTAGTAAGTGCCATTTGTCCTTGCGACAATTGCCCTTTAACACTTCTGATAAGTGCCCCCTTCACCTTTATTACAGTAAGTGTCTTAAATTTCTCAAAAGATCAATATAATTACGATAACGGTTCTCATGCTCTTGATACCATTACAGTATCATTTCACTTCAAATATATTATATAGTGCAATTCTCCTTCTGATGAGTGTTCCCTTCAAATATAGATGCCCCTATACCTCTGAATAGCGCCCTTTTCTTTCTAGTGCCATTTTCCCCTCTTTTAGATATCCCTTTTCACCTATGGAAAGTGCCCTAAAATCAGTAAAAAAAAATTTTAAAAAGAGCCAAAGAATCATTATAGGCTTATAACAGATTCCCTTGATACCAGTCTTGGATCAAGGATTTTTATTTTCTGACAATTTTCTGACATTCTCCTTCTGATGAGTGTTCCCTTCAAATATAGATGCCCCTATACCTCTGAATAGCGCCCCTTTTCTTTCTTGTGCCATTTTCCCCTCTTTTAGATATCCCTTTTCACCTCTGGAAAGTACCCTAAAATCATTTGAAAAAAAAAAAGAAGAAAGAAAGAAAACCAAAGAATCATATAGGCTTATAACAGATTCCCTTGATACCAGTCTTGGATCCAGGTTTTTTATTTTCTGACAAGCAAAAAAAAAAAAAAGCATTAACACGTTTTTGGGGTGTACTGTTCTTCAGAAACTCTCTGACGTCAGCACTTCTAAAAAAAAATAGGGGGGGGCGCAAGTGACAGTAGAGGTACCCATCATACATTCAACAATGTACATTTCTCTTTCAAAGGGGGGGGGGCGGGCCGGATGTGCCCCCCTGCCAAATTACGCCACTGCTTGATACTATTACATTGTGAGGCAGTGGAGCTGTGGGCAAGTGGGCACAGAGCCCTTAACTTTAATACGAACGAACGCTGCCCCTAAATTGAAGCAAGATGATATTTTTATATTTTTTTAAAGCTCGCTGGGTACGCTCGCTCGCTCAAATATTTCAAGCTCGAGACATCAAGTGTGTCGTAACCATAAAATCTGATATATTCCTCTAGTATGATCGTGGCGATGAGACCCCACAAATGCATTAAAATTTATAGCTTGGTCAATAAGGAAAACGAAGGGTTAATGGGTGAAAATAACATTCATATGGGAAAACTGAAAATGAATTTGCGGCAGCTTTAATGATAAAGTCGCTGTCAGCAAAAGAATACTTAGCATTTACTCTTGCTGGCTTCGGTCGCTCGCAAATGAGTAATCAAAGCAATATATACAACTGCAAAGTGTTTGTTATTATGTAAAGATAGATGAAAAATGATAATGACGAAAATCGTCTTTAATAGTGTTAAATAGAATGTAGGAGTAAACTAGGGACTCAAAATGGTATTTTTCCTTCCTTTTCACCAGTCCCCCTTTTCGCTGGTGCCTGCCCCCCACCCCCAATTTGCAAGACGCTCCGCCGCCCCTGAGTTGGAACCTAAAAAGTCCATAAGCCACATGGTTACAAAAAGAAATATTTTCAGCAGAAAGGAAGATGAATTAAGATTGGAGGGAATTTATATCAGTCTCTTAGACAAAATAAAGAAGCATGGTAAAAAAATTGTCTGGACCAGATCCATAATAAAGGAGGTCTCAATAATTAGCACAATTATGTATCTGAACTAAGGCAACACATGACTCGTAAAAAGAATCAGAACATCTAACATTGCAAAGAAAGATGTTATGATATAGAAATAATTTACTTCAAAGCATCCTGACATATTTTTTTTCTTCAACTATCTTTTCTCTGTGGTCCCTCAACTTGAGGAGGTGTGTACCGGTGATATGTACGAATTGACGTAAACCTCATTACTATGACACAAGTGGCGTTGAAAACGGTTCATTTCCGCTCCAGTGCATGTCTTCGTAGCCTACATGTTTTTGGCAACATGTGACTAATACAAAAACGATGGTTGGATATATTTCTAAAGAAAGAATGGTAAAATATCAAATTGCTTCACTACAACTTTGGAACTTGGGGGCCGTATACTGGTAAAGCATGGCGACATACATTCATTTGGTCCCTCAAAGTAGGTGTGTGCCCGTGATCTGTAAGATTTCATGGAAAATTACATTACCATGACAACATGAGGCGTTAAAAAGACGTTGCGTGCTTTCCCAATCATATTTTCTTACCTCACATGATTAATTTTGAAAAAGTGTTCTATTGATGACAATTTTTATTTTTCGGTCCCTGAATTGCACCTTGGATACATTTCGGTCCTTCAATGGCTGTGCTGGAATGTATCCAAAACCGGTCCCCCTATTACACCGTAGGCACGTATGTGTGTTGTGTGCATG
>CM046839.1:9890230-9985014 GCA_025618425.1 Heliocidaris tuberculata
AACTTTGTCTTTATAACTATCGACTGTGCTGATCAGATTAAGAAAGTTTGGTGTTGGTTTTCTCAAAGTCTAAGCCGTGGGGGAGGGGCTGACTCCCATTTTTTGTTATGTATCAGAAATTTGTTAAATGTCAACATCAATTTTCAATCCCTCAATTGATTTTTTTGATACCCTGTGAACCTGAAACTACCATTTCTAAATAATTATATTCATATCTCCCCTTCGCACGATCCTTTAATGCAATCCTATGGCAAGTCAATATTAAATGAAAGTTTAGTTTACATTTATCTTGCATATAAGGATTAGCCTAGTTAAGGCAAAGTGGCTTTAGAACATCCACAAATTTATTTTTTCGTGTATATTAATTGACATTCTGAACACTGATAGATTGAGCTCGACTCCAGTCGGCGTGCCAACCAATTTTCGACGTCAGCATGACCAGAGAGACAAATAGCGCAGATGTTAATGCGAAATGTATGCTTCAAGATAAATTTTGTTCATATCATTCAAATTAACGTTTTCACTGAACAATGAAGAGTTTGGGCTTTAATTATAAAGAACTGCCATGCACGTCATCATGTACAGCATATTGGAGCAAACATGCGAACACGACGTTTAGAATGTAAATTTGTGAGCGATCATGATTGATTCCACAAAGCAAGAACGGTATCAGGAATGAAGTGGATTAGAAACAGGGAGTTAATTAAACAGACTTGTATAACCTTATAACGATGAAATCCAAATGGTAAGGGCAAATTAAGAGTCTACATCACTTCCAAGCAAACACGCTAGTAATTTCAGCGCTCTAATATTGCATGTGCAATGAATCATCATTCCTGATAAAGCGATGCAAACTCGATGAAAACGATACATCATTCTTCACGAGGAAAACACTTTCTACCATGTTAACAAGGTCCTTGTGCCCATATGTAATTTAATAATTACAGAGGCAAACTGGGATAGAGAGAGAGAGAGAGAGAGAGAGAGAGAGAGAGAGAGAGAGAGAGAAAGAGAGCCCTTCCTTATGATGAGTATACGGGTTTGTCCATACTGTTAAAAAAACTGATTTGAGAAAGGTTTTATTTTTAATAATCAAGTTTCGCTGTCCATACCTTGTAAGGTAATTCACATGGTTGATGGTGTGTGGATAGCAATTTGATATGACATTTTGTTGTCAGTACGTTGTAGGATAGTCTCGTCGTGTTTAGATAAACACGCACCGCACTGCAATATTAGAGAGGTTTGTACAAATCTTTGGATTTTGCAAAATAGAATAAACATCCCTGGCCAGTGGCCACGAAGTTAATATTTTTTTCTTACCCCTATAATTATAGAGGTCTTTGTTTGATATTCCACCTAAGGAGAGAAGCAGCTTAGAATTGTTAGTATTTCGCAATTCATCAACTATGTGATTCCAGCAAAAAAATACCAAATTCTTTGGAAGCCATGACAAAAGCCTCTACGCGGGCTTTATAAATTCGCTGAATGGGCATAGTCTCAAATGTGTAAAAAGATATGTGTCTATACGTATACTCCTCCCACCTTCAGAGTTTCATAAGCTGTACCTCTGGCATGTCTGGTTTGTACCATCTTATTCCACACAATAGTTGAATATTCAGCCCACATCCCTCTCTCGCCTGCTAGTTAATGGAGTATGTAATGTGTAATTGGCCAAGAGACAAATAATAAAAGAAGATTGATTGATACATAAATACAATTGCGTTCAAAAAAAAGAAAGTAAGTGGAGAAGAAGAGAGAGAACGGGAGTGAGAGAGAGAGAGAGAGAGAGGAAAAGAATAGAGAGTATGTGGAGAGAGAGAGGAGAGAGAGAGAGAGGGGGTGTGTGTGTGTGAGAGAGAGAGAGAGAGAGAGAGGGAGAAAGAGAGAGAGAGAGAGGAGGGAGAGAGAGAGAGAGAGAGAGAGAGAGGGAGAGCGAGTACGTTCGTGAATAGAGAAACGACAAGATATATTAAGCCGAGGATGAAAACAAACAATATACAGAGAGTTGTACGAAAAAGGAAATGAGAAGTTGAAAGTATGTGGGGTTTTTTTTTTTAAGGTGAAAGGGTGAGAACCAAAAAGGAAGAGATCAGTCTATAAAGAGAAAACCATCCGTGAAAATAATTTTGATCCTTTTGCAAAACAAGGAAGCACATGGTATCGCTAAATAAGTTAGTAGACGTCCAAAGAGTAAATAATAACACTCATTAATGAGTGAAGGGTCCACGGCTCCCTTCTTTCAGAAAAGAAAATACTGTAAAGCTTTTTAGGGACCTGAATACCTATATTCTGGCCACCCCCCCCCCCCTCTCCTTGACTTTTGCAAAATAACAGGCACCAAAAATTTACGATCAAACCAGACACATTATAACCTTTTTGGTGGGGGGGGGGGGGGGGGGGTCGGGAAGGGGAGGGGGTGGACTAGAGTTTACTCATACCTCTACCTTCCCCCATCTTCCTCTTCCTCCTCCTCTACCTCCCTCTTCGATGCTCCTCCTCCGTCGAACTTGGGAGGACTGGCATAATCTTCTCGAAATCATGGCAGCGTTTCATCAAACGGTCATAAGTACAAGTTCGCCGACATCACATTGAAACGCGTGTATTAAAATTAACACGCGTTTCAATAGGATGTCGGCGAACTTGTAGTTATGACGGTTTGATGAAACGATGCCCATATTCCCAATAAGAACGTTGTCGAGAAATCTTTAATTCTGGTTATCGGTATGGAAGTAAAACTGATACAGAATATAAAACTTTTCTGTGATTGGTCCCCTTTAAAACCTTAAACGATTTGCACCATTTTCTTGCTTCGTGACGCCAGGAATATGGATCCCACCAAAGCCCGCGAAATCTTCCTTTTTGAAAGCTGTATAGATAAGGTCAAGTCAAGTCCAAGTAGAATTACACTCTCAACCGAGGATAAACTTGCCACCGGTTCGCCATACTGTAGACGAAGGGCGACCTTTCCCTTCTCGCTTCGCAATATCTACTGCCCATTGTTTAATGCAAGAGTGATCTGTTTTGTATAAACATCGAATCCATTAGCGCTTATTGGTGACAACAGGAATGTACCCTCCAAGGAGTAGTAGATAGGGAAGAGCTTCTTTGACGCGACACCGAAGTCAAATGTTTTGAATAGAATTACACGCAGACAGCGCTGACAGTGGGAAGGGGGTAAGTTCGATTGGCAATTGTAACAGAGCCGTTTTGATTACATTTAAAGGATCTTCAATTGTTGCCTATAAACATATCGCTCTCTGTTAAGAGTGTAGTGGTAACTAGGCTTTGTGTTTTTTTAATGGAGGTTGAAAACTTTGCTCTTCCCATTTGATGGACATAAAGTAATGAAATGTCCATTGACACATCCCGTTAAGTCAGAGAGTGCCACAGACATCATGCACTGACGACATGGAAAGAGGAAAGAGTCAGAGAAAAACAGACAAATTGAGAGAGAGATAGAAATAGAGAACGAGAGAGAGAGAGAGAGAGAGAGAGAGAGAGAAAGGGGGGGGGGAGGATAGACCCTGCTTGACCATGGAACTGTAGTAATACAGCTTTTGGCAAGCTTAAAATGCTGTATACGGCACCACTTTACGCTCTCTCTATAGAGGAAGAACAAAGAAATAATTTTATAGTTCAATAATGCAAATATGGAAGCATACACTATAATGACCTACTAACAACAGACATACAGACAGAGAGAGAGAGAGAGAGAGAGAGGGAGAGAGAGGGAGAGAGGAAGAATACATACCGAGACTTAGAGGAAGCGAATAGACCTGTTCACAAATGTTTCAAATTTTATGCATACTTTTAAAACAAATGTTGTTCTTGACAACCTGAAAGCTTGTCAGAGGCTTGTCAGACATAGCAAGAAGTAATGTATGCAAACTGGACTCCAAGTATTGTAGTTCATTCGTCAATAACAGGTTAATAGAATATCTCGTTACTAAGTCCCAAGGAAAGAAACATCCATACATTTAAATAACTTTGTGAACAGGTCTATTTAGGCAGAGTGCAGTGAAGCACAGTTTTTTTTTTTTAATATGAATAATAGACCTGTTCACATACCAAGACATGTAAATTTCTTAAAAACGAAAACAAAAAGAAATTCCTTGAACATGTTAGAGGTCCGTGTAGTCCGCAAATTCGATATGATACAGTACATATAATTATAGTTAAATACGTAGGCCTATAGCAGAAGCTTAAAGAAAATAGTAACCAATGTCGAGAGATGCATAATTTGCACTTTTTTGTGACAATTTTGTCTCTTTGCAATTTTACCCTGAAACTTAGTAAAAAAAAAAAATTATCCAATCGCTCTCTTTGTAAAAAAAAAAAAACTTCTTTACTGGTTTAGATATTCCAGGGGGAAACACTTTTTGGTTTGTAGAAATTACTTTATAAGTCATGGGTATAAATGGATCTCCATTTCGAAAAAAGAGGTCACATTTCTCACGAATACAATGAAAACATGCAATGATGCACTTTCATATCATATATTTCTAAATATGAAAAAAAGAGGTCACATTTCTCACGAATACAATGAAAACATGCTATCATGATGCACTTTCATATCATACATTTCTAAATATGAAAGAGCAGTACTTATTTTATAGCCTTTACCTCGAGACGGATTGGCCTTAAAATGCCTAATGCAATAATAACGCCCTGCATCATTTAAAGTCTTCAAGTTACAGAGAAACATAAATTACGCGTAAATAATGCCTCACATACCCTTTTACTCTTGCTTGTAATGTATTATGATTTGATTATAACCACTTTGTTATGTCTCGGATATTTCTTTTACCATATCTTCGGAGCAAACCGAACTTCTCCTCTCTGTAGCTTTTCGCATGTGACTCTTACTATGTGCATTTTGCGACTTTCAGTTGGAGCTCACTTTTTTTTTTTCATACAAATTTACTTCTTTAAAGTACAATCTTCATCTTGCAAAATCTCTCATGTTAGCAACACAGTTCACCTCCCAATTAAAAGGGTCTCCACTTTTTAAAGAAAATATATATTGTGGGTAAACTGATATTGTTTGCAAATCTAGGTTTGCCATGGGAAATAGCATTTCCTGTTTCATTTTGTTTTTGCCCAAAAGGGTATACTATAATTGAATTGGGAGGATAAATCTAAAAGGCCCCAATCTGGTATAAAGGTAGTTCTCGCAAAGGGTTAACGAGATTTCGCCAATTCAGTTACGTGTGTAGCCTTGATTCAAGTTACAAACAGTACAATTATTCTTCCATTGCGAGACAGACAGACGGAGAAGGGGATGTGCAAACAGAAACAATACAACCCAGAATGAAACGAGAAGTCACAGTCTAATTGGAATGCCCACTCGTATGGTATACTTTTTCTGTTTTGATGGAGGAGGGGGCACAAAACTCAATTACACACCACACACACACGCGCGCACACATACAACAGCAAAAACCCAACTCTGTGTACCCGGCATTTTATTTATTTCTTTCTTTATTTTATTATTATTATTATTATTATTTTATTTTATTTTATTTTTTTTTATTTTTTTTTTTTGGGGGGGGGGGGTTGCTTGATAGAGAATTTGCGGACTTGTGTCCCCTCCTCCCCCTCTCCTTTAAATATGTAATAATTTGTTTGTGCTTGACAGAGATTTTAAAAGAAACAGCACTTCTGAAGAAAAAAAGTGAGCCCCTTTTGGTGAAAAAGTGTTTACCAGTTAGTCATGTTACATCCCTCCTCTGGACACTGAATTTAAATATTACTCTCACATTGTAAAATATTGAAATGCATCCCGTAAATAACAAACATACGGTACGTGGACAAAATGGACACTTTTCTAGTAAGCTTATACATAGTTCATGCTCAAGGGTATGGGTATGATTAATGACTATTTCGCCGAAATGTTTATATATCAGTCAGTCAGAGGTTACTTCAGAGTTTACTGTATCACCAAGCTTAAAACGTGAAGAAGTGGGAGGAAATGTACAAAAAAGATGAGAAGCATTAAGGAGAATTATCTTATTGTTTATAGCAATATCAGAGTGATAAGAGAAGGAGGGCCTACTATTTAGACTGTCTCATTTCGATCCTTACAGCATTCAAAGAATTAATTCCTATCAGGTACGCCCACAATGACATTTAGCAGATCTTTGTCATTTTTTAAAAAAATATGTAAAAGTACTGTTTCTTTGTTTTGTCCTTGCTAAAATTCAATATAGTGTAAAAAGTGTTATTATGGAACTATATAACTTATTATCATCTCAAGTTTTATGTTCCCGATGAGGTCTACGATTAACTAAGATATTTATACTTAATTCTATTCTCCTTTCTTTGGTGAATTTTTGTTACCACTCTCTCTCTGACCATGCTGACATTATGAATTTTATGTTTAATATTCTTTGTAAACTGAAAATTGAGAATGATCCGTCATGTTTTGATTATAATCAATAAATGATTTTGAATTTGGTACCCAGAGGTGGAAACAGGGTTTTCGTAAGGGAGGGGGGGGGGGGGGCATGGGTCTCAATGAGTGCTGACAAGCGAAACAACAACAACAAAAAAAAAAATGGGTGGTTTTCGGCCAATTACGGTGAAGCAATCGCCCCCTGCCACTTCCACTCCGTAACACCAATCCTGGCGCCCCTGTGGATACCCATTTGCTAAACCTGGGTCAAGAGTGAAAAATGTAGAGTATGCCTAGCGACATTAATGCAGTGTCGGGCATCGAATCTACGACCTTCGCATTCCAAGGCAGCTGTTTAAACCACTCGACTACGACACCTGTGCATGACCGGGATCACTTCCTTTTAAATATTCAGAATTGCTTTATTTATATCCTGTACAATATTTTACATATAGTAAATGATTATGTTTTGGTGTATTGCTATCCCACTAGGGATTCAATTTCGATTAAAATGCTGACGATTTATCCCCAGAATAATTTGGCCCTGAACTTTAAAAGGCATGCCGTTTGACAGCTAATCCAGAGTCGGATTGCATTTCGAGAGAAATGAGCCTTATTATAATCATGAATTCTTCGTACGGAAAGTGGGTGGTATGGAGAATCAAAATACAAAAAAACCAAAGCAAAAAAAAAACAAAACAACAACAACAACAACAACAACGGAAATCTCCACTAAAATGTGTTGCAAGTGGGTAGGAACTACCAGCTCAATTTCCTTATTTTTCTTCACCTATTACCGTGATTACCCAGCTATGGCAAGTAGACGATTTCTGCTAAAAAGCTTCTTATTATTTCTCTCTCTCTCTCTCTCTCTCTCTCTTTTTACATCTCTCGAACAGTCAGTGCACGTATCATTTGATGTTGCAGGAATTTATTTTCCGTCATTACAGAGCTCACGTGTACCTTTAATCAGCCAATCTTTTGAGCGAGTGCGTGTACCTCATGAACTATTATATGCGTGCTGTTTTCTCTTCCCAAGTCATTATAGTTTCATTTCCTAAGGACTTGAAAATCTAGAGTGACAGTTGGTCTGCTGGCAAAAAAAAAAAAAAAATAATAATGGGATGGGTATAAGAACCACAGGCTTTATTCTCAGATTACCATTTTTCTCCCTACTTAAACAGCGAGGTAGTGGAACAATTACTACAGTGTTTACCTGAAGAATCTCCCCGCATTGTTATGCCTATGACCTGGAAATGGTGCAAAACAAGTCAAAATTGAAGGGTTAGAAAAATGGGGGTAAAACATAAATTGGTAAGCACTAGATCGTACTGATCATGCTAAAACATTTATATTAATATAAAAGTCATTTGATATTTGCACCAGTTTAGAAAAGAGCAAATGTATTCATTGACACACTTCTCTAAGGCATAGAAAGACGTAAAAAAAAGGTCATCTACTGATGCAAAAAAACTGTCATTTCGGAATGGTAACAATTATGCTTAGTGGAGAATAAAATAATTCTTTGAACATTTCTGACAATGGAAAAACATATGATAGTAAAACGAGACAATAACACATTTTTTTCCAAATATCAATCTTAGGCTATAATCACTGGCATTATAAACTATTTTTAAATGGAATTGTTTATTTTGTGATGTAAAAGAAATGAGGATGAAATGAGTTTTATGAAAGATGTAAATTGCCATTTGGTCTAATGCCATTTGTTCTAATTTTCATATGGTCTAAAATTATTTCGTCTAACATCATATCGTCCATCAACATTTGGTGCAATTATCACTTTGTCCAATAATCATTTTGTCTAATGGTTTATTGCCTTTTGGTCCAATCGTCGTATGGTCTAACATCATTCGTTCTAATTTCAGTTTGTCCAATATACATTAGGTCTAATCAACATATCGTCCAATCAATGTTTTGTTCAATAACCAATAGCCATCTAGTCTATAACCATTTGGTCTAATAGCTATTTGGTTTAATCTTTTTTTTTTTTTTTTGCAATCTGGTCCAAATACCATTTGGTAATTGGAATTGTAATTTGGCAATGAAACGGAATAAAATAGTTAGGAGTTAATTCCAATTAATATTTCATTTCTTTCTATCATTTCACATTTTGCTCTCTATCCTCTCATTTCTCCGTAAAGCTGGTACAATGGATTTGAGGTCAGAAACAATATAGAACAACAAAATGGTGATATTTTCCAAATTCATCTAGTACCTGGATTACACTCGAGTCTAATAAACAGGATTATCTGAATGGGATTCTGTAACCATTATTCTTTAAATAATTCTGTGAAAGCAATACAATGGTAATCCCTAGTCCAGGTTATACATGTACATGTATTATCAAAAACGAATATGGGTTGCCGTTAAAGCGTTGTCAGCTGAAACTCTTTAAAAATAACTCGTTAGTAATGGGCCTTTTATATGTTGAAAAGTGTTACGGTGTTCAAAAAAATATAATATTGTTTTTTGTTTCATGGGCAGATTCAGGATTGTCTACAGGCGTGGAGAGATTTTTACGACATTATTCTTTTCACAGAAAGGTTATTTTAGGAATTCACAGGCTTTCTCCATCGGGGATGGGGGGGGGGGGGGGGACGTTGTAGAAAAATATTATTTTCGCTCTGTTTTACCCCGGTTTTTTCCCCACGGGAATTCATCCGGGCATCTCAATGCCTTTCCCTGTAATATTTCATTGTCGCCCAAAGAAAACTTTCTTTATGTTTTCATTTCTCAACAGGCGGCCCGTGGGGGGTTGAGGTGGTCACCGTTTTTGCCCCTATGTCATTTTATCAATTATTATTTCATTTGAATAATCACTTTCTAATTGAATAATTTTTATTTGATTTAATTACTTATATTTGATATGATCTTTGATTGAAATAATCCAAATTTGTTCATAATGATAAGATAATTCAAGGCAATAAAAGTTATAGTGTCTTGTAAAAGAATTCGCTTACGGTACACGCTCATTGCCTTTTGATAAATTAAATTGATGACATATTTACTAACTAAAATCAATATATTATTAAGCAAAGGTATTAAAAGGATTTCGAATTTCGTTACCGCCTGTGTTGAGTTGCCCAGCATTCTCCAAATTAGAAAAAAGGGGCTTTTTAAATTCGAAATAAGTCTTTGCCTAAGCCATTATTAGCCTTCATCAGGGATCATGACTAGAGAGATAAAACACTTTTCACAGGCTGCCCAAGCCATGCAAGCAGACAGTCCCACCTCTCGTACATTATCTGTAATTGCCCCGAATTTATGATCTATCACATATATCCTGAATTATTGATGATTGCTTTTCTTTTAATTTCACATTCAACAGTCCCCTGTTTTTGTTGTTAATTCCTGGAACTGGACGCGCCGAGGATGTTCTTTTTTTCACGCTGCTTGTCTGTCCCTTGTGTCAAATTTCTACTCATCTGTCTGTAATCACTGCATGAACAGCAACGACCAATGCCAGCAAGATATTATTTTTTGGTAAAGAAGATCTGATTCGGTTCAAGCCCGTTCATTCAACCAAAACATGATGCCTCAGGGTGATTGGTGATTAATGTATGTGAATCAAGAAGTTAATGAATCAGAGGCGCACAAAAATGTTGACAAATAACACTCTCGGTCGATGCTTCTATAGGCCTATTTACACTACAAGCCAAACATTGCAATGTAAAGCCCTGCACACACCAGGCGTCATTTTGTATGCGTTAGTACCTGCGCTAATCGAGCGTATGAAGGCAATAAGCCAGTACGTAATTACAATTTGCGCATGTGCAGATAAAGGTCATTTGTACCAAGTATAATTGACCTCTATCAGAGCGCGTTGATAGAGAGAGTTGTGACACGCGCATAATAAGCATGCACGTACGCGGTCTTTGTTTAAAACATGGCGGATCATGGAGCTCCCAATAGTTCCCTTTCACGTACATTCTCTATGAGAGGGAACTTTTTGAAGCTCCATGGAATGACTGACCAATCAGAAGCGACGTCCAGTGTCAAGACTCTCTGCATGGATAGCTCTGGGGGTGATTCACTAACTGGGATCGATATCATTCCTAAAATCAATTTTCGGGATTGATTTCATTCCCAGCTTAAAATTAATTCCACCTTACTGATTCACTAAATCGCTTTTAGGATGGAATCAATTTTATCATGAATATATATGAGCGCAAATGAATATTTACGAGCGCACTCATTCCAACCAATCAACGTACTCAAATTTCAGTCACCGCCCCTCAGTCACCCGACCTGATTCTCTACTTAGCGCGTAGCTAGTGCGCGTTACCTAGCTACTGCATTAATTGCGCGCACGCATCGATTGCACAAAACACAGGGCTAGGGGCTATGGCTAGGGGCCATGGGCGTGCAGCGCAGGCAGGAACGGCGTAGCCGCGCCCGGGTTGGGGTGGGCGGGCATGCAGTGGAGAGGCCGTTTGTGATTGTTTAGGAGCGATCCGGATCACTCCCAACCTTAAAATCAATTCAGAGGCTGGAATCAATCCCAAATACCTTAGTGAATCAGTCATTAAAAGCGATATCGCTCTTAGGATGGATATTGTTCCTAAAATTGATTTTTTTCTTATTTGGGATTAATTTTAGCTGTTAGTGAATCACCCCCCTGACCTCTACACGCTGTCATTTTGTACCGTACCCACCACGATGCGCGTACCATTGTGATTTTGTTAAACAAGTAGCGCGTCCACGAAAACAAATGTGCATGCGCGTACGATTTGGGGTCATTTCAGGGTCATTTGTACCACGTACTAATTACGAAATGGCTTATTACGAACCGGTTTATTAAAGGAGAATGAAACTCAACAAACATTAGCTGATAATCATTTGGAAAAATTGTCAGCCTGTTCAAAATATCTTGAAAATAATCCTATTTGATTACTCAGCAAGGAGAACAATCTCTAAAGTTTGCGGATTCCTTGCTAGGTATTATCCCATGGGGGCTGCCATTTTGAAAAATTGTGATGTCAAAATAGTACATGTACATTTCCCTGTACACAGTGGTAATAATGTTGCATAATTCAATTCAATTCAGTTCAGTTCATTCTTTATTCGTCCAAATAAAATAAGGAAATTTGACATGCGATTTTTACATGGCAGTAATATCAAAACAACAACAACAACAAAGTAATCATTAAAATGCACGAATAATGAATGTTTATGGATACACGAAGTAAATAGCGCATAACATAATAATATATTTTAAAGGGAGCCACCGCTCGATATCCATGTACGTTCAATTTCATTCGCTTACCCTTATTGCAAGGCCGTGCATAACAACAATCTTGGAGCAGCGAACAAAATTGCCGTCGAGGATGGGGTACTTTGTCAGTTGGGTTGTTCATTTCGTCTTTCTTCGGTCGAATGCGTATCACTGCAATTGCGTGCTCGATTACCGAAGATGTACGGAGATTCCTGAATATTACCCGAGCCGGGCCAAGCTCCAAAACACCACGATTGGCGACTTTTCGGTCCCTTTAATTAATGTGAGATCGCACAACAGTGGTACCCCCCGCAACGCCTTCAAACCATGCATGCATGTCTGCTCATAATTATAGAGACGGGCTACCCCCCCCCCCACCCAAACTGTGCAAGCCACCGCAACCAAAGCAGTCGAACTACACTCCAAGACCACAGCCGCTGCTAGGTCGGGCAAACCATGGGGATGCCCGACCCAACAGCCGCGGGCAGCTGGGATAAGGCTATAACACAATAGCGGGTGACAAGAGAGGCATGCATGGAGTTGAAAGCATTGCAAGAGGTCAAAAGGGAAAGAGAATGACAGAGACCGGAGAAGAGAAGTGGGGAAGAAAGTGAATGAGCTCTAAGAAGAAAATATAAACAGGATAAATTATGCAGAATAGAGAAATTCAGGGATAACAACAGATAATGACAAAAAGTATTGAGCAAAAACATGTATTCATAATTAAATAGGTAGTAATAATAATAAACACAACAACAAAAATAGTAAAAGTAACTCCCCCGTCAATCGAAATGGGGGCCTCTAGCGCCCGCCCATCCACGCACGACCCGATGGATCAATCCCATTTTCACAGGGAGGCCAGACAACAAGTGCAAGAACACCCCCGCCAAGCCATCTCGCTCACAACCCCTTCGCCAAGAAGCCACGCCAATCCGACCAAAGGGGGGGGGGGGGGGGGGGGTCACTTCTTTTGCTGTGTTTAGTATAGACGGCATTATGCAAAGTCGCATGAGAGGAAAGTTCAACCTGATCACAAGCCATTCCCAAAGAAGCAAAACAATTAAATGAACAGACCCGTGAACACTGATGAAGGCCCGAGCATAAATGACAAGAAACAAGAAAAATCATGAATATGCGAAGCTGCAACCAATCAAACACAAATCGGCAACACCGTGACGCATCCCGCGAGCCCCTCTGCCACTTGCCCCGCACCCCAAAATACCAATCTATATCTTTTCCAAAGAAACACCCAGCCACACATGCACCCCAGACACAATCACCCGCATGAAACGTTTTCAGGGGACACTGTTATCGATAGCGCGCTCGATGCTGTTGCAATGTACGCATAGAGCTTAAACGCTTTGGTACTTGAAATAAACTCATTTTAATGTGCGACTCGTCGTAAATTTCGTCGTGAATATCCTCGCCAATATTCACGATTGACTCTCCGAAGTCGTAAATTTCGTCGTGAATATGTTTGCCAACATTCAGAACAAAATTCACGCCGAGTCGTGAATATTGGCGCAGGTATTCTCGACTAAGTGTGTGATGTCGCAGAATTAGTCGTAAATATAGTTCACGATTTGCGATGTCCCTTCAGGGCCACCATAATCAACCCATATACGCCAGTTATCACTAGCGTACCCAAGGGGAGTGGGAAAAGGGGCAGCCTGCCCCCCCCCCCCCGACAACTTACCGATAACCATTTTTTTTTTTTTGGGGGGGGGGGGTTCGTTGCTTGTCAGAGAATTATGGAGGGAAACTGGACCCTATAAAATCTGATACCCCCCCCCCCCCCACTGAGCGACTTTCGAATGGCTTTCGAAAAAAAATTCTCGCCACCCCCCCCCCCCCCCCCCTCCCTCCCTGAGCGACTTTTGGAGGGCTGGCGGGAAGATAAAACACGAATCTCCCTCTTTTGACCAAGCAGTTCTCCAAAGTTTCCCCTCACCATTATGACCATTTCCTCCGAAGTGACCACCTCTTGACGCCAAGATCCAGTTACGCCATTGGCAGTTATTAAAAGTATTGTTTTGCACTGTTGACTTTGCAATCACTTTTTCAACGATATCACTCTTTCATGATGCGCAAAAGACCGTACAAGTCAGTGACGCCGTCCTAACCATAGGTCCTAACCATAGGTCCTAACCATAGGTCCTAACCATAGGTCCTAACCATAGGTCCTAACCATTGGTCCTAACCATAGGTCCTAACCATAGGTCCTAACCATAGGTCCTAACCATTGGTCCTAACCATAGGTCCTAACCATAGGTCCTAACCATAGGTCCTAACCATAGGTCCTAACCATAGGTCCTAACCATTGGTCCTAACCATAGGTCCTAACCATAGGTCCTAACCATTGGTCCTAACCATAGGTCCTAACCATAGGTCCTAACCATAGGTCCTAACCATAGGTCCTAACCATTGGTCCTAACCATTGGTCCTAACCATAGGTCCTAACCATAGGTCCTAACCATAGGTCCTAACCATAGGTCCTAACCATTGGTCCTAACCATAGGTCCTAACCATAGGTCCTAACCATAGGTCCTAACCATAGGTCCTAACCATTGGTCCTAACCATTGGTCCTAACCATTGGTCCTAACCATAGGTCCTAACCATAGGTCCTAACCATAGGTCCTAACCATAGGTCCTAACCATTGGTCCTAACCATAGGTCCTAACCATAGGTCCTAACCATAGGTCCTAACCATTGGTCCTAACCATAGGTCCTAACCATAGGTCCTAACCATAGGTCCTAACCATAGGTCCTAACCATTGGTCCTAACCATTGGTCCTAACCATAGGTCCTAACCATAGGTCCTAACCATAGGTCCTAACCATAGGTCCTAACCATAGGTCCTAACCATTGGTCCTAATCATAGGTCCTAACCATAGGTCCTAACCATTGGTCCTTACCATAGGTCCTAACGTCAGCAAATGACGCCTCGTGTAAGCCGGGTTTAAGATCGCGATGTTAGCAAAATATCGATGTTTAGTGGAACTTGTTTCGATTAACGCGACAGGTTAATGAAAGTCTAATGGCCAACGCACACCTTACGATAGGTCTGCTATCCGATTTGTGAAATAAATTGTTATTGTTACGAACCCTGATCATCTGATTATGCATATTCATGCAGATATGTAAATTTTTTGAGCATGCGCTGAGTGTTCGCCGAATGGGAGAATAAAGGCATACAGAATGGTAATTTCGGAGTGATTTTCCCGTTATTTTTCACCGTTTGCGTGACAGATTGTTGTTACGAGTGTGGGGTGTGAGAATGTAAAGTATGTAGGCCCCGCGGTCGTAATACTATGGCATTAAACATTGGCATTTTAACAAATGAAATCTACCCTATTCAGGTTCTGAAAAGTTATATGAATACTAAACATAAGATTTTGGTGAGCTGTCAGCTTTCTACAGGGAATAAGGGCAAAACTAGATTTCAAATCGTAGGCAGTCATACAATTTTTGTGACGTCACTACGACCCGGAGCCGATTTGGCCATTCCACCGAGTAGAAAACTCGGCAAAGGCCGTATTATCGATTTTACTCTCCGTATGATTATTCAGACCCTCAATCAAAAATATTTTTCGTTTTTAAATGATTTGTCAAATGATATTACATTTTCTTCTGAAATCGGATCGCAGACCGATCGTAAGGTGTGGGGTGGCCAGTTGTAACGAATTTGAGTTGTTCCATTTCTTTTTGTACTACTGTCTACGCGGAGAAAATGAATTTGTCTAGCGGAGGGTAAAGAAGCTTAAGCCCGCTGCACATGAGACGTCATTTCCCTGACACAGGACTGTGTCAGCGACTGGTTAGGCCCAGAGCGCGTTGAAATAGAGAGTTGTGACACGAGCATAATAAGACTACGCGTACGCGGTCTTTATTTAAAACATTGCGGATCATGGAGCTCCCAATAATTCCCTTTCATGTAAATTCTCTATGGGAAGGAAATATTTGAAGCTCCGTGAAATGACTGACCAATCAGAAGCGACCACCAGTGTCGCGACTCTCTGTATGTATAGCTCTGGTTAGGCCTAAGATAAGCCCGCTGCACACGATGCGTCATTTGGATCGCACTATTGCGTGCACTAATCGAGCTTGTGAAGACAGCTACACCCAAACACACTCAATGCGATGTTTGCCCGTTATTATTTTTTTATTTGCAAGATGTCGCTCTCTCATATCGAAGACCGCACCAGGAAAATGACGCCTCATGTACAAGGAGCAATAAATACCATACGTTCTCGTATCGTTGTAACTGAATCAGGCATTTAGACTTTCCTCACAGTACTGACATTCTCTTCCTTTAATCGTGAATTGAATTAGGAAAGAAAAGCAAAAAGGCGCAACGGACTCACTCATCATACGTTACAGCGCATCTTGTTACCTTTTCGTTTGATAAATACAACAGGATGACGTATGTCATGTACAAACTGGTTGTCTTTTCAGTCTAATTGTGCTTCAGAGGATAAAATGTTGACACTATTCAGAGGGAGGAAAAAAACTGAACTAACTGGTCACGTACACAAAACTATTACTCAGACGACCCTGCTTAAATTGCGAAATGAGGAAAAGACAACTTTTTTCCCCCACCCCTCAAAAAAGTGGCTCGGTGGGGGGGGGGGGGGGTGGTTATCACATGTTTTCCTCCATAGTTTTCTGACAAACAAACAAACAAATTCAAGAAAAGTTGTCGGGGGGGGCATTCTGCCCCCTGTCCCCCCCCCCTCCCCCCCCCCCCCCCCTCAGCTACGCTAGTGCAACCACCATTGTTATATGTTGATAATACACCATAATTGCCTTCTGTAAATACGTTGAAGATTCTTGGCGTTACAATTCAAAGCGACCTTAAGTTGAATGTGCATGTGACTGAAATGATCAAGAAAAGTATTCATGCTACGTAGATTGAAAGGTTTTAACCTACCTTAGTATGATCTGTTAACGGTATAATTGCTTATGTAAGACCAATTTAAGAGTACTGTGGACCTCTTTTTCTGCAAGTCTGACGATTAAACAGATTGATGATATAGAAAGCATACAGCAAAAGAGCGTGTAGAATAATTCTTAGATCAAACTACACTACTTATGACAGTGTCCTAGAAAGACTTGAACGGTCAACCTTGTTTAATTGTAGAGAGAAAATATCTAAAGAATTTGCTAATGCATTAGCTATTAATATATATTCTGTCAGTCATGGTTACCTCCAAGAAAAGTAACACATTCAATTTAAGAAGTGTAAACAAGTATCAAGAATTTACTTGCAGAACTAAGAGGTTCCACAGTAGTGCTTTTCTAAATCTCTAACACGCATACTAAAAGGAGAATGAAACCCTGGGGAAATATCCATTTTAATGAAAAGAGAGGATAGAGAGAAGCAATTAAAAAAAAATCCATCGAAATCGGTTACGAAATGAAAATGTTATGAAAGTTTGAAAAGTCTCAATTTACTTTCTATGGCGATCCTCAAATTGGCAATGTTGCTTCAAACTGGCAGGTTTAGTAGTACAACTCTCAATATGGTTTGTACAAAAAATTTCATATTTTCTCCATTATGATTATCTCTACAGATGCTGCTTGTCTTTTTGTGAACTCAACATATGTTGTGTCAAATACATTTCCTTAAGATATATATTGAAAGTAAACTGAGACATTTCAAACTTTCATAACTTTCTCATTTCTTAACTGATTCTGATGGAACTTTTTTTAAATTGCTTCTCTCCATCCTCTCTTTTCATTAAAATTGATTTTTCCCCAGGGTTTCATTCTCCTTTAACCTATCGCCTATACGGGAACCGGGTGGTTCCTCTACTAAAACCATGAAAACATATGGGAAATTCAGTAGTCAACAGGTCAACAGCCACTATGCAAATCCAGACTGGTGATAAAAACATTCATCAGGAGTTACTGCAATATTCTGGTTGGATCCAAATCTTTATCGTCTATCATTGCGATCTAACCAAGGAGTTCTGTGATAACTCCTTGATCTAACCATTATCATCGTTGTGTGTACTGCTGAACATGCTTTTAATAAACCATTTACTGAATTGCATCGAATTGTTGATCAAATTATCATTTAGATTAGGAATATTTACGGGACTCATAGAATAAAAAGTATGTTCTAATGTGATGTGATGTTTCACTTAGTAATTGTAAGGAGGATGAAGGAACTTCTATCCCTTCTCTAGGAGATGATTACAGCGGTTTATTTGGTGAAAATGGATATTTTTCTTATACAGTATATATGTACTTTTTTTTTACAAATACCCTATAAATCGTGAAACCCAGTATACGATGATAATGCATTATATTGTATAATAATTTAGATCCCCCTTATACTTTTACATGTTGTATACGGTAGATGTTCTGTAATTCTTTAGAATCAATATGCTTAAACGGATATAGAGCAGCTTTTATAATCCTTGATAATTATAATATTCATGGAATTATAAACTTCTTTTTGTGATATACTTTTCACCGGCTTATTATATATTTCGCCGTACTTGTCCTACTACCTCTTTGACTTTCCGGCTATCTCGTCAGACTCCTAAGCCTCTCGCTTGATCTGACCGCAGGGGGTATATTATTCAGAATTCGGATTTATCATGAGCTCCTTCTAGTTGCTGATTTTATATACTTGAATTGATGACCATTTTCCCCTCAATCTTTTGTGGTTATTGTTTACAGACGATAAACCGTTTGTCTTTTGAGTGTTTATCAATCACTAGGCCATTGGTTGAAATTCAAGATGTGGTTGAAGAGAGTTTATAGTCTATAGTCAGGTTCACACGAAGGGAGCTCAACTTTAAGTTTCGCTTGTAGTTTCAAAAGTTATCTTGTAGTTATCCTGTAGTTTCAGACCGTATGAACGGACTCGTAGTTTCGAAACTTAAACTTTATTTGTAGTTCCAGAACCACAAGCGAGTTTGTAGTTAACGCCGAAACCATGAGCAGCAGGGATCCTCCTCGTAGTTAAGGACCGTGTGGACAGAACAAACTGTAAGTTTAGCAATCACGTTGTTAACGATGACCTCTCTGCTCATGTTAAATGACTAAGGCTCGACTTGTAGTCTCAGATCAACCATGACAACGAAGTTAAAGTTTCGCTGACTTAAAGTTCGAAACTACAAGTCGAGTATGAACGTAGCTTATGTAGTGCCGTAGAATACTTTGCTCTGTGAAGATGATCTCATGTTGCATGATTTATGTTGGGTAATAAGCAGCCGTGTTGTCTGTTGATGTTGTTGTAGCTCTTGCGGGAGCTGTTGTTGTTGTTGTTGTTAAAACCAATGCAAAAATAACACTTGAGGGCGACGGACTGCGCAGCAAAGATTGTGTAGTGTGAGTAACATTGCACATAATGGTACAATACAACTGCAACAATGGTTATTATCACGTCGATTCTGAACATGAATGCATGCATGCAGGCAATTCTACTCCTAGGCAACATGGTACATGTATGGACCGGAACGTCATTGACATCTCACCCGACGAATATTCATTAAACTTTCAAAATGTGTGAGGCGACAATAATGGGTAACTTATTCTTTGCGTTAAGGCCCACGCAAAGACTCATGAATTCAAATAATGCAAATACTTATATCTTATAGGGATTATCTTTAACCTTAAAAGGCGTGATATCATGACCGACATCTACCCATGGCGTCGTATACACATAATATTATCATTTGTTTTTATTAGAAGGCCACAGGAACATTATACAGGGTGGCCCAGAAAAAATGCAACACTTGGGATCTGCAGTTTTTGCGACATCACTGACAGAATATCATTAGATTTTATTTTATTGGCTAGAAAAAAAATCTTTCATAAAGTAAAATGACACCAAGATGATCAGTTTTGGATAAGACATTTCGATTCTACAGCTATTTTAGTGAGGCAATAGTTATGCTTGAAGAACCGAAAAATGTATGTGTGATGACTTGCCATACAGTCACCTTCGTTGACAAACGCATGGCTGCATGCTCTCGCTTTGAAAACGAAGTCAACTTGAAATGAGATTGTATGGGAAGCCGTCATGGATACATTTCTCGTTGCTTCAAGTATGAACTACTGTTGCAAAAGTAGCAAATTTGGAAGAAAAAAAAATTGCCGTTAAAAAAAAAAAAAAAAAAAAAAAAAATAGCCGTACAATCAAAACGTCTTACTCCAAAATTGATGGTCTTGGTGAAATTTTGCTCGGAAAATAATTCTCTACCCAATGAAAAAAAAAATTGTATTGCATCAATGATGTCGTTTAAATTGCAGATCTCAGATGTTGCATTCTTTCTGGGTCACTCTGTATATTGCACATGTTACAAAGCATAATATTCAGAATTAGATAATGATTTGCTTAGAGGTGTGTTCCGTCTGACAGCAACAGATGAGACCTTCGAGGTGTTTAATGGGGTTCATATAATATTATCTTCGCATTACCTACCACTCCCCCGATTACCTTTTTTCTTTCCTTTCTCTCTCTCTCTCTCTCTGTCTCTCTCTTTCTCTCCCTCTCTCTGTCTTCCATTTTTTCATTATTAACATTATCATTATCATTAAAAATACTATTATTATTCTTTGTGCTGTTATTCTTGTCGTTATTACCACTAACATACTTATTATAATGTATTCGGCATTACCTGTGTCTGGGAGGGAAAAGCGAACTTAATCACTTTAATCCTCATTCTCTCCTTTTTTTTTTTTTTTTTTTTTTTTTTTTTTGCGAGTTGAAAAAAATAAAGCGTTACCTAATTATAGTTGTTACTTACTTAGGAGCAAATTATAATCCTTTTCAAACCCGTACAAGTTTTCCAATTATAATTCTTTTACAATTTATCGCATACTCGCGCAACTCATTATCATTAAAAATACTATTATCATTCTTTCTGCTGTTATTCTTGTCGTTATTATCACTATCATACTTATTATAATGTATTCGGCATTACCTGTGCCTGGGAGGGAAAAGCGAACTTAATCACTTTAATCCTCATTCTCTCCTCTCTTTTTTTGCGAGTTGAAAATAATGAAGTGTTACCTAATTATAGTTGTTACTTACTTAGGAGCAAATTATAATCCTTTTCAAATCCGTACAAATTTTCCATCTATAATTCTTTTGTAGTTTATCGTATACTCACACAACTTCAAAATTCAGGGCTGCAAAAGGGATGAAGTACCTTACCTTTGAAGCCTTTTTCGGAAAATCCCACTAATCACTCTCAGTCTCGTATTAAAAGCAGACCTATGTCTGCAGCAATCAGCAGTTTTCAGTGGTTGGAAGGAGAGGGTGCCATCTCAGAGGTGGCTTTTACCTATGTATTGTTACGAATTAATTTTGTTTTTGTAGAGTGAACTATTTCATGCCGTTGCACATGAGCTTCATGTCGATTGTATTATTCCTCATACGCTAATCAAGCCGATGATGAAGGAAATTAGCCCATGCGCCACTATTCAACGCAATGTTTGCACAACTCATTTTCATTCATTTTACATAAGATGTATAAAGTCTGGCTCACACGAGGCGTCATTTCTTGACGCAAGTACTGCGTCAGTGACTTGTAAGGTCTTTTGCGCGTCAAAAAAGTGATTGTAAAAAGAACAGTGCAAGCAATACTTTTAATGAATGGTGTATGAGTTTATTGCCTTCACAGGCTCGATTAGCGCAGGGACTGACGCAATCAAAATGACGTCTCGTGTGAGCCAGGCTTAAATCTTTACAAAGACTGCGCCAGTTCGCTGACACATTACTACGTCAGCAAAAGATGGCTTGCCTTTTTAAATGATGATATCTATAGTTCCATGCGTTAACCATGTTAACAGGCAAACTGATATCGCTTTAGGGTAAATCTCTTCTAAAACAGCGAATAGATCTCGGACTTTAGGGTGTAGTGAAGAAGAGTGAATGAGGGATAATGTTTCATCCATAAAACCCATGAGCTTTCATGCTGGAATTGCCAATATGGTTGTTTTTTAAAGAAATTTGATAGCACTTTCAAATGAAAAAGGTATAAATGATAAAGATTAATTTGAAGAGTTTTTCCCCGTTCAAAATCACCTTTATTCATGAAAGAAACAATTGGCCATACCAGGTAAATCCAGGTAGAGGACTATATATATATATATATATATATATATGTGTGTGTGTGTGTGTGTGTGTGTGTGTGTGTGTGTGTGCGTGTCTGTGTGTGTGCGCGTGTGTGCGTGCGTGTGTGTGTGTGTATGTGTGACATATAAATGAAATACGCATACATGTTTACGCAAATATGCAAATACGCAATATACATACATTAAAAAAAAAAAAAAAAAGAATTGGAACGTAATGAGAGTAGGTTTGGTTGATATCAATACCATCATATCTTAAGTTCCATTCGAACAGGGGTCTAAGAATACAAGCCATTCTTTCTTAATAAACTCCTCCACTCATATTTTCCTTTACAATTGCAATGTTTGCATTATACCAATTACAGTATCGCTTTATCAGTATAAATCATAACCAAGTTCATTGAATTATGATCTGTTATATTTATGTTTCAATTTGCATAATTGTTATGTTCTTGTTCTTAATTTTCATATGTAAAATATATACATATATGTGGAAAATCAATAATCTTTGAAACTTTAATATAAGCATGTTGCACACTTGAATTTTACGATTTGACGTTTCAGTGATTTGATTTGATGTTATGCTTTGATCGTTCTTCTTCTTCTTGGGTGTTCAGCCAGTGGGCCGGTCAAAACACCAGAGTCATTTGGTCAGTATCATAGGTATGACAGAAATATATGGAAAATGACAATGTTCGATGGAATGCAATATCATGATCCATTTTCCTTTTCCTTTTTGGATTGAGCTGTGATCCTGGTAATCAGTTCACACATTTCCGATCTTACTTCCTCGGGGTATTTGTCACATTCTTTAGCATCTCTCTTCCTCCTTGATTCACACCTTATCATCTTCAGTGCTTTAGCCACAAGGTGGAAAGAAGAAGAAGAAGAAGAAGAAGAAGAAGAAGAAAAAAAAAAAAAACCACCACCTGTCTAGAAAACTAGGAAGGACAATCTATCTTTATCTCCAGTAAAGCGAGAAATCTAGAAATTAAAAATTGACAGGGAATACTAGGGACATATATAGGGATTATCATAAAGCAATATCTCATGTCATGGCCTTCAAAAGAAAATGCAAAATCGTGAATTTCTATTAGGGCAGGGATCGAATTAAAACAGAGGCCCTTATGATAAGGGGTTGGTACCCCATTGAAGGGAAGAAAAGAAGAGAGAGAGGGGGGAGAGTGGGTTAGAGAGAGGGGGAGAGAGAGAGGGGGATGGGCGAGAGAGAGAGAGGAAGAGTGGAAATCTACGTAGAGATATGAATCTCCTTTTTTCACGATTTTGTCTGAATTTATTAAGTCAGTGGGCATCATACAATGGAGAGATGGCAAAGAATAGATCCCAGGTTTTTAAAAGAGTGGTACATGAGACCAAATGCCCTTCTATTGCAGAAAAATTGCAGCTACCCCACACCTGATCCTGCATATAGAATTAGGTCTCTGATGTAGCCTCTAAGATTCCACACGAAGAGGCGCAATAGTCCCTTCTAGGTGTACTCTAAGATAAGAATAATAAGTGAAATTAGATACCAAACTTCCGTCCTTTTGACAGTGACTTTGTCGTGACTTCATATCTACTGTAGACAGTTGCCTTCAGGTCAGTGATTATTCGTGTTTCGCGCACGGAGCGTCGTCAAAAGCACACAAAATTCTACATGTTGTCTCAGTAAATTTTTCAACGTAAAAAAAGTTATCCAAAACCCAATTCTTTTTAAAGACTTTAAAAGCACTGTATAGTAACTTCATATCGATCGAAGAGACTGAAGCCAACAAAATATTTGTGTATTGTGCGCAGAAAGTCTGAAGAAAAAAAAAAAACAACTCAACACAATAACAGCAACAACAAACACCAATATTCGAACTATTGAGTCAAGTTTCTAAATGATCTTCTAAGAAAGATGAATTATTTATAAATGTGAAAGCTGATAGCCCTTTTCCACCAACGTTTAAATATGGACACGGTCGCATTCATTTCAATAAAATCGCCCACAGTGAAACTCAATATCCCAGCGTAATCTCTCGTAAAATGCGAAAACAATACCCCATTACAAATTATTCAAAGCATGCTTTTTATATACTTACAATACCATAAGGTATTGAAATTGCCCCGGAGGAAAATATACTTTCCGTCCATATGAATGCTAGATACAATTTTATAAATGGAAATATAGAGGGCTGTGTCGATCGCGAGGCAAATATGCGTTGACCAGGGCAGTAACTGGTGATCGTTTTCCTCGTTAATTCGATTGCTGGCACGGTCTTGCCAATCAACTCTGACGTGTCCCATTTTGATGTCCCTAAGGAACACATCAGCAGTTTACAGAAAAAATTGAGCAAATTGCTTCTACTAAATATCAAATATCCGTAGTAAACGTCTCGGTGAAGACATCCGTCAATAGATGAACGCTTGGAATTTGGAAAATATTACGAATGCTGACAAAGTGATTACCTTTCTTTGCTAACGATTGTTTACCCAATCAATTTGAGGTTGTTAGAGCGGATATGATTTTGTATAGAGAGAGAGGGGGGGGGGGGGGGGGGGGGGGAGAGAGATAGAGGGAGAGGGGGAGAGGGAGAGGGGATGAGAGAGAGAGAGTGGGAACATGAGAGACCAAAGAATTTTGAAAGATCCAAATTTTTTATTACTTTTTCACTGCGTAAGCAATATGCCTTAATAATTCTAATGTGTATAGATATGAAATGTATCGCTCACTTCAGCATCTCCGGAAGTTTGATTCTGCGTAATATGTTCTTATACAATGATCACCACTATTTATTCAAGCAATTTAGGTTGTGACAATTTTCAATCAATTTATTTATGGTTGACAACGCCGCTTAAACTGTCTAATTCTCGGAAAACTAAGACCAGACATTCCTAAAGGTTTTATTGGTCTCAAATTTTCTTTCTCGATATTAAAACTGTTTTGATTCAAGAATAGTTAAATAGAGATTTTAAAAGTACATTAAAATACATTGCTGCATCTAACTGCAATACCTTATTATATAAGCAAAAGATGCAATTACCCCCAAAGAAGCAGGTTATGACAGCGGGTTTATTAACATGATTAATTTTAACATTTTGTTTTCACAATAATAATCATGGCTGTTTCTTAGATAGCGCCTTACCAGTTACAATGTAGCTGACCAAAGCGCTTAAAGCATTATTACCCCGGTCACTGGATTCATTTGCGATTCTGCACATCACAGTGCACATTCTCCACTCCTCTGGGTAACATTCCAGCCAGTCGCCTGTTTCCAAGCGCGCACATGCTAATCCAATCACAATGTCATTCGCATCCTACCGGGTACCAATTGAACACCTGGGTAGGGAGCAGCAATGTAGTTAAATGCCTTGCTCAAGGATATAGGACATTATAATGAGCAGGTGGAATTGAAATATAAAGCAGCATTTTTTTTTTCTTTTGAAAATGAGTACCTTTCAACATGTCTAAGGAAAATATATTATTATAGGGCTAAGCTAGGCAAGTCAGCACTAAATGTAGAATTTATAGAATCTAAATTTTGAATTTATAGAAGATAAATGAAGACATATTGGGTACAGTTATTATCACTATTGTACCGTAATAAGTTGTAGAGTACATACGGATGCATGCACCCAATGCCAGCTCTGAGTTATCAGGGGTCTCCACTCGTCGTCATATATAATGACCTTAGGTACGAATTGAATTACATTTTCACGACTTCATCAATCGAACATGACAAATGCGAATCGGATTGAATTAGGATGGGTTGGGATGGGTAAAATAGGGAAAATGATTCAATGAGAGATGGAAAGAAGAGGGGGGGGGGGGGGTAATGAAACTGGGTGATGGTAAAAGTGATTTGGGAACAGTTGGAAATGCTGGCCTTGGCTTCAGGGGTGTCGAAAAATTCAAGCTTTAATATTGCGATACATTTTGTTTTTCTACTTCTTATAAACGAAAGAGGGGGATGTCGAGAAAAGAAAAAAATCACATTTGTAAAATATCTATGAAGCTGGAATGAATAAGTGTAAGTTTTGAAACCAGCTACAGGGGTCACTTTATCATATCACTTCTACTTGATTATTACTAAATCATTTATATGATTAAAAATATTATTACTTATTACTTTTGTAGCAGCAGTTTGTTTGCAAGTGAGCGATACATTTTCATTTGAACGACAGGTGCCGGTGCATAACAATTAATTCATGTGTAATCTGGCAACTGATAAATTGTTTGTTTGAGGATATTTCAGGGTTTGATTTCAACTCTAGTATGAGGAGTTTGCCATTTCATAATTGCAATGTTTTATTACGTCACTGGCTGTCTTGACTCATTAGCATCACTTGAATTGTCATATTTTTTCCCGTTTATTCAAAACTTAGCCCTGTTTTCATTTATTTGCTTACTGTTGTACAAGGTTGCATGACAATGGAGTAGAAAAAGAAATGTTGAAGATTTGGTTAGTTTAAAAGACCCTTCTAATCATTGTCGACTTTAAGTTAAACCCTGTGGTGACTGGAAAAGACACATTATGAACATTCGCACAGAAACTAAGGTCTTGGCATTGGTTTTTTGCTCGAAATGGCTCGAAATGGAGATGTCAGCCTTGTAGAGAATGTGCGAAGAATGCGGCGGACTTTAAGAGATCAAGTTTCTGTCACTTGCCTATTATCCAATGTCATTTCCAGTTAGCGCAGCTGCCGTTGGCATGCAACTTGTTTATACTGTGTGAGTACTTACGTTATAGTAAGTCAACATATACTCCACCTACGACGCCAGCCTCGACTTAAAGGGAAATCCAACCTTAATGGCAAGTTGCTCTGGAAGAAAGAGGAAAAATCTGAGAAGCAGATTGGTGAAAGTTTGAACGAAATCAGACAAGCAATAAGAAAGTTATGGATTTTCGATCTGTTCCTTTCATGAGGAGCTATAACAATATGCTAACTACAATATTTTTTGAGTACTGCCCCGAGGGTAAAGGCGTTTCTGCGAAAACCACAAATTAATGATATTTTTGTGTACGACAGACAATCGACTCACCAAATTGCCAATTTAAGATTCGCATAGATGTAGTGATCTCATTTTTCAAACATCCATGACTTTCTTATTGTGTGTCCGATTTCTTTAAAACTTTCACCATCATATTTTTCTTATTTTCCTGCTTTCACACAAATCATCTTATTACTAAGGTTTGGATTGCCTTTTAATCCAGTGAACTGTACGGTTGACACCTTTGTGGCGTAGCGTGGGTCACTGACGGGGCCCTGTCCGTCATAAGAGGGGGGGGGGGGGTTGTATTTTTAGACCGGATGGATGAAATGCGAGGGAGGAACGATCAAATAGAGGAGGGTGTTGGAAAGGTGGGAGAGGAGTCGTGTTTATTTGCTCTTTTGTATTTATTTTGGCAATTGTTCATGTAACGTCAGATCCCGTCTCATAATCTTAACCTAACGCTTCATATCTTCAATCTCTGTTGAATGTGTAGTGCTAGATTACATTCCAGTACCCGAAAAAGTATGGCAAAAATCTATCGGTTTTGTTATCCCATGAAAAATAAAATGGTAGTTCTGTGTTAAGATGTCAACTGTAAAAATGCCAGAGGTTCAAAATAACAAAGGTAAACAAATTTTATAAAGAAAAAAGATATATAGAGAAAAAATTTTTCATGTGTCAAACATCGAGCAGTTAATGTGTTATTCCTAGTGATGGCAATTTCACATATGGCGTTTTTTCCTCGGACATTCTTATGTCTGACTATTTTGCACTTCTGTCATTTTTTAGATTTCTTTTATTTTATTTTCCCTTTGACCTTCTTACTACTGACATTTTCCCCTAGCAGCGAAAAGGGTTACACATAGCCGTCTACGAACAGTCCATCTCTATTAGCTCATTATAGCCTCAAACTACTTATCAGTCCGAATGTCGGTCAGGAGACATGGAAGAAGAAGAAGAATAACACCAACAAGACTAAAGATCGAGTGAGGGTTAACAAGGAAGATAAACAACAAGAAGAAAGACGGTAGCAGAGGGTGCCATCGGGCTTTGAGTCAAACCCATCTTGCTCACATTCTGTCTTCTCTGGGCCTGTCGGCCGATTAAAACAGACCCTTTTCGCCGTAAAACGATACGTACACCCAAAATGTACGATAAGCGGAAACATAACTCAGTATGTAGGTCAGAGCAGAGCAATGCGTGTTGTTGCTGCTATGCCCTCCAACCACCTGCCAACTCCTCCGTCTTGGGAGATAAATAATTGTTAAGAAGGAGAACATGACCTGTCCATCAAACTATTAGGGTTTTCTAATCATTACCCCTTGGCCTAAAAATCAAGAAAAACAATGGAAAAGAAGAGAACATGACATTAATTCAATGAAAAGCTTAACAAGTACAAAAAGGACAACATAATAAAAAAATGAAAAAGATACCGAGGAATTGAATTTCGCCTACTTTTGATGACAGTTTGGGTTGCTGCGAGATCTCCCATCTCCTCAGTGTTCTTATCTGCGCAAAGCCGAAATTATTGTCAATCTGACCTTTTATCTTTCAGTCTTGTTGGCAAATGTGTAAACATGAGTATTAAAAAAATATCCTCATCTTTTCTTGCTTTAAAAAAAAATCAAAATATGTCTTCATATGTTACTAGCATCTGATGATCCCCCCTTTTTAAGGCGGGAATACTACCAACAGCTCCCTTTCAAAATAACAAAGCGGCGCCCCTTATAAGTATACATACCTAAAAATTATTTTGTTTTAAATGGGATAATTCGTCACTCTCTCTCAGTGGCGTAGCGTGAGTCCAGACATCGAGGGGGCACCGCCATAATAGGAGAGGGCTCCCGTTTTACTAGGAATTTGAAATGAGAATTTACAATGCCACTGAGTGAGATAGTGTGGAAGTAGGAAGGAATCATATATTTTGTTAAGTTCCCTTTCTCACCTCTCATTTTATTTTCTTGAAACCCTTTGCACCATTTCATGGGGGAGCGTGCACCCGAGCCCCCGAGCCCGTGGCTACTCCACTATATCTCTCTTATGCACAAATATTCTGTAGCAGTAGTAAGTATGCATGTCTATACTTTGCATTATGTTATATGCGGGTTTTTTTTTTTAAATCGCTATCTCCTCAATCGCACCTGACCAATATCAATCTGGAACTTCGATCACAGAAAGCACCAAGGAAAATGGACACAAACAAAGCTTTAATAAAAGGAAAATCAGCGTTATTTGTTGCCATTGTATTGCCTAATTTGGGGATTCTTTCATTTAAGCGAAGATGTGCTTGCATTTTGTTCACATCCAGTACCGTCTTGTAAAACACTATACTCGTTTTCTCACCAGATAAAACGGCGGGATGGGGTAGAGGGTCGTTCATTCCCCCTTTCCCCCCTTTCTGTTTAGAATTTTATTTCTCAACTTATTCAAATGCATATAAGATCATTTATGAAAAAAATGAGGAAAGAAAGTAACTTGCATTCTAAGCTTGTTAAAACCAAACTACTTTGCACCTCGAACTTCAGCATGAACGCGGCGGAAAAGGGGCTGAAGTTGGAGAGAGAAAATATTTGTCACTACCTTATATAAAGTGGATTGATTATTGGAGATCTTCTCGGCACATTATTCAACGTTCAATCGCACAAGAGAGCACTCAACATAATCTCAAGTTTATTTATCGGCAATTCCGCTTTGAGTGGCAAATCCCATCCACATGACATGAAAAAGCTGGCCCTTTAGCCTTTTTGGGGAATTAAACGGTAAGATTAAACATAAGGGAATCTCTTAGAGTCATTAATATCATTTTATCAGCAGGGCCAAAATGCTCTTAAAAAAAAAAAAAAAAAAAAAAAAATCTTGATTCAATTATTTGGACTAGATGGAAAGAGGAACTATAGGGAGATACGCGCCTTTCCCAGCTTACCAGTTATGGAGTAGAACGCAAATTTTATAGAAAAATAAACGATAATTCAGAAATCATGTCTACTTCATGATTTTTCAATGAAAATTCTGGTGATTTTGTTCTCAAGATCTTCAAGATATTTAGTTTGCTGTTATTGCAGCCAGTAAGTCCCGCAGTGACCCAAATAGGCCTCTTTAAATGTTACTAATAACATTAGATAACATGAGATATATCGGTGGAACACATTTCTCGAAGATTAGAGAACACCGTATGAAAACAAACTGATGAGAAGATTGCTTACGCTCCAGGCAATCTTTGAACTGTTTTCCACTGCTTCTAAAGATATGACACATAATAATTATTCATTACGCCGCGTACAGCGCTGCGCTGGAAGAATAATCATCATAAGTAAACACGTTATATTCTCTCAAACCGAAAGTAGGTTAAATTTAAGGAGGAGACTCTTCTCGATTCGATTAAAGCCTACGCAAGTCGAGACAGTGTCTGGAGGGTAAGAAGGCACTCTTTCCTCTGGAGTATTACCCCCTCAGATGGAGTATTCGATTCCAGAAAGCAGGAAAAAATATTACCCGTTTTCCTTCCGAACTCTCTCACATCGGTAATGTTTAGACAGACAACATGAATGCAATTCCTCTGATATTGACCTTCTCGTCGGTTAGTTATTGAGTACCAATATTTACTCTCCCCCTCCCACTCAGTACAAATTCATCATGGCACTTGTAGCTCGATGTGTCCATAAACTCAATATTCTAATTATATTATTCATGTATATCTTAGGTTAAGTACCCAAATTAAAGCATTTATTTTCTGTCTAATGGTTTAGGTACACATTCAGAATGAACAATTAATAGTGAAAACCCTACAGAACCTCCTTTTCTTCTTATGGTGATATTAAAAAGAGTAAAACACCCATTAAAGTGATTGATTAACTTTGTGAAAAATTGTAAAATCAGCTCAAATGCCAGTGAATTGTGTGCAGTCCTCTAACTACATATATAATTAAGGATATGTGAAAGTATGAGAGAAAATGGAACCCGTTTACTATCCTAAAAAAAGAGAAAATCGCGATCAATCGCAAGCGCAAGTCGCTCGGCTTCTTCGCTGCGCTGCAGTCACAAAAACCAAGCACCAGCGCTTGGCGATTTCAGAGCGGGTTTCCAGCCCGTACGGTATTCTGTGATAGAGCGAGGTATGCCAACCATAAGAGTTCTTTAGGGTTCGGTGGTACTCTATCCCGACATCAATGTTCAGTCGTAAATATCTTGATATATAAACGACCGATCAGCTTATAAAACTCAGGCGATTCCTGTCTGAGCTAAAGGTTTGCAATTATGATTACAGCATTAGCTGGAACAGTGATTTTTTTTTTTTCAATCCTGGGCAAAGTTAATCAATGCCTTTAAGGCGCCGTGCAATAAAGTAAGTGCATTTACTACTATAGACAAAACTGCTTTTAAACGTAACCACTACCGATCTCGAAAGCCATTTAGTACCGCAAAAGTTGCTTATATACTGGGGCGAATGTGACGGTGTAGTTTATTTAAATCATATTCTACTTCAATGATCTAACTACGAAAATGTAAGAAACTTGCATTTAATAAAAATGTTCGGGTGTTGTCTGCACGTCGTTAGATTAATTCAATCTAAGCATACAAGTATAGACTCTTAAAGACTACTTCAACTACTTCTTTCAAATCTACCGAAATATATGTAACTTTCACTAATTATTTTGTCTATTCAAAGTCATAGGCCCGTATTCTTGAAAGTGGCTTAAGTTAAGCCTGGCTTAACTTAGACCGCTGATTTATGGAAGGCCATTCGTCAACCCCTAGGTCCCGTATGAATTACTATATTTATGTAACAAAATAAAGAAACTAAATTATTTTCTGGCATGAAATTAGTATCAGAAATCAATTCTATCGTGTCGGATTTTGTATTTGCATTTAATCCCAGAACTATTGTGATTTTGTAAGATTAAAAGAGGGTGACATTTGGCTCTCCATAATGGGTGGCCTAATTTTACACACTTATGCAGTGGCTTAAGCTAAGCGCCTTTTGAGAATACGGGCCATAAAGCCTACGATACTCAAACAAACGATGAAATTTTGCTGACTAAAGGGGCTTTCACACCGGGCCTGCGTAGAGTTGCGTTGTGCGGCGTACCGAGTATGCCGAAATTATGCGCAGGATCGGCGTAGTCCCTGCGTAGGTTATTGATAGGCTGGCGTACGATGGCGTATGGTCATGATGGTTGCGTACCCTGTGCATAGGCACCGCGTACCTACGGCATATGCAATTGGCGTACCTACGCGTAGGATTGCGTATAACAGGCGTAGGGTTGCGTACGTATACATAGGTCTGGCGTAAAGGGTAGGTAGGTTTGCTTATGCTGAACCCACACTAAGCAAAAGTACGCAACACTACGTCCTTCCATACGTGTCTTACATAAAAATGGTAACCAGTGGAATGTCTCCATTATAGGTGTTTAACGTCGTGCATTCACACACGCAATATACAGTCAGATTAACAAACCAAGTTTGATCTTTCAGCTCACATACCCCTTAGTAGTGTTGGTCAAGATGTATTTGTACGGTAAATTGCCATTTGGTCCAGTGCCATTTGGTCAATTTGTCATCTGGTCTAAGATCATTTGGTTTCATATCTTTACGTCCATTAACATTTCGTCCAATTACCATTCGGTCCAATAATCATTTCGTCCAATGACTAGTTAGTATATAACCATTTCGTCAAAACCATTTGGTGTAAACCCATTTAGTCCAAATACCACTTGGTCTAATTATCAGTTAGGGTAATATTCATTGGGTCCAATACCCATTTCGGCTAATCCCAGTTGGTCTAATATCCACATGGTCTAATCATCAATTCGTCCGATTACCATTTCGTCTAATCATCATTTCGTCCATCAACCAATTGGTCTCATGATCATTTCGTCTAATGACCAGTTGGTCTAATAATCATTTGGTCCAAGTCTCTGTTCGTCTAATGACCGTTTGGTCTATGACTCATTTTGTCCTATCGCCATTTGCCATCTATACTAAATATAAATATGTTCTTAATACAAATAACTGTGTGCCTACTTTTTAGTTTTATTTGAAATGAAATATACCCATTAGCTGAAACAATAGGCCCAATGCTAATAGTAATACCTTAATGATAATAGTAATAATACTCATTAAATTATTGAAATGATATATAGGCTACATTATTTCTTTTTAAAATATGATAATATAAGCATTATCATTATGAATAATAATTTTATTACCATTAAATATTCTAATATATATGGTACGAAGGACATAGTTTCCCACGTTTAGAAGAAGAGACCTCTGTGACATGTAAATTGATCCAGACTCTAGCTCTAGAATACAAATTAACTGCAGAAACCTAAACTGATTGTCGTACAGAATCTGAATCTAAAATTAAAAACAATGCAGCACATACATGGACCTCCTAGGGTCGTAGATGGCTAACTTTGGCCGCGTACGTGCTTATTAGACCAATGATAATTAGACCAAACAGTTATTAGACCAAATGGCCATTGGACCAAGTGATAATTAGATCAGTTGTTGATTAGACCAAGTTGTTATTAGACTAATCGGGTTTAGACGAAATGGCATTAGACCAAATGAAGTTAGACCAACTGTAACATGAACCAAATGATTGATGGACCAAATAGGTATTGGACTAATTGGATTAAGACCATTTGATGATTAGACCAAATGGTAATTGAACCAATTGATAATGGACCACATGGTAATTGGACCAATTGGCAAAAAAATTATTAGACCAAATGGCTATTAGACCGAATGGTTATAGACGAAATGGCTATTGGCCCCACTGGTTATTGGACAATACGTTGATTGGACGATATGTTGATTAGCCGAAATGTACTAGTATATTGGACAAACTGATCTTAGACCGAATGATGTTAGACCATGTGAAGATTGGACCAAATGGCATTGGACCAAATGGCAGTAAACCATTTCTACTATATCAATCCCTCAGGTCAACGAGCCGTTAACACATTAGACTAATGGGCAGAATCAATCTTATTAGAACAGGTTACTGAACATCTTCATTTGTCTAGGTCTAATGCACATGATTTTTTTGGTGAAAAACTATTAGTGCCTGATCCTGTATTATACGTAATGAACAATGATTGTTGAGCATCGAGCAGTTCAAAATTATGATTTATCTCTGATGATCCTTCTATAATACACAGTAATACATTAGCGTCGCAAGCTTTTCCATGGTGGGGGGGGGGGGGGCATCCATTTCACATTTGCAGACAGAATGAATGATATTTGCCTACAGAAGAATGTTAACACTGGAAGTCTCAACTCAACTCCCCCCCCCCCCCCCCCCCACCCTCGAATACAAAAATGAAGAAGAAGGAATGTGGAAAATACATTTTCGTGACATTTAAATCTGAATTTAGCTTTATGAAGGTATGATGGTTCAACTTTCAATCCTTACTTAACGTGTCCCCTTACCAGTACTCTGTGGGTGTAAAATTGAAGCCGGCACCATTTATTTCAATCACTTTCCAATCTTAAAAGTGTAATATTGCATCCCCTAAACGCACTGTTATTACATACCAATAGTCCAAAATGGAAATCTTTTTTCTTAACATCGCTGTGTACAAAAAAATAAGGTCTTACAAAACATGATACGGTACATGAAAAGAAAAACACAGCTATAGAGATTCAGGGAGAAATACAAGGCTGCATGTGTGCATAGAATAATTGCTGTAAAGAGTGTAAATAGTATATTTGGTTAAGGACTTGAATATTTTGTGATATTCATTTATATAGAGAGATTCATTTACATGAAGTGCCATATAGACGATTGTAAGTAATATTTAGAAAGATCTTTCGTACTAAAGCAACGCTTTAACGGATGCCCGTCCGTAACAAGTTGTGACAAGTCTTTAACGGATGCCCGTCTCAACGTATTTAATACTAACCGTACATTTGGCGCGAAGACGGCTTTATAGCGACGCCATGCGAGAAGACAGTATGTATGACTACACATGATAAACCCATACAGGAAAACGGATGGAGCGCCATTTGAATTGTCAATTTTCAGCCATTCCTCGTACTTTTTCGTGATGGAATAGATATTCAGTCCACACGAGACTAAAATGTATATTTCACAACGAAAAGGTGATGAAAACCAGGACGAGATTTCATTCCTTTGTACCTAATTGAATACATATCACAGGGGCAGATTCATCGTTTTTAGAAACAGAAGGTCGACGGCATGCACAAAAGCCTTTATTTCGACATTTCGTCTAGCCCTCCGAGACTTACTAAGTTGGGGTGGGGGAGGGAGGATTTTCAACTTTTTTTTCTCGATTTTTTTTTCGGGGAGGGGGGCTTAGGGGCGGCTCAAGGAATTTGTGTAGAAGGGGCCCAATATTCAGAAATTCTCTGAACAAGCAAACAAATGATAAGAAAAATACAAACGTCATTGGCTAATTTGGTGTGTATTTTTACACCAACAGTCTCCTTTTTGCCAGGTGGGGGGGGGGGGGGGCTCCCTGGATCCGCCCCTAGGGGGCTCTCCAATGGCGCCAACTGGATCCGCAAATGCATATCAAAATGCGATGTTGACGTTATATAAGCTCTAGATGTAACACAAGATGGGGTTTTTATCTTTATATCGAAGTATCTCGGATACCCAAGGAATCAGACTTAAAAACAAGTTGTTCCTTGTGGACTGTGGATAATCTAATGGCAAAAGGTCAAGGTGTTTGAAAATGTATCGTTGAGGCGAGTAGTATCGAATAGCTATAGCCTTGGGTATAAAACGCTCATTTACACGACTGCATTAAGCTTCAAGTTGGCTCTAATAGCGGATGTCTGATGCGAAAGCCTTATGACAAACTAGATCAGAATACAAAGACATTAGCTGTACTCATCAGATTTCTCATCCGGGAATAAATACAATGGAAATCCACTTTAGGATGTAGATATCATGTAAATCGTGCGATATTTAAATCTACTTGAACCCATTAAAATTTGCTTGCATGTAAAAATTCGTACCTGTCATGATGTGTGGAATAGTTAGCTGACAAAGGAGAAGTATGTATATTATTATACTAACTTGCTCTAATGCACGATAGCGTAGTCAGGAGGGAGGGAAAGGGGATGGGGGGGGGGGGGTGTGCTGAACCAGGCGCGTAGCCAGGGAGGCGTTGGGGGCGTTTGCCTCCCCCCCCCCCCCCAGAGCTATCCATACAGAGAGTCCTGACACTAGAGGTCGCTTCTGATTGGGCAGTCATTTCATGGAGCTTAAAAAAGTTCCCTCTCATAGAGAATGTACGTGAAAGGGAACTATTGGGAGCTCCATGATCCGCCATGTTTTAAACTAAGAGAGCGTACGCGCATGCTTATTATGCGCGTGTCACAACTCTCTCTATCAACGCGCTCTGCCCCCCCCCCCAAAAAAAAAAACGCCAACTGCTTTTTTTTTAAAGGATAGCGAAAAAGCGGGGGGGGGGGGGGGGTGAGAGAGGAAAGCCTAAAAAGGCGCTACGATCCGTTATCTTTCTCTCAACCCCCCCCCCCCCCCTCCCTCCACCCACCACTGTTACATACAGTGCAGTATATTGCGTCCAAATAAATGAAAAGCAGTCAGGGTGTCGAACTAACTTTCCGCCTGAAAAAAAAAATTGTTTACTACGAGCCGATATCTTTCTCTTAAATTTGTCAAAACGTCAGAGCTTTCGCGTTTCGCGCGGGAAGGGGGAAACACTCCCCTCCCTGTCCCCACCCCTGTTACATACAGTACAGTATTGCGTCGAAATAACTGAAAAGCAGTCAGGGCGTCAAACTAACTTTCCGCGTAAAAAAGGTGCTACGCGAGCCGTTATCTTTATCTCAGATTTGCTCAAACGTCAGAGCTTTCGAGCTTCGCGGGGGAGGGGGAAAACTCCCCACTCCCTGCACCCACCCCCCTGGGGAGCACGCTTCGCGTGCTCATCACTATGGCTCATCACCAATTTCTCACGCTTCGCGTACTCACAACCGCCCCCTAAAATCAAATCCTGGTTACGTGGTTGTGCTGAACACCTCTACTTTTTGTGATAAGTTGGAGAACATTGATTAGAGGCTGTAGTGCGTGGACCGATAATCTTAAAGATCTTGAGTTGGCTAGTACAATGCCCTTCACCTTTCCTAAATAATCCCATAAAAATTACCTTAAAATATACAAACACAGTAGTGTTGGTACAAGTGTATATATGTACTCAATGATAGTATGACGAGTTGAAGAGAAATTAATGGAAATGGGGCATGTACTAGAAAAGCCAAGAAAAAGGCTTGTTGAATAGCACACACCCCAAAAATATTAATCATTGATCTAATTACATTAAGAATGTGGCAAGTACCTAGTAATGAAAATATAGTTAAAACTCAAAACCAATCAATTTTATCAGCCAAAATTTTGTTCGAATAAACATGCAAAGTCATCGTTTTACGTTGTTAATGTATTTTTCATAAACAGCCCCCTGCCCCCACAACCACCCCTTTCTGTCCATTCCGGGTATTATATCGCTTGAGGGGAAAACAATACTTTTTGTGCGTACGGGGTATTGACATCCTTTTCCTTGGATTCTGATTAGTTCCGTTGTGATTTGGTGAAGATTTCTTGGCGACAAAGTTGGGGGCTTCAGAATTCAGAGGTATTACTAACAATTCGAGGCATTCAAATGCAAGGAGGAAGGACGTATAGCATTCGTAAGAAAACGAAAGAAAATAGAGCAAGAGTTTGTGAAAGCATGGGCATAACAGGTAGCGAATGTTTGTTTTTTTAAAACCTCATCTAATGTATTGTTTATCCAATTAACTGATTAATGCTGCATCAATTTTCCTTGAAAATGCAATAGTAACCGATATTCCCAAAGGCACCTCATCTGTTAGGATCCAGAAGGGCATTACCGAATATCATTTATCAGAGGCTCTCAGCAGACCGACTAGCCTTAAGGCCACCGCACACTACACGACCTGAGGTCGTACGACCTAGAGGTCATACGACCTAGTCCACGACCTCGCAAAAATTCAACATGCCAAACCTGGGACCTGATCGTGTGACCTGGTCCTACGACCTGAAACTTGGGTGTTTGGTGACGTCATACCGTAGTTCGGAAGGTCGTACGACCTCAGATCGTGTAGTGTGCGGTGGCCTTTAATTATACCAGGGAAGTGTAACACTTCCCTGATTATACCAAGGATGACACCTTTACCTTTTAGTGAAGGACAGCTCAAAGCTTGCCTAGTACAGTAGACAAAACATGGTAGAAACGCTTTTGTACTCGGCCTTCTTGAGCGACGGACTGTAGTGTAGTCTTGATGGAAATTGTATCGAGTAATTTACGATCATTTTACACCATATTTCATGCCTCCGCCCGATTGATGATGATCTTGGAGGTATAGGCCCGAATTCACAAAGGAGGTTTAAACCATAATGTGGTTTAAACCTCCGTAAGAGTACTAAAATAAGCGTAAATAAGCGCACATTGCCCATGCGCGAGCTCAAAGAAAATATATGATTGGATCGGATTCCGTGCGCACGTACGCTTAAAAACCCCAGGAGGGGGTTTAAACCTGGTTTAAACCATGGTTTAAACCAAACCTCTTTGTGAATTCGGGCCATTATGTTTGGGATCCATCTGTTAATCGTGATACCCAAGAACCATGAATCACAAAGGGTGAATCTTCAAATGACCCTTGGAAGATAAGGGGCTGGGGGGGGGGGGGGGGGGGAGGGGGAATGAGATCACAGGCCACAGACATTTCAATATCATTCCCGTGATATCGCAAAGTTAATATTCGATTTGAACTCCAAACCTGTACATGTATGTATCAGAGAAATTAACTCTTACTATTTCGGACTTGTGAGATTAAAATTACAGATTTATATGGGGGAAAAAATCATTCTATTTAGTGGCGTATGGTACATAACAGGAGAACTGGGGCACTTGAAAGTATCCCTTTAAAAACTGAACTAAGAGAGAAAAGAGAAAGAGAGAGAGGGGTAGAAAAATGTGCGAAAGTGATAATACAACCCCCCTTCCACCATGTCCACAAACTCGATCGGTAGCCTTGCTCTCTCGCATTCATCTACCAAGTGAAACCTGCCCCCCCCCCCCCCATTACGACCAGTGACCACTCACCTAGACTTATACTACTCGAGGTTATTTGTACCAACTAAAATATAGGCAAGAAGACGGATATTAAAAGGAAATGGGAGGACAAACAAAATAATTAAAATGCAACATCGAGAACACTACCTAAATGCCTCAACAGTTGATCATACAGTATAACATAATTACAACCAACCAACACTTGCCCACTTTCTATTGTTTCAGAGAAAAGTTTATCGACACATTTACTAACCGCGGTCATGAATATACGGTACATGTATATCTTATTTTCCCTCGAAAGGGATTCTTTGGAGAAATAAATCTGTTGTAAACACCTCCTGGAATCGCTATCAAATTAGCCCTGTTTTCAAGGTGAATTCCGATCGCAACCATCGTTATATCACCCAGATGGAATTCAACCTTTGAAAAAGACACTTGAAACGCGCCAAAGGAGTTTATATTTCTGTCAGTTATATAAGATTTCATTATTTTACATGATTATGCAGTCTTATCTAGAATTCGCAATATGGGTCCAAGGAGTTCTGTGATATCTCCTTGATAGGTCTAAGTGCCTGGAGGTTAGTGAAGAGGCTACATAACCGGCATATTGACGGCCTACAAGGAAACTTTTCACTTTTTTTAGACGGAAATTAGAATTGAAATTCATGAGAGCTATGAAAGATTTTTGTTGTTCTGTTGTTATTGTTGTTGTTGTTGTTTTTTCTTAAAGTCTGATCAGCCCAACTATATAGCCATGCAAACGGTTGCATCGAAATCAGTTGTACGACACATCCTCGGCGTCAATTTCGTACACCATGTACACTGACCAAATTCTAAAGTTCGATCCTGGACTAAACACTATACCTGACCCTAAGCCTAACCCTATATCTTTGATGAAAAAGAAAAGAGCTCGGAGCATGTATGTCGGAGCACCTCAAAATTATTTGAAACCTGTTGGTAATTCGGGAAAATAACCGACGCCGTCGGTCTAGTGAACCATCAGAAAAGTTAACAGAAGGTTCGCTAGACCGACATTGCCTGGTCTCCGGTTGTCGGTCTAGTGGGCTGTTAGTCTCGTGGGCCGGCGGTCTTGTAAACAATGTAAGTGATAATTATTCACTGGATGTTTCATGCGTATCAAATTAAACCAATATCACAGACTTTGATAATAGTGAAATATTTGACAGTTGTAGCTAAAACACGAATGACAATTATTACTCAGTTGCAGTAAACTTTATTTCAATAACGTGAATTAGATTTTACAAAAGTGAAAGCTGAAATTAGCTTTCATTTCATCCCTCATTCCCATTTGAAAATTGAGGTTGAAAAAAAGTAGGTATATATATGATGGGAGAAGAGATGTGAAATGACCGGAAGATGGGGAAGATGGCAAGAAATCTTGAAGTGGAATTTAGATTTTGAATCGAGTGTGTATCCATTCAGAAGCGTCGAGAGCAGAGTTGTGTTCTTCGCCTCTGTCTTAAAAGCCGGAAGTCATTGACTGTTCATCTGATAAGGCCCACTTTCAAATGCGGTTTCAAGTGAAAGAGCGATTAAAGTGGTCGTTGCAGTTTTAGAAAGTTTACGCTCGAGTACAGACGTTCAGTCATTTGAAACGCAATGATGTGCTGGTGCACGAGGATTGGTAAACTATTCGAACAAATAAAAAGATACTTTTGAAGATGGAGGTTGCACTTCCTGAATTATGGTCTAACGGGATGATGTTTTTTTCAGGGATGAATCTAACATACTTAGGCTGATTTCTTGTAAAGGTAAAAATAATAATATAATTTGTGAGCATGCTCATTCTTTTTATTCCTATGTGAAGGAATATCATAGTAGCAATATCACGTGGAAAGTATTCCTCTTGAAATGCTCTCTCATTCCAAACTGAACTAAATTTTTATGACACATGCATGAGTTTTCAGCAAGACTGGATTAATTTCTTATCATTTCGATGATTATAAGACCTCAAAATACACATTTTATTATTCTTACGTACTAAAGAATCAACCTTTCCAAGAATAGGAATTGTAAGTATCAACTTGACAGAAATTACCTACAAAAGCGCTACTGCAAATGTTTCCTAAAAACAATGACATTCACAGATACTACAAACTAAATAATCAACCTTTCCCCAAATAGCAATTTTATGTATTAACTTGACAGAAATGACCTACCAAAAGCACTACTGCAAATGTTTATTAAAAACAATGACATTCAAAGATATATAACTAGACAGTCAAATCTCTTTCACCCTCCACGTATAAAAAGCTTGTTTTAAAAAATATTTATATATACTGGACCCCAACTTTGGAACTCACTTGACAGGGCGTTGAAATCAACCCCAACATTTAGCACATTTAAACGTAAATATGAATTGTCTTTGTTGGATAAGCTACAAAAATCTAGACACGTATAAATGTATAGATTTAAACAAAATGTATGAGACGGCCTCTTTCCCCCTGCGTTCCCTCTATCTCTTTCGATTCATCTCCTCTCCTTTTAGATATCCCTGCCTCCTTATCTTTCCTCTCCCTGTATTGTTCGTTCACAACATTTTTTTTAAATGTTGTCTTTCTCTCTCTCTCTATTTTGTCTTTGTCTTTCTCTCTCTTTCTCTCTCTCCCTCTCTACTGTTCATATTCCCCTTCCTTCTTTGTCCCCCCCCCTCTCTCTCTCTTTTAAAACTTGTTAATCATGTCAATACTGCTCAAATTAGCACCTTTCTTTCTTCTTCTTTTTCTTCTTTTTAATAAGGACTGTACTTATTTTCACTTTTTTGCAAACAGGGGTCTATGAAATACAAGCCGTGCTTTACTTAACCCGTTGACAACTGAATTCTGTCCTTCCTATAGGCTTAATACAGGGATCGCCCGGTTTCAGTAGGCAATGGGTTAACAGACTCTTCCACTTATGTTTTCCTTTACATTTACAATGTTTACATTATACCAATTATCGCTTTATCAGTGTAAACCATAACCAAGTCCATTGAATGTTGTTCTGTTATATCTATGTTTCAATTCATATATTTGTTACTGTTCTTAATTTTCAAATGTACTGTTTAAAAAAAAAGTAAAATGTTTGTGGAAATCAATAAACTTTGACCTATGAATAACATCTACACCGTTTCTTAAAGGGGAATGAAACCCTGGGGAAATTTCCATTTTGATAAAAAGAGAGGACAGAGAGAAGTAATTTTTAAAAAGTTCCATCAAAATCGGTTAAGAAATGAGAAAGTTATGAAAGTTTGAAAAGTCTCAATTTACTTTCTATGGCGATCCTCAAATTGGCAATGTTGCTTCAAAGTGACAGGTAGAGTAGGACAACTCTCCATGTGTTTTCTACACAAAATTTCATATTTTCTCCATTATCTCTAAAAATGATGCTTGTATTTTTGTGAACTCAACATATGTTGTGTCAAATACATTTCTCCATGGAGAAAATCCACACAGAAATCATGACAGAAGGGATTATCTAGGTTGACGGTGCATCAATTTGGAGAAAGACAAGGTTTAAATGTGTTTCTTACACAGTTGGCGACGGGTAATTTCCCAGTGGTATAAGAAACACTATCTTCTTGAGTCGTGCCTAATCTGTACACGGGTTTAATCAGGGACTGACGTATTTCGTGCTTCGTGTTATCTCAAGTTACTAATTGAAAACTTTATACGGTAGTGTTTCGTGTACGCTAGACAAAGCCATGAGCCAGCACGGGATTTAAAATGACAAGGAAAGGACGCTTGAATGTAAATACAGGCGATGACCCGATTGTCTATTTTTAGGAGGAAGGGGCTTAAGAGTTGGGCAAGTGCACTCCCCTTCCTCAAGGAAAATCCTCCCATTTCACGAAAGGAAATTTGTTTCTGTGCCTTTATTCTCTATACCCCTGTATATATACATTTCTCTTCTCCATGAAAATGAAAGTTATATTTTTTTTCCTTTCTAATCGTGCTAAAAATATAAGTTACGAAAACCGATCTTATCACAATGTCTGTCTATCTCATCCTGTATCTCTTTCTCTTTCTGTTCACACGCCCACCTATCTTCCTCCCTTATGTGTCTGCTCTTCTCCTAGCTGTTTCTTTTTCTAATACAGTCAATTACAAATTCAGAATAAACCCGTCAAGTGATGATAACGACGGCAGCGGAGAATGTAAGTAGTTAAATTCCAAACTTCTGTTGTTCATTTTGCTCACCATTTCTCCTCGTTATTCTCCTCTTGAACATCGGAGTTCCAATAATACCCAACCATCCGTAACCTTGTGACGGCCCTGGACTTGCCCGGTTTGCCAGAGTCATCGTACTTTTTCGAGACTTTTATTTGCCGTCTTCCCCGCTCTCTTCCTGTCCAAAATCCAAACCGCCGATCGTCTGGTTACAGTTACTGATCAATTTATATGGCGAGTGAGCACGTTATATTTGCCAGAGCGCAGTGCACAAGCATTTGATTTTCATTGTCACAAGATGTAAGATGTCACTAAATCCTTCCCAAACTTCTTTGGTTTTTGTCTTTCTGTCGAGACTCCCTAGATTTGTCAATATATCCGTCTGGGGTGGCAAATAATGAATGCAAAGGGTGAAAATATAAGTAAAGTACTTTCTTAAAATCTACCTTATTCATTTATACTAAGTGTTTAAAAATATTGGACATAGGAGGAGCTGACAGAGTGAGTGATTGTAGAGAGAATGCTTTCAGGCAAGAAAAAAAGAATTGGTAATACGATAAGCAAGAATTTATATCAGTAAAAAGAACGTTTCTCAAGAAAGTAAAAAGTTATCCCTCTTTTCCTCGGAGCATTTGACAAACAGACGTTGAAGGAACAGGTTTTAAGGAAAGAAATTTAAAGACACTTTTCACATACGCATTTTTGTTGACTTTGAATTTGCCAACATTGGTTGGGAAATCTCAGAAGACGACACTTTTCACAAAAGTCACCGTTTGAACTTTGAGATTAAACTTTCTCCCGAAGTTCGCCTCGATGAAAGCAGACAAATCAGAGAAATTAATTAGTGATCCTTTTGAACGTCTCAGAAAACACTATATTATAGACTCAGAAAGTTATGACTTTCTCCGAAGTTTAGATCACGAAGGGGAATGCCAAATTAGCATTCCCGTCATGTGTGATATCATGCAGCCAAAGAAAACTTTCCATTTGATTTTGATACGAAAATAATTTCTTTTCTCAATCATTCGGATGGTCCATTTATATTTCCTCCTGCAGGAGGACGTTCATTATGATTATCTTACTTTTCAATATAGAAAGGGGGTCTGCGCACTCATTAAAATGAAAAAAGGGGATTAAAAATCTTTTATACACAAAAATGAGAGAATTCTCCTCGAGTGACGTCACACCTTACGACCGAATTGACAGTGGTAGATTTTCCATATATTAGTGATACCAAGTCGAAAAATTTACTTTCATTTTTCTCTTCCGATTTCTTTCAAATTTTAATTAATTGATTTCACTGATGTTTCAGTATTAATACAACATAATCAATTTCATAATTAAGAGTTAATATCCCTTTAACTACGAGCATTAACATAATTTTTAAAAAAGCCTTTTGAACAAAGTGCTAATTTACACAGTTGGCCCCGTTCACAAAACAAACATACAGTGTAAGATTTATTAATTTCCGCAATTTTTTTTCTTTTAATTGCAATAAAAAAATAATTTACCTTAAGAACACTTGCCAATCCCGAAGCTGTTCTGGTGTTTCCTCTAAAGAATAATCCTTACCTAACCACCGCCCTTTTTTCTTCTAGTTTACTAGTATAATAAAAGAGGGACTGTATATTAAAGTGCTATTGATAAGACGGTAAAGGAGTAATCAATCTAGATTATCTGATGGTATTATCAAATCATAGTGAATTAAGACACAATAAAGTCTGTGCACGCCCCTCTGATGTTCAATAGTGCTTTGAAATAATGGCCCTCCATACAAGCATATGGGCTCCCTAAAGAATGCCTAATTGCCTCTTTTCACGTTGTTCAATGATAAGATAATAGTGTCTTGACGCACTTGCATCTATTTTGAAGCTTTGATGTGAAAGCGCATACTCCCAGCGCATCAAAGTGTAGTCGTTAGTAGTAACCTTCCCCACCTTCAATTTGTAATTTATCTTTTAATCGTCCACTAGGGGAATTCCTTACACTGAATTTGTGCTGTTGGGACATATTATGGGGCTGGTAAGTCATGGGGAATGATCAAGAAACTATTAAATCGTTATTGGACCAAATGATAGGCAAGATGTGGATAAAACAGAGGAAACAGAGAGAGAGAGAGAGAGAGAGAGAGAGAGAGAGAGAAAGGGGGGGGGGGATTCAGAGGCAGACGAGATGTCAAAGTATTTGGTGGATAGAGAAGATTTATTTATATGAAATGAATTGAATTTTCTTAAACATCATTGATTTACATCAATATTCTGTTCATAGACATATAACAGAGTGTATCATACATACATACGCACACACACACACACACACACACACACACATGTATATATATATATATATATATATATATATATATATATATATATATATATATATATGATTATATATATGATTGTATATGTGATTGTATATATGACAAAATCTTATCGACTTGCCTTTAGCCTTGAGCAGAGAAAAGAAGGAAAGAGAATGCAGAACAAATCTACAATTCTAATCATATCATGACGGATGGAAAGATAAGGTGAACGAAAGAAAGAAAGAAAAAGTGAGCGACAGAAATTTAATGGGCAACATCATGCATACTAGACAAAGTAGCCCTGCAATGTGATATCATTATTTTCAGGTTCAGTAATACCTGCGAGGGTAATCTACGGAAACATCTTCCCACTAATCTAATATTTATAAGGATGGTCATATTTTTACATTTCCCACTTGAAATCAATTATGTTCTGTTCTAACCATGACAAAACCTCATGGGGTACTTCTCCTTATCATTTATATATTATACAGATCTAGTCACGTATTTTCCAGAAAAATGATAAATGGACTATATTATGGGGTTTGTCACTTTATTTACTGGTTTGGAAATCTAAGCATTTAATATGTCGTAATTCAAGGCTCCTTCGTGTGAAGAAAGTCACTTGAGTATTGAGATGACATCCAAACTGATAATTCTAAAGAGAGTTTTCTAGAGACAGAAAGGAACGAAGAAAATAATGCGTGTAAGTTTTGTTGGCAATGGCAACGGAAACCAAAACACATTATGATTTTTATTGATCAAATGCTGCTATTGTAGAAATCCTGTCTTACTGTTAGTGCTCAAGGAAATATACTCGGGCAACGTTACTCTTGCTTTCAAAGCGAAATAGGCTGTCAATCCTGAGAGAAAAATTCATACATTGAGCCATTATTTGGTTAGCGTATCGATTTAGTATCAAGAGGAACATTCGATTCAAAGTTAAAATACATTGCGGGAAACCTATGCTGGATTGACGGTGCCAGAGAGCTAAGATTTTGGACATAAAAAACATATGAATATGGTGACGAAAGTTTTAATGTCATCGAAATTAATGGGGAAGTCAATATTATATTCACCATTTTTGAAGCGTTCGCACCAGTTGAATGCGATGTGCTTAAAACTATATTTAAATATGGCGGAACATGCTAAGTTTCTGGTATTATTTCTTTGATTTGGTTTTACCAAAGAGGATATTTCATGTTTTCATTATATCATATTTTCTTCTCTTCCAAAATCTGATAGATGCTATTATTACTATTTATATATTGAAGATTATTAGCAATCGTAAATATTACATGGTGCAGTATTGAATCACAATAAACGGCAAATGTTGCAATACAATGACAGCTGTTTAAAAATACCCACTTATAAACTTCAAACCCACTATGAAAAAAAGGATGGAAGTTAAAGACAAAGATGAACATAAATTGATAGTGACTATGGATACTCGTATATTTTACTGCTCATTTGTTTAATACTCTACAAGGAGAGTGATCTTCACTGCAGCTTATAGAGTTTATGGATATCTTGCTATTTTATCAAGCAAAATATATGAAATCCCACCAAAGATTTTTTCAGATGAGGGGTAGGGGGCTCACGAAAAGTTTATGTGAGGTCTAAGTGATAATGTTTTAAGTCGTACATATCGCATGGTTCAGGCTGTACACCCAGTGTTGTCATGGTTGTATACAAGGGGTAGGGGAGCACGTTCTCCGAAATCGCATGGCGAGAAAAAAAGAAGAAAAATAACGGGAAGAAAAAGATGTATGTGAGTGGATGCGCGCGTGTGTGTGTGTGTTTGAGAGAAAGAGAGAGAGAGGGGGAGGGGGGGGGGGGGGGAGTGAGAAGGTAAAAGTGAAAAGAAGACAACACGACACCCCCTCAATGGATGGCCTTGTTCTCTTGCATTCTATAACCCACCTATTAAGACCGATACCCCCCCCCCTTCCCCCTCCCCCGACAACCGTTTCTCTTTTTGGCTAGACCCTATACGCCACTACATCCACCTGTACTTTAGAACTTCTAAATGAAGACAGAGGAACTATATGCCGGCTGTTTAGGACATTGGATCCTTGGGGAGATTAAGTAGGGATATCCTCCGAATGACATCTCATCATAAGAGAAGTTATTGCGTCTAGAGCGAAACAGCGCTCGGAGCATGAGAAAGGCATAAATATATTTTTGTAATCATTCTCCAAAGCGGACTTTTAAAGTTAGGATCAACAAATCCGCATCTGTAAGACCCGAGAGCGTTCATATTACAGCAGCAAGACCGCATCGCATTTGCTATGCGCATTTATTTCCGTAGTTTCTTCGGTTCCCCCCCCCCCCCCGTTACCGCGCTATTTATAAGGTGCTTTTGTTTTTTCTCATTTATATCTTTCTTTATATCATTCTTAGCTTTTATTCTTCTTATCTTCTTTTGGTTTTATTTTATGATATTCTTTGATTTATTTTATCTTCTTCTCTTTCTATCTTTCATTATATCATTCTTTGTTTTCATTCTTCTATCATTTCCTATTTCTGTCTTCCTTATATGTTATTCTTTGTTTTTATCCTTCTATTTTCCTCTCCTTCTATCTTGCCTCATGTAATTCTTTGTTTTTCCTTGTATCTTCTTCTTTTTCTATCGCTCACCAGCTAGTGCGGATAGCGTTCATATTACGGTATTTACGAGCCAATCCACTTCCGGTCAGGACTTGGTCGGGCCTTAAACCTGCTCGAGAAGTGGATCAAGAAGTCAGGACTATAAGAGCGGATAGACTGATGCTGATACCTTTCATATTAGCCTTTTTATCCCCACTGAGTCACGACTAAGCCCTTACTAAGACCACTTCTACCCCTAATATGAAAAGGATATAATTCTGAATTCTACATCGAGTGGTGGTATAATGAAAGGGCCTGCATTATACTCTACGTCATGAGCCAACTGAGAAAACAACTTGAAAAAAGGGGTTTTATTTTTGTCATCAAGCAATGGAGTAGTTTAAAACCATGTAAATTGATTGAAAATGTGGGAGTTCTGTTATTGAAAAGGACTTATGTTGTTCTGAACTCGTCTGTGGTATTGACAATCAACTTGAATCAAGACACAAGTATGCCTTGGGGTTATCTACTAAGTGATAAAAATAACCGTTATTGGCATTTTAAGAAAACGATTATATCAACACCATAGGCAAGGTACTAATGTACAGTAAAATACAGTCCCCCGTAACAAGCTCGTTTTTTAAAAAGAATATTTTGTTGTTGATAGCTATAGTTCATTTTAAACATTTCTCGGTGTCCTATACATACCATGTTTGGCTTGGCATAAGAGACGAAAATAATTGGAAATTAATAGATTATTTTTCATGGGGAGGGGTGTCTTAAAGCCCCAGGTGGCACTGATCAAGGTGAAGAAAGAACAATATTTTCTTTCCATTTGCCGCGGATGCTCAACCAAAATTGGATATCGAAGGATTAAATAATGAAATGAAAAGTGTAAAATATACACCCTCCAACACAGCTCTGAGCAACATGTCTCCAAAAAGTAGATTAAAAGGGGAAGGGGGGGGGGGGGGGGAGAGGAAGGAAGAAAAGGGAAGAGGCATACAAAAAATTAAAGTACGTTGGGATGATGGTGAAACCCTTTGATTTATTTCTAGTCGTCGATCGCGATGGCGTGATTTTCCCAATCAAATTGTGGATCTTGTAATTCTATGGTGGTATAAAGTATAAGCCAACTCAAGCTTAACACTTGGTTTTATTATAGAGCAATGAACTCTCTTGGCACTTCTTATTGCTTTGGCCTACTTAAATGGAATTTGTTTTTCAAATGCACTGACAAGGGAATCTTTGTAGATTAGAAAGCTTCAGAGAAGAAATAAAAAGAGAGACAAGACTGGGTGGAAGAGGAGGGGAGTGGAGGTAGAAAAGGACACTTGAAGAACATAAAGTAAAGGCAACAAAGATAAGAAATAGTGTCTGAATAGATCAATTAAAAAGACCAATAGGAAATAAATAAAAACACTCCTCTTTATGCGAATATTCACTATTTTAAGGAGTCACACTCAGCGTGCATGTCAATTTACCATAAAGTTCACTGCCTGAATGATACAAATTAGTAACTCGGTCATGAGACTGGTTGTACTTTTCCAATAACCTCAAACTTTCCTTTCAACAATCTTATTTGATCATTCTCACATTTAGCCCCAGCACTCTGTAACACATTCAAGAATGGGAGTCCCGTTGGATAATGAGACAAAAATTCACGTCCCACACAGACATCACGTCTTCTTTCGCCACTCACTCGGCTGGCTATCTACAGCATGTTAAATCAAATCTGTTTTCTTCAAAGAAAATGCTATTCCCAGCACCGATGAATGAGAAAAGGAAAACAATGCATCTGAATATCTTTTGTTTGAGAACCATATAATCTGCACTGGGGTATCCAGAAATCGATGGGCAGAGAGATAGATAGATAGAGAGAGAGAGAGAGAGAGGAGAGAGAGAGAGAGGGGGGGGGGCTACAAGAGGCAGCCTCGCGTTGAGTATATAGACTGAGCTCTCAAAGCTTGCATGGGGGGGGGGGGGCGGGCTTCAAACCATGCTGGGTCGGCCACTAAATCTGATATAGGAATGAAAGACAAGGATTAAGACTGTAATGAAATCCAATAAGCATGTTTGACTGTAATGAAAACATGTTGATGTGTAACAGTCATTTGTTACTACGATATACAGTACGGCACTTAGTGCAAACACCTTGCGTTTGATAAACAAAGGTGCTTTATTGATACTCCTCATAGATTCCTAGTGTATGAAAAGGCCCGATCGGCAGCAAATAATTGTGACGTCTTACCAAGGAGTTATAACTCCTTGGTCTTACCAGTCCCACGATTGGTCACTGATTTTTTGCCAATTTGACATTTTTTCCCCGACTCGAAGGCTCACCTTTAAAGATAAGTTCAGATCTGGTCATGCGATAACATTGTAAAAGAAACCGCCTGGAAGCAATTGGGAATTAAGGTTGATTATGTAGCACATAAGAATCGGTGTGTACTGTGATTCTGTGAGGTTTTGAAACCATCAAAATGATAGAAAATGTACTCAATCTTGCTGAAGTCAAACGCGCTACACATGTGGCATGAAAGATAGGTTCAATTTTTTTCATCTAATTCTTGTCATATTTCAACTATGATGTCTTTCATGATATTCTTCTACACTAACAAAAAAAGAATGAGAAAGCTCCCAAATTTAATATTTGTTCACATTTTCCAGAACTCAGCCTCCTTTTAAAACACCATGCATTTTGAATATTAGATTTATATGACAATTCGGGCTTATTGTAGGAAATACATGTACATACATTTTCTAAATTGTATTTCATATTTTTTTTAAAATCCATTTGTAGTCGCTAGATGTGCGTTGGCCACTATGAATTCAGACGTAAGTTGTCAACGTAGGGTATACCAAATGTATTATGTTGTACAAATGATTATAACATTCCGGTATAACCTTATCGGATGTAGTTTCTTGCATGTGTAGGTGAAGTTGATATCGAAAAGGCTTTCCGTATCAATGCTCTACGCCGTTTGCTGGACTAAATATCGATGCCATAAAAGGATAAAAGGCTGATGTCATTAAAACAAAACAAAACAAAACAAAGCAAACATAAAACAGTACAATACACAAAAGCTGAAAAATATCGCCTTCATTATGAGGAGAGAATAATGATGATTCTGGTGTTCTCTTGAGAATACGAGAGGAGTGCAATGGAATAGGTGAATACCCGCGTGTTGAATAAACATGAGGAGTTTTAAACCAAACTTAACTGCTTTTCTCTTCCTCTTGTGGTGGAAAAGGTTCCTAAGCGACACTGTCAAGGGAATGCAGAAAAACCATCCATTTCCATATGGAATTGAACGCACGCTGCAGTTGTTTAGCAAAGAGGTAAAAGGACAATCAATATTGGCATTTGAAACTCGTAGATTGGGTAACATTTATTCCCTTTTTACAGTCGGAACCCCCCCCCCCCCCGAAAATGCATGTACATGCATATCGTCTGCTGTCAACCACAAAAGCGTAACTCATACCAATATCCTGGGAGCCGGGAGTGTTGGTTGGGAGAATTGCAGCACAGGGGCGGATCCATGATTTTATGAATTGAGGGGCGGGGGTGGGGGACAACAATTTAGAAACTTTTCTGACGAACCCCCCCCCCCCCCAAAGAAAAAAAAAAAAAAAAAAAAAAAAAAAAAAAAAAAAAAAAAAAGGTCAGCACATTTTTTAACCGAGAAGCTTTTTTCAAATTTTTCCTGACAAGCAAAAAAGAGATTACATATTAAAAAAATCTTTAAATATTTTCATTTTATTTATTTTTTTTAAAATCTATTATTATTATTGCTGTTATTATTATCATTATTATTATTATTTTTATGATTATACTTTTATTTTAATTACCATTTTTATCATTATTATTATCATCATTATTGTCAATATTATAACTTTTTGTTATTATCAATATTATTATTATTTTTATTGAATGATTGATTGATTGATTTTTTTGGGGGGTGGGGGTGTATTTGAAATATACCACTTGGTTTCAAGAGGAGAGGAGGATCCTGGATTCGTCAGTGGTAGGGCATAACTTTCCTCCACATCCAGTGAAAAAAATAACCCCCAGGGTTTCTGACTCATTCGTGTACACTTTGACAAATAGTTAATTCCCTTATAGCTTTTATTAAAGGTTAATGATATCGGCAGAGTAAATGCTGCATATATTTTCACCCTTCTCTTCCATAAAAGAATGATAAATGCTCTAGCAATGTCAACGAAATTGTAAATTTAAAGATCAATGTCTTTACACGTTTGACCTCCAAGATCTACTAAAATGTATTTGGGCCTCGACAAAAGTAGGATAGCGCCTCATAATATGTCCCCCAAACCTACTTTGGTTTTCCGATTCTCCTCGAGGAATGCAGAGTTTGAAATTAATTAATATAGTGTGATATCTTTCTACTATCTAGTGTCTATAAGACAACAGCTGTTGATCAAGATTCGTTGCTGTATGATCGTGTGACATATCAAGCCCTTTCACACGAGATGGAAACTTGGGCGATATTCCGAAGTAAAGAAAGATAATCGTCCAAAGTTTCTAGACGATTGTTTTATATATAATAGAAATGTGTCTAATTATGAAACTCGTCAATCTAATTTTTTCCACCTACCAATGTTAACTTATGATTTCTCAAGAACTACAATTATTTATGCCGGGCCAAAATTATGGAACCAATTGCCTCAAGAAATTCAAATATGCCCAACACTGTCAATGTTCAAAAGAAAGCTTAAGAAATATCTTGTCAATGATTATGTTTAACTAGGTTTAATTTTACATAAATGCCCTTTCTGTGTTTGTTTTTTGTAATGGATTTGTCTGGTTTATTTCTATATGTTGATGTTTTGTGTCATTGTAATCTTGTATTTCTATCTTATTTTTAGTATATTTAAGAAACATTTTATGTAAATTTAATTATCTTTGGGAATAACCTTGATAGGCCAGAGGCCTTTGTTTTTTCCCCCACATTATGATTTCAATTGAAGATGTTTCATTTTAATGTTTTATTATTGTATATATGCATATAAATTGTACTTGTGTTTTTTAATCAGATGTGGAAATAAACTTGAACTTGAACTTGAATACGATAGCGAAAAGAGCAGGTCTTATAGGAACTCGTTTGTGAGAGAAATGCGCGGTTGTGTGCAATTTTCATTCTATACGTTGACACACATTCTTCATGTATAGTTCTTGTTCGAAATGATTCCTGAACCTCCGCTTCATCCCTACCCGACGTTTTGTGATATTCGAGGGAGAAAAATTCACTTACGTACCATAACTATTAGGCAAAAAGAATTTTCTCAAGAAACATCTAAGGGGGAAGGGGAGGGGTTAGTAGGCTTAGCAAGGGGGGCATGAGAGTGAATGAATAAGGTCTTTTAAATAACTGAGCATATCTGTTCTCACGTGGCAAGAAAGCTGTGGAGCGGTTATGTGCTGCGTCCACTAAAATCACGAACTGCTTAATAACTCCCGCCGCAGTTCCATCATGTTCTCTGACTTTTTACTACTCCTGCTCCCAGTCCGTCGTCACATAAATCATCATGTCTCTTCAACATGTTATTTTCCTCCTTTTATTTGGTTTTTTTTTAGTTTTTTTTTTTAGTTTTTTTTTGTTCGTTTGTTCGTTTTTTTTTTTTTGTCTTTCTTTTTGGCGTCTCCTATAAGCTCCTATAGGAATATCTGCTGCCTCAAAGTTACTCAAGTCTTTCATCAGACAGATTATAGTGCATATTGCGAACTTGCATACCGAATCCTCTGATGTCCTCTTCAGCCGCGTTCACACAAGACGTTGTAAAGCGCCTCAAACAAACAAAACAAAAAGAAAAACAAAACAAAACATCCCCAACCCCCCCCCCAAAAAAAAAAAAAAAATTAAAAAAAAATCACCAAATCCACAACCCACCACCAACAACAAACATAATGTTTATAGTGCGATTAACATTACTGTACTTTCTAATACACAGTTAATTACGTTTTAGGGGCCTTTGTTGTGCCCACTGCATTTTTATCTATCTGCATCTTTATTTTTCATTTAGGTGGTTTATGGCGTCCTACATGGAAACGAGGCTTCACCCTGCATGCGCGTTTTAATTTCACAAAGTAAGAATTCCCACATTGTCAGTGATCAATCTAATACGTATTGTTACATGATATGTAAAACCATAGACTCTAAAAACCTCGCAGAACTTTACTTAAAGGGGACATTACACTAGCCAATTTTAAAATATCCTTTTTTATGTGCAAACATGATAACTTGTGAAGAGCAACACTTGTTTAAAATAATACACTCATCAATAAATCGAATATATTTGATGGCCAGTCATTCAAGCAAACGGGAATATAAACTGACTTGCAAATATACCGACCAGACAATGACCTTGACTGACTTTTACTTTGGCATCTAGCATTTAAGAAATAATCCCCTCGGGGAAGAGAAAAATGCTGCTGAAACCGAATACCCTCGAGGAGATAAAATTGTTAAATAAAATAAAAATTTTCCTGCAATCTATACTATCTGCGGGAAGGGGTATTTATAGAAACGAATGAAAGTGATGGAGACAAGCAGAGAACTTGAGTTAGAGACATGGATTTGGAAAACAAAGGATTGAAGAGAAATCATTTTGGTTCCTATATATTTGTCTTATTTTTATATTTCTAAGTGTCTGTCTGTTTATATCCGAGTAATGAAACAATTTAATTAAATTAGAGGTGAGAAAAGGAGAGACAACATGAGACAAATTTTAAAAAAAAATCCTTACAGGCGAAATATTGAACTTTTTCTGTTATTTTTAATGAAGGATTGTGGGAATTAATATCCAACAATATGACATTATATATGTCTTTTTAGTCATTTATTCAGTATATTGCTTCTTAATCCCTTTACCATGTTTACCGTTTCAGATAAGTATTTTTCACTTCTTTTCATATATGAACCGTTCTCGGATTTTCGGAATACATTTGTAAATGAAAATGTGTATCAAGATCTCTTTCCAATCAGTAAATATCTTGAAAAACCTTACAATTAAAAGCTAGTTTTAAGCACGCTGTATAAATTATATGCCGACTAAATATAACTATTTTTCATGATGCATTATTGGAAGAAAAAAAGAAATACCTTAGGAAACAACGTGTATGACTTGTATTACAAGAGGAGGAAAAAAAAGTTTGAAAAGTTTGTTAACTCCAAGTTCTGGCAGTATCTTTGCTGTCTTCCAATGTTTACTTTATGATTAGCTACATGTATTCACAAAATTAAATTTCTATACGGTACTGGTATTTTCCTTTAATAGTCATCTACATAAATATACAGTTGTTCTGACGTCAAACGATGATTCGAACCAATACTCATGGGCACAATGTCGCCTGGGGCTGTCGTCTCTTGCCGAAAATATCAACTTTCCAGTTTGTAAAAGTTTGACAAGTTGTTATTGCCAGAGCCACATGACGACCACTATTTTTTTTTTATAGCGGTTTAATGAAATTTAATAATTTAGAGAAGTATATTAGATACCAGATGGAAAAATGACAAAGAGACCTTCTCCCTTCCCGAATATTGGTGATGGCTGTCCGAATCTTGGCAGATTGAAAGTCCTCGAGGGGCAGCATTCTCCTAACCACACCTTTGCCTCTTACGCCTTTCGGTCGGTTTTACGAAACATGCCAGCTGTGCGCTGTCGCCGCTGAGGGTAACTTGGTATAAGCCTGTATAATAATAAAATGACTAATGCTCAGATCTACATGAATGTGCTTTCTTATTCAACAAACGAGTTAAAGTTCTTTTTTGGAACATGTCAAAGTTTGTTCACCGGAACCTAATATTATTGCTGATAAATGCAATTACGGGAGCTATGATCTATCATCGGTAAACTATTGCAATTAACAGATTAATAAGTTATCTTTTGATGTAAGAGGTGTTAGTATTTTGAGCAGATAGCTGACGAACGATTCTACCTCAAAGCTTCCTCAAAGCGATATAATGACAATGATAAACGCCACTTTCTCTCGCTTCAACCTCACCTGAACATGAACTCTCGCGCCATATTCCATAGTGGTCTCCACGGCATGATAACATTTCTATATGCTCTACTTTTTAGATGCCGGGTATAAATTTCCATTCTTCACGGTTCATGCAGCGGTGACTGTCGTTACCACAAATCAGAAGGCCAATCTCTTGATTTCAATCATCGTGCGAAATTCTGGACCCTATTAAAGATGCCTGCGAGGCAGAACGCAGTGACTATGACAACAAATTTGAAAAGTCAATGCGCCACTGAATTCTGACTCTGAATGCTTGTTCTGTTCCTTTACATGGTTGGGACACGCATTGGCGTACAGGTGGAGGGGCACAGGCCGGGGATTTGGGGTAGGCGATGACCGTCAAACACCTGGGGTAGGGCTAAGGGTAAGTTTAAGGTCTTGACCACTAGCGGATGAACGGGGGGGGGGGGGTGGCCCCTTGTGCTTACTGGCTACGCCTATGGGGACACGAGAATGACATCGTCCAGATTTACTCAGCTGCCCTGGCTGACATGAGCACTTAAGTGATTAGAATATCATACAAGAAAAAAGAAAGAGGCAAAGCCTTGCAGGTGCTACATCGAAACAGAATAGACCTTTGAGAAGTTATATAAAACATGATGTGATTCTTTTCCTGTTTATTGTCCGCGGGTTAGAAAGATTTTGTATTTTTAAACACTCAGTGTCAGGAAGTGTCATGAAAGTAAATATAGTTGCTGAATTCAATCAAGGAAACGAGATACAGATCATATTTCCTGCTGTCAAATCTAGATCATTCACTTAGGTGAACCTCAACCATTGTTCGTTAGATACATGTTACACATTGTTATCGATAATAATTAGTATATATCAGTAATATTTTGGCCAACATTTCATATTCTAAAACATTTCTTTTTCATTGATTATATCAAACAATAGATAAAATTCCAAAGCAAATTAGCTTTTGTCAACCGAAATGCCAATGATTTGACCCCCCCCCAAAAAAAAAAAAGAAAAGAAGTAAACTTGACAGAATTACCAATGAAAGTATTTTCATCTATATAGTCTAACAAAACAAGATAATGTGTCTGAGAAGGCGTAGGATATTCTAAGGTCATCAACTCATCATTAATCTGTTTAAAGGAGGGTAAAAGAGAATGTCCAAATGGTCAGAGACTTCATATAGTACAGTTTTAAGAGCTACGTCGGATGATAAGGTTTTATTTGCGTGTGTAAGTTCTTTCACAGTAATTTTGAGAGTTACAGCGGACTTATAACCGCAATGACAAGGTGAAATGATGTGTATGATCTCACTGTATTTCCCCTTTTCAGTGTGATCTATGTCATTCATGTACAAACATGAAGAAAAGAACTGTCTCGCTACTGTCTTGCGACACTGTAATTCTCTTACCAGATCTTGTTCAAGAGAAATGACCATGATCAACGATGATATGAATTTTTACAAGTGGTTTTACCATAACTGGTGTGGACATAGTTTTTCAACATGATCGCAAAGACTTTCGAGAAATCAACTCAAGCGAAAAATCAATACCCCATTTTCATGGTTGTATATCCATTGAAATCATGTTCGGATTACGTAATACGTCGGTGTAAAGTTCGCACATAGACAAAGCTAGTGAAATCGCCTTAGGTTGATTTTTTTTAAGTCTTTGCAATCATGTTTTTCATAATTGCCACTGTCAGATTGTTTGTCTGCATAGTTCAGAACTGACTTGTTCACTTTAATTTTTCACACTCATGTATAGGCGTGTCCAGTATTCGACATTTAATTATCTTGGTTAGTAAGCATCGCCAACACCTCCACTCTTTACTCCGGTTACTCCACCTTTTACAATGTTCAATGCCACATTATATACTTTGTTTTGTTACATTGTCAGCTGCGATGGCTCGCAAAAAGGTCAAATAATCCAATTTTGTAACCGTTTGAAAACGAAAACATAACAGTCGATTCCAAAGTCGAGTGATTTTTTTTTCTCTGCTACCACAGACTCTTCTTGGAATTGGTAATAAAATTATTTTTCGGTACATCCCAGTAGAACGACGGCCCACGAGGCCGACGGAGTTTTTCGAGTGAAAAGTTGTGAGAAAGCTCGAGAGACCGACAGGTCAGTCTTTTGGGAAGTCTCTCTTCTGGCAACTTCTCATAAAACTTTTCAGAAGGCCCGCCAATCGGACAGTGCCGGTCTCGTGGCCAGTCGGTCTCGTAGGCTGTCGGTCCCGTGGGCTGCAGCCATGATTTCGATAATTATACTGTTGCCGGAATGTTACGAATACCTGCCAAATTCGAACCATGAAAAATAATAGGAAAAAAAAATGTATTACTTAATGTCCCAAATCATTCTACATGAAATTCAGTCATTACTTATCATAGTTTTCACTTGCTTATTTTCACACAATCCTGATTTAATCGAGTTGTATCAATTTGATCTTTGGTAGATGTGAACATACTATCATATGTTCATAGGTTTATCATAGGTTTCAGCAAATCCTGAAAATAAGAATGTTTTCCCTTCTCATTTGGCTTTGTTTACAATATCTTGTTGTTAGGCTACATGACGACTCTTTCGTGTGATTTTAGGCTCTCATCAACCCAGAACGTGTCAAATTTTAATTCTCTTAGGCCGATCCATTCGTTGGAATCTTCATGATGCTAATTAAAGGGATTGATTAACTTTGCCCAGGATTGAAAAAAAAAAATCACTGTTCCAGCTAATGCTGTAATCATAATTGCAAACCTTTAGGTCAGACAGGAATCGCCTGAGTTTTATAAGCTAATTGGTCGTCTATATATCAAGATATTTACGATTGAACATTGATGTCGGTATAGAGTACCACCGAACCCTAAAGAAATCTTACGGTTGGCATACCTCGCTCTATCACAGAATACCGTACGGGCTGGAAACCCGCTCCGAAATCGCCAAGCGCTGGTGCTTGGTTTTTGTGACTGCAGCGCAGCGACGAAGCCGAGCGACTTGCGCTAGCGATTGATCCCAATTTTCTCTTTTTTAGGATAGTAAACGGGTTCCATTTTCTCTCATACTTTCACATATCCGTAATTATATGCGTAGTTAGAGGAATGCACACAATTCACTGGCATTTGAGCTGATTTCACAATTTTCACAAAGTTAATCAATCCCTTTAATAACTTTGGGCTATCTCGATTATGTTTCGAACGCGTCCAAGCATGTGTGAGATATTTGGACTGCTAAGAAAGTTTTTTCCTATCCCACAGACACTTTGGACATCAACTGGGACTCAAATTGGCACAAGATTAATTGATAAAATGAAGAATTCCAGTGATTGGACACAACCCCAGATTTAGGGATTGATTTAACCTGCTCTATTTTACTTCTATTAACGGTAATGTAATCACACCTGTCGTGCGTTGGTGGAAGTGAGCTAGCTAGTTCTATCAGAATTCAATTACTTAAACATGGTATAATTGGGTTATGTTGTTAAGGCATGTTTTGCAAACCTGTACCTTAATTGTGTGTAAACAGTTTCGCCCTCGGATAATGTTCGTTTTATCTGTATGCATGTTGTGTTATGCCACATGTCGTTCTTTTGACAAAAACAAAAAAATAAAAGAGCAAAAAGAAGAGGGAAAGCACCCAAACTAAAAGGTTATGTCATTACATCACTTTACGTATGAATAAAAGTCATCGATGCATCCTGACTCTAAAGTTAGTTTAGAATTAAATCTTCAGATTGAAGATTCAAACATATTATGATATGAACAACTTTGAGTTATTATTTTGGAGCATCGCTATCAGTAGCGTAGCCTAGGGCACGTGCCTTCCCCCCATTGCATATTTTAAAAAAAATCAGTCAAGATAAAGAGAAAGAGATAGGAAAAAAGTGAGAAGGAAATAGGAAAGTGAAAAGAAAGTGATACAAGCCCTCCCACACAATCGAAGTTTTTTTTTTCACTCGCATTTCATTCACCTAGTAAGATCAGTCCACCCGTAAAACTAATGCTCCCTCAAAGGCTGGGCTGGAGCCATAATATGCCACTGACTGTGATGCCAGATATTTAAAGAAATTTGTTAAATAAACAGCAGCAGAGATGGAATTGTATACCTTTATTAAGTAATAGCTGTGCATTTTTTGTAAATTCATTTTAAACCTATTGAATTCAGTTATAGTCGTATGCTTTATAGCAAGTGGACTCTGATTGTAATTGACCAGGGCCTCGTAACACAAAGGTTTGTAATCAATTGCAAATTTGAAATAGCGATTCTGATTAGTTATGGTCAGCATTTTCAACAATACATCAATGCAACGATGAACTTATAATTGACTGCAAACCTTTTGTGTTGGTTACAGGGCCCTGAACTGAATGTTATACTTATGTTTCATTATGGTACGTTAGATGTACTGTATTGTGATTGTATCATGAATAACAGTAATGGTATTACGTGAGTGAATTTGTGTGTGAGTACAATATTCAAAAACTTGGCTCCGTTCATTGATTTCTTAGGGAAGGCTTGCTAAAAATTAAAATGTCGCGCTATCCAAGTGTATCATTTGGCTTTTCCATCTTTTCTGTATTTCGTAATGTTGAATAAGACATATTCAGAGTTGCATTTATTCAAAGTAGGAAGGAGAAAGAGGGAGAGAGGGAGAGAGACACAGTTAGGGGAGGAAGATATTGTCCAATTGATATTTTCTCAAATAATTTAGTATTTCTGTTTAGCAGTGCTCCAGGGATCATAAATAAAACGCTTATAGGAAATTATAAAGTCAGAGATAAAGTCAGCAATCATCATAAATCTGCTGATAAGAAATCAGTATGGTAAAAGAAAAAGCAAAACAAAAAAACAAGATGTTGTGAGAAATGACTGCAGCCTCCCGCTTCCTTTTACTTTCCTTTCTTTTCATTCCGTATCATCCAATGTGGACACGCGTATTAACAAAAGAGAAGAAGAAAGAGAGGAGAGAAAGGGGGCAAGAGAGAGATAGATAGAGAGAGAGAGAGAGAGAGAGAGAGAGAGAGAATAGGGAAAGAAAGTGTAAGAGAGAGAGATAGAGAGAGAGAGAGAGAGGGGGAGGAATTAGGGAGAGAGAACAGAAAAAAGATAAAATTATTCGTATCCCCCATATTTTTGAAATTTACATTAAATTCACATTTACATTTGAAATTCACATTGAAGATATTTTAAAAGCATTTCTCGTATGTTACAAAGTATTATACTGAAAAAAAAATATCGCTTTTTGTGCATCATTTTCCATGAATGCCATGGATAAGAAAGTTTGCGCCAGAGATTGCTGATATTTATTCACTATGGAAATAGGAAATAAATAATATCAAAATTAAAGGGGGGGGGGGGAAGGCTTGAATCTTAGCGCGTGTTTTTTTTCCAGATATTTACCCAAAGGACTAGGTGAAATAAAATATTTCACCACTGAGGCTTTGCCCTGAGAGTGATTGTCTTAATTTAACTCCTCTTTGACAAAAAGGGTAGATAGCATATAAAAATATAAATCCACACAGATTGTGAGATAAAAAATGTTGCAAATAAAACTAGACCCTGCAGTTACTATCAACATATTCCCATAACAATAAACTAACGTCACCGAGATTATGTTTACATAGTGTTTATGAAGAAGTATGGAGGCGCCATATCTATCTCTCAAATCTTGCTTGTTGTTTCTTATAGACGGCCTTAAAAATGTTTTAAGCGTGTTACAAAGGCAGAAATGTCAAAATTTTCTCTTTTATTTGCATCTTTATTTCATGTTATAAAAAGACATGACGCGGTCATTGAATATAGTTAGAACGTATGGTCTATGAGGACAAATTACGCTAGACATATAAACAAAATTTTAAAGGGTACCAATCACCAAAAATTATTTTGCTCTTTAAGATAGGGATTCCATGTCGTTATGCTATACTCATAGTATGAACTTCTAATGTTAATTCAATAAAGAGTTATTTCAAGTTTAAATACACTCCAAATAAACACTGTGGCGACTTGTGACTAAACTAGTCGACCCAACCATACGCACTTGCTCAAATTAGGGCCCACGCGGAACCAAAGTCGGATTTGGGTTCCTCGCGAGGTTTTTTTTTTAATGTTTTCCTTTATTTTCTTCACCGTGACCGTTTATCCACAGGAAGGCCAGGTAAAGTGTTTTGAGGTTTATTTATACACTCTCGCTGTACACACAAATATTTTTTCAGGGGATAAGTACACTTTTAAATTAAAAGTTTTTAATTCTTGTTTGATATCAACTAATAACATATCTAACATTATGAATAACATACATTGTCAAAAAGTTGTGACTTTAAAGGCAGATGCTTTGTTCATCCGGTTGCGATAAAATGATCGATTAATCGTGCGATTTCCATTTTGAAAGCAGGATCAAATGTTCCTGGTGAAACAGAAGCGATGCAGGTCGATAATACAAGCAATCGTGTGTGTAATTTTCTTTTGACTATAAACATTCGATTATTGCAAATGTGCCATTTCTCTAATAGCTTTTATACACATTATGCAACATTTCAAAGTCATTTTCACCTGTTAACCTATTATGTTTCCTCAGTGAACAACTTATGCAATTGATAATTGGTTTAGTTGTTGCCTTAAACGAAATTTAGACTGCAATGGCTGCACTGTGTGTATTTGTGTTCAAACACTACGTACATGTATATTAGTGAGTTTTCGAATGTGTCGACGTGAACGCCGTCCTAGATCCTCCCAGCTACAATGGACTGCTTTGTGATAGCTGCATACCGCGCTTTGTGCAAGAACGGCTCACCCGTCTACTGGCTTCCCCCTCTTCCACTAGTCAGATCGAGAACGCGTCAAACATGGTTTTGCCGTCTTCTCTAAAACGTGAACCTCGCTTCACCCATTGTTAGCTTCATGCTTCACCTACTTTGTATGCAGTCAACACAAAGCAGTCAATTGTCGCTGGGAGGATCTAGGACGGCGTTCTAGTCGACACATCGAGAACTCCTATTATCGCGTGAGTTACAACCGCGCATATAATGCGCGCCGTTTCTCCGCTATTGCCCATATTGGCCAGGTAACGATCACATGCATATCACCTGAACCGGTTCTGGGCGGTTGTAATTTTGTTTATCACCTTAATTATTATTTTCTTGCAATGAACACTTGTTTCTCTCAAAAATTAATTGATCACTTAAAATGATCAATGGCCTTATCTCTTTAGTTTACTGTAGTTAGGATGGTGAAAATCATTCTGCGTTGGCTTGTCCGGTTAACCTTTTACCATCTTCTCTCAAATATCCATTTTAATGCATTCACATACACACACACTCCACGCACATACACACACCCTCACACACCCACACACACACAAACATAAAATTTCACTTTCATTTACCCTTTGGCGCGTACATCCATCACATAAATCAGACAAGCCTTAACTTTTTTGGAGGCAAGTGTAAGTTGCAAGACTATTTCCTCATTCGTTTGGAATATCAACCATTTCAAATCATACATTTATGGGGAAAAAAATCACAATATTGGCAAAGAAAACACTCGAACCTTTATCAGCCAAAGTGCTTCTCGTTTTATTTTGCGTTACATTTCTACCTTGTGTAGAGACAAGCTTAGAAAAGGGATATCTTTATATTGATGAGTTTAATGATTATCAAAGATATCCCCCACCCCTTTTAAAAAATGTATTATTATTATTCTTTTTTTTTTTTTCTTTCTTTTTTTTAGAGTTGAGAATGTTGAGTTCTGTCTGGAGAAGATGAAAAATAATTTGTGAGCTTTCTCAGAACATCACAGTAGAAACGTCCCCTGAAAAGGACTGCTCTACGAAATCCCTCATATTCGCTATATGATATTAAAAAGATAGTGGTCAGGACGAACATTCACGCCACATGTGTTTCCAGTCCCGTATACCCATTTCTGTGTGCAGTGCATGTGCTTTAAAGCGAGATTTCTGTATCATTTTGATGATTCCAAAACCTCATAGTATACATCAATTCTTATGCAGACATGATCAATCTTTCCCAATTGCTTTGAGACAGTTTCTTTCGCAATGCAATCGCATGACCAGAACTCAACTTTATCTTTATAGGAATAAGAGCCATTAAAAAAAAGGGGGCTAATGAGTTCCGGGAAAAGCTTTCCAATCTCTCACCAATAGTCTTCCTCTTTTCGACAATATGAACACTGATTAACTGTCAAGAACAGAAAAGCTCTTAACGGAGCTCCCTTGATTAAGCTCATCAGCCATTTCTTGCATAGAATATACTTTGTTTAAATCAACCATAGTGAATCTCGCTGATAGGTATCGCATCTTGGAAATGCTGAATTGTCACTTAGCAAATAAACACCAAAATAACTGATTTGATTTAGACAGAAAAGACACAGTATTTCATGAAGACATTGCCACTTTCCGTTCGCAATTATATACGTGTATAATACAACAAAAGAAAATAAAAACTTTCCTCATCTTCATATTTAGATACATGTGATGCGATGATATTCATAACACGACGTTTGAGCCCAGTATTAAGTTTCATATATACTGCATCAACAATAACAACAAAATATTCCTACAGGCTGTTTTTGGTATATACTGCAATAATCTTTACAAAACCGTGTTTACAAGTACGTCGTCATTAAAAATGCATGGTCGGGAAATTCACACTTCTTCTCCCAATTCAATCAAGTTGAAAGCTTGTTGACATGAGCGAAAAACGAGTTCACACTAATCTAGTCTAGCATCGTGTTCAATAATGTAATAGAATCTAGTTGGCTTTCTTAAAAGATATGGTCACGTCTTGAACGGAAGTCGACTTCGTTTCTCTATCTGTAATGTCGTTTTTTTTTTTAAACAACCGATTTATTAAAGGGTCTCTGAGGTCAAAAAAAATAATTTGTATACAGTTAGAATGTATAAAATTAACCCCAAATAACTTTACACGGCATTCTACAGGATAGCGGTTAAGGAGTTTGAAGAGAATAAAGGACAGGGTAAACGAACGACGCGCGGAACTCAACTGGAGTTGAGTTCTGCGCGAGCAGTTTTCTATGCATGTGCGTTTTTTTTTATGCGTGCACGTTCGGCGAACGCCAAGACGCGATAGTGGAATCATCGCGATCGCATTATCGCGTTGTCGTCTGCTATGTACAGCGCCGGGGCTGACAAACACTCGAAAATTGACTTTCGGCGGAACTTACGGATAATGTTCAACCCTAATGAAACAACAAATGAATAAAGGATACAACGCAAAATGTTTTTATCCAATTGGAAATTGATTTGGGGCGTAACTTACGGGGATTCTATACCCCAAATTAAACAACAAATGAATGAAGTATACAACGCAAAATGTTAATATCGAATAGAAAATTAGTTCGGCGAATAAATTACAAAGAATCCACAGACCAAATGAAACAACAAATAAATTAGAACTAAGACGCAAAATACATTTATCGAATTGAAAATTGATTTGGCACGTAGCTAATGAATAATAATTATACAATCCTAAAAAAACATCAAATGGATGAAGTATACAACGCAAAATGTTTACATCGAATAGAAAATTGGTTCGGCGCATAAATTACAAAGAATCTGCAGACCAAGCGAAACAACAAATAAATTAGAACTAAGACGCAAAATATATTTATTGAATCGAAAATTGATTTGGCGCTTAACTTAGGAATAATATACAACCCAAATAAAATATAAAATGAATGAAGTATACAACGCAAAATGTTTTTATCGAATAGAAAATTGGTTCGGCCATAAATTACAAAGAATCTACAGACCAAGCGAAACAATAAATAAATTAGAACTAAGACGCAAAATATATTTATCGAATCGAAAATTGATTTGGCGCTTCACTTAGGAATAATATACAACCCAAATGAAATATGAAATGAATGAAGTATACAACGCAAAATGTTTTTTTTTTATCGATGGAAATTGATTTGGCACGTAACTTATGAATAATATACAACCCAAATAAAATATAAAATTATTATAGATATGCTGTTTTGTTATAATCTTTAATTCTGTTTGTAATAATATTATTATCATTATTATCATTTCTATTACTACTACCTCTGTTATCATCATTATTAATATAATCAATATTATTATAATTATTATTATTGTTATAATTATCCTTATCATTATTACTACTACCACTATTATTATTATTATTGTTATTATTGTTATCGTTTTGTTGTTGTTGTTCTTCTTCTTATTAGTGTTATTATTATTACCATCATCATCATCCTCATCATTATCGTTTTTACCTCACGGTCACGAACCTACATGTGTGATCTTCTCTCCCATGGCGATAAGAATGATGATAACAATGATGATAAAGGTGTGAAAAGCATTGGATGCGGTACAAGAACTATTATTCTCAACAAGATTGATCACGACTCACAGATCAAGAGGGACAGGGTACAGAATTATCCTGTCTCCATTGTTTATTACCCCTGCCCTTCTGCCATTCAATAACACTTTCCACCCATCGTGGATTTAGCGAATATCATTGTAAAATTTTCACTCAATTATTGAGAAGTTTATGGGTGGGTGATGTGTGAGCTTGGGGGAGAAGGGGAAATCATTAATCTTTGATAAGCGTGAGGACTCTCTTGATTCTTTCAGACCAGGGCACTGCTTCAGACCTGAATACATGCATGATGCAGATCTTTTCATTGACAAAGGGTGATGACAGATTTCTTCCTTCTTTTCAGTTCATGTCCTGCGTGATGCAGGGATTGTCTTTGTTTTGAACGAGAACGAGAAACGAGATTACTCGTAAGTTGAAGCATGTATTGTCCTGTACAATTCGTCCTTCAACGTACGGGTAATTTACAGTTCGTCCTTCTACGAGTAATCCCGATTCACGTTCTATTTAAAAAGAAGATAATAACAAAATGAAAACAGTAATAGTAAATTTATTTGGTTGATTGTGGTGATTGATGAAAAAACAATGAAATAATAATGATAATAATAAAAATAATAATAATAATAAATACTGCTACTACTACTACTACTACTACTACTACTACTACTAATAATAATAATAATAATAATAGTAATAATAATAATAACAAATGATAATGATAATAAAAATAATAATATTAAAATGAAAATAGTAATAAAGATAATATCAGTAGTAGTAGTAACAGCTGTAGTAGTAGTAATAATAATAATAATGATAATAATAACAATACTACTACTACTACTACTACTACTACCACTACTACTACTTCTACTAATACTACTACTACTACTACTACTACTACCACTACTACTACTTCTAATACTACTACTACTACTACTACTACTACTACTACTACTACTACTACTACTAATAATAATAATAATAATAAGAAGAAGAAGAAGAAGAAGAAGAAGAAGAAGAAGAAGAAGAAGAAGAAGAAGAAGAACAATAATATCTTAATAATAATAATAATGATGAAGAAATAATGATAAAAAGGTTATATTAATAGTCTATGTAATAAAAAAAAGAACTAATCATAAATCAATCCCAAATCAATTTTGATTCTACTCTTGAAAATGACAATGAATATGTTGATACATTTTGGTATTGGTAATATTTTCCCGTTTAATAAGTATTCACAAATATATCATAATATACAACAAATAAAATGTTTTTCTGTAAATTATGTTCTTGTTGTTGCGAAAATATTGATGTTAGAGAACTTAACATGCAATCAATACAAAATATAATCGAGTGCAGTGCGATCGGGCATTGTATGTAGTCAAACCCATGTACTGTGTACTTCAAGGGAGAGGACTGTCGTGTTCTGCCACGTGATACAGACTTCGTGTTGATAACTTTCCATCACCATGTTCACAGAGGCCCAAGGTGGTCCTAATCCCCCTTATTGGTCTTCATCTCTTACCTCCCTCCCTCCTCTCTGGCTCTCCCTGTTTCGCTCTGTTTGAGTCTCTATTACTCTCTCTCTCTCTCTCTCTCTCTCTTATTTTTTATCCTCTCTCTACCCCCTCTACTATCCATTTGTTTTGTGACGACAATTCTTTCTCGCCTTCTTTTATTTTTGTTCAAATATATATCAATCATTGTATAGTGAGCTTTTCTTTCCTTCTTTTTCTGTTTTCGAAAATTTTTCTAAATTTCATTTTGTCGATTAATTTCAGTGTTATTCTTTATCTCAGTTTATTCGTATTTGTCAGTCATCGTATGTATATTCTGTTATTAAATATGGGGGGGGGGGGGTGGTTGCTTCTAGCTGTATCTCTCTCTTTCTCTTTCTCTTCCCTGGAGCTTTCTTTGCACTAACTCTGTTTAGAATTCCACACGAACACTTCCATAAGGAACTCATACCCATGCACCCATCAGGCACATTCCTTATTTATTTATCTCTTTCTCCTTCTCTCTCTCTCTCTCTCTCTCTCTCTCTCTCTCTCTCTCCATCTTCCTAACTCTACCTCTGTCTGCTCAGATGAGTAGTTATCTTGGGAGCCAGTGTGACATTTAGTATGCCCTGATACGGTTTAAGTGAGATGTATAAGGCTATAAAGCAATCAAACGTAGCCTCTTAAAGCCACTTAAAGCTTGTTTGCCACTCGAGGTATATGCCAGATTTAGACACAATGATAGGGGTAGATGCTTCATAAGGACAAAAGGAATGACAATTGCTAATGAGAGAGATGATAAGAGGGTTGGAAAAAAAGGAGATGGAGGAAGAATGATGAATAAAAAGAAAGTTGTGGCAAGATGAAGAATGTATCAATATTGAGAAAGGGCGGGAAGCGCATGAAGGGAAAAGTGTAAGGAGAGAAGAGAGATAGATAAAGACAGAATCAGTGGGTGATCTTGCGAGAGAGGGAGATAGACAAAGAGAAGGAGAGAGAGAGCGAGAGAGAGAGAGAGAGAGAGAGAGAGAAAGAGAGCGAGGGAGAGATCTTAATCTTCGAGTTAAATATGTATGTTACTGTACGCTTTCAGAATAATACCCGCTTTAAGCTATAATGTATCATATAAATCATGATGTTTTTGACATGAATATAAACAGAAAGTTTATTGATCGATATTAATATACATCATTGTCTCCCTGCATAATTAGACTACCGATTAGTTGCATTGTTTTTTTTAGTCACTAAGCCCAGTATAATGTGTTTTTTCAAGAATTGCTCTATTGTAATTATCATATTATTATCATAATTGGATGTATTACTATTATTATTATGAGTGTTATCGTTATTGTTTCTATTATCATCATTATATCAATATGTTTTTTATGTTAAAATTCATTTTACTATTATATGATTATGTATCTAAAAAATAAAGTCAGAATGAAAAAGAGGCAGGTAAAATAAGATGGATTAATGAAAAGGTAGAGTTCTAAAAAAAAAAAAATAGACGGTAAACGATTTTTTTTCCTTAAATAATTTCAATATTTGTAATCGTTATAAGCGTTTACATTTCGTGGTAATTCTACATTGTTATTATTGCGATTAAAAAAAACGTAGTTAAAGGGATAACTGAAATGTTCCCCAGAGCTGACTGCATCCAGAATTATTAAGACAGAGGAAGTGAATGTTGATTTTTTTTTTTCAGAGTGACCACAAATTGGAAGGGAATATTAACAGTCTTTCATTTGCCGCCAGAATGTTAAAATGTGAGACAAAATCTGTATAAAGATAATTGGGAGGGTTAACTGACTCCTTTTAAAGTTTAAGTTCTGATCATGAAATTACCTTGTGAAAGAAACTTTCTCAAAGTAAATGGAAAAGGTTGATCATGTGTACATAAGAATTGTGATATACTGTGAGATTTTGGGATCATCAAAAATTTAAGAAATGGACGCATTCTCGCTAAGAAGGACATGCACTGCACACAGAAATGGGTATATGGGACTGCACACACATGTGGCTTGAATGTTTGGCCCAAACACTTCAGCTATTTCTCGTTGTATTTCGAATACATGTATAAGCTAGGGCATTTGAAGAGAAATATTTTTCAGGGGACATTTCTATTATGGTTTTCTTCAAAACTGAATCGGGAAATGCATGTACATGCATACATGCATTTACATGATTTAAAACAAAATACGATGTAGAAAAATATACCAGAGTAGGCCCGCGCGCTAACCTCAGGGCTGTACAATAAGTCTGACCTTGTTAACGGCTTGCAGAGCTTCTTCAAAATTCTCTCTATCCCTCTATTTTATAAACAAGGCGATTGAGCTCTTTTTTGCTCATCATTTCCTCTCGTTAGGTTCTCTAACAAGCAGCATAACAAACGAGCAGGCAGGAGAAAACGGACCAATTATAGCGCGAGCCTCACGATCGCTGTTGAAAGCTTGGAGTTGGGTGCGTACCAGCTGGGGCCACTTGCACGCATCACTCCCGCACTCACATAGATGCGGGAGAACTGTAAGACTCTAGCCGTTTATGTCAAGGCTTCCACTCGTGGATAGAATCTGTACATGCCATTTGTTATCGCAAGGAAGCTGGTTCGCTGATTCGTATGGGAGGCTTTTCGAGCTCCTCCACATTTTCTTGAAAGTTACCACAATGGCAGGAAAATTTCATTCATCTCTTATCTTTCGCTCAAGCCCAAGAAGACGTTCTTTCTAATATTTTCCCAAACAAAGATATTTTCTTCGACTTTGCCAATATAAATGTGCGCCTTCAACAGCACTTTTCCTATCTGGTGGTAGCGAAAACTATATATTCAGTGAAAGGATAAATCTGGGCGTAACTTTGGAAGAGCAAGGTACTTACGATGTCATCATTCTTTCGGTATTTGGATGAGTTGGAACGCATCGTTACCTAAAGTGAATTTGTATCTGGAATTAATCTGATAGGCTTATTCTACTTAAATCCAAGCGGAAAATACAATCTTTGACAAGGAATTACCACCACCAGGGTAAGTTTCAAGTCCAATGGAACGGATCATACAAACATGAATTGTCACATTGATCTATTTTACCGTTTCTTTCTATCAAGTATCGATTCATCACTACCTTCAATTTGTTCAAATTGAAGTAGGAATTCATACATATTATATTCCTATTAGTCTGATATCATTTACGAATAAATTATCCGATTTTTTGCATTGTATTAAAATCGCAATCAACACGGACAAGATCGTTTAGCATAGCAGTTCTTCTCCCTCATAGAAACTGAGTCACTTACTTTTGCAATGTCTGCGAGTTGAAATGATAATGACAATCAAAAAAGGCTAATTAGTCATTTCCTACTACACATGTCATTTTTTTAAAGCAAGCACTGGTAAGATTCCTTGTCAATTATTCATTAATTTATGCTTTGCTTATCAAACTACCCCCAATCCCTGATGACAAGGCTTGTCTTGAAATTGCCAATTTTATTGGTTCCCGTGGGTGTTCGTATTTGCATTCCCAGATGGATGAGAAATTACACATTGCGTTGACAAATCACTAATACTACTTCATTAATTATATCTGTTGGAAAGCTTGGCTGCAGTGCATCGTTTCCAATTTTTACACATGAGTTTGGCTTGCATGCTTGCTGCCAATGTAGCATATTTTTCAGTAAACTTTTATATATTGAAGGCCCGTTGCTCACGATGCGTTGTTTCCTATCGTAGCACCACATCTGCGAGTAGCGATCTTTGACGCACTACTTGAGAATGACGTCGAATAAAAAATGAATGCAAAACGAGCAGTGCAAACGTTGCTTTGAGTTACTGGCGTAGGCCCCCCAACTTTCTTCATACTGTCATAGGCCTGGTTAGGGTGTGGACTAAGGCAATCTAAATGATATCTTGTGTATGTCAAACGGGCATGAAATGCTGTTCTTTAAGGTTTTACAAATTTTGGGTTTATATATATATATATATATATATATATATATATATATATATATATATCTGCGAATACTCATCAGCACATATCTTAGAATATACTTTTATTAACTTTCCATTAAAAATAAAAAGCCGCCTCTTTTTATCTTGAATTAAAGTTTTTTGTTGAAGAAAAAAAAAATAGACCACAATTATTAATACGTCAGTGTAATTTGAGGGCGTATAATGAGTCTATACTTGTCTATAGTTTCTTTATATTACGGGAAATCCATACAACTATTTTCTTCTTGCAATAGTGATTTACTACTTCCAGATTATCGGCTTTCAAATAGTGCTACAAATACTAGGGCAAATTGTCTGTATCTCGGACATGTTAGAAGTAAAACGAAACTTAGATCAGTATTGATACGAGGCAATAATTGTCCAGTTCTAGCCAGGGTAATGATGTCCTCGGGTGATAATTCTACAAGGGCTGAAATGATGAATACGTTTCTTTTACCATGGACTGTATAACTCTGACTTTGTAGAGAAATAGGTTAAACACATTGTTTGAAACTATATCCCCCAAGACTTTCATCTCTCACGTGGTTTAGAGAATTTAACTGATAATGAATATCTTTCTAAAGACCACCGCATTCCTTCCGACGCGACAAGGACTTGATTTTTACAGAAATATTGTAGTAGGATTATAGATGCGAAATTAAAAGAGCAAGTATATTGTATCTCACTGAGGTCCTGAATGGTAATTCAAATACAATATCGATATCCCATGGTATTTCACGCCTTCCATTTCTTAAGAAAAGATAAGGGGAAAAGGGCTTTCCGTCGTTCGACCGTCGTACGACTGGTATAACGGCACTACGATTCGCAACATATTGGTCCATATCTTCGACTGAAATCTCACAACACCCTACAATTTCGATGTTACTATTCTTAATTAAATTTCTGTAATTTTACGTCTTAGTTACTTAAATAATCCAGTCGTATTCCTATTCGAAGGTGTTAGCTGGTCATTAAGAAAAGTGACGAACGTTAAAAAAAAGAAGAAAGGGGATAGGTGCGATTCAAACCGGTAACATTGCTGTGGGCTTATTGCAATTAGGTTAACCTAGAATGAGAAATGATGCTTACAGAGCCCAGAGAAGGGGGCCTCCAAAGCGGAAGGGTGACCGATGACAGATAAATCTGGCCAAGACAGCAAGATCGCTTGTAGGAAAACATAACGGTAGAGAAAAGACCTCGGTATCACGCCTTACGTTTGTTATTGTAATTAAAACCCCTATTCTGATTTGTTAAATCCAGGTGAGCTGCCTTGGAAAAACATGGGGACCCATATGCGCTCGACTCTAGATCAGCGGAAAATAGCCAATAATGAGATATTTGAGTTTATTCTTCAGATTTTTGCACAATACTTGAGATTGTGCTTTTGTTGTTGTTCTTCTTCTTTTTTCATCTTAAATATACTGTGTAATATGCAATTATACATATTTCATAGGCATATTTTAGCTGTGATTTTCAAATCCTCGCTAAAAAGTTCTACCATTGACATGCTACAAAGTTAATCAATAAAGTGAAATGAAATCTCTGAAATGAAAAAGATTTGCGGTTTATAGAAAAGTCGGAGCACTCCTCGATCAAAGGGCGTTACTTACTTGTTGAGTATAGCATGAGACTGAACAGGCAGATGGGAGTCCCATCTCCCTGGACTGAAATCGAGATTGCAAGGAATGGCTTTAAATCTGTCTAGCTGGGGGCGCAATGATTTTATCAAGTTCAAACGCCTAGTACAAATTAGCCTTTTCTCTCACTACGCTTGACATTAACCTGATGTCCGTAATCAGAGAAAAAAAATCAATGCTGTATTAAAGCAGGTGCATTAAACAGGGCAATTTATGCATGGGGGAAATTATATGAAGAAACTACAACAGATTTTGCCGTTGTGACCGGGGCGACCATAATAGTGATCAATATTTTCGTTTGACCAGGCTATGACAGTATGTATGAGGTAACCTGTGGGCAAGCAAAATTTAGTGTTGGCCGAAAGCTAGAAAGCTTGAAAGGTAGATTATACGTTTCCGAAATTGATTGTTTAAAAAAAAAAGTAATGTTCTGGCGTACATGCTTCACAGCCAAATCATTGAGTCCTCGTTGGCCACATTTTCTTAATTTTAAGATAAATATTGCCAATTCCGTTGTCTAATCGTCCAGATATCAAAGTGGCACCTGCATTAAGGAGGGGGGGGGGGGTGAACCGGTCTTACTCTGTGGATGAAATATGAATGGACAAGACCATCCAGAGTAAGGGGGCGGTATAGGGGATCCTAACGTCTTCTTGGTATGTGTCACTTCTCTCTTTCCCTCCCCCTTTTTTTTCTTCTCTCTCTCTCTCTCTTTGCCATTTGATTGCCCCCGTAGCTACCCCACTGTCGTTGTCTTCATGACCATATTATAAGGTTTATTGCAATCGTGAGAAATAGCTTGCACGCTGATAAAAAGTCAGTATGCTACATAAAATAGAAATTATGCAAATGGCGTCAAAAGATTACAATATAGCAAATGCGAACTGGTAATTGCGGCAGGTGGGTTATCTTCGCTTGAGATTCGGTCGACTTGTGCTCGGAGAACAATTCTATTGAGGTTATCGTGGTAAAGTTAGCGTCGCATCGAAATTCCCGGGCACAATTTTCACTTCTAGTAAACCTATGCATCTGCATGTATATGTACATGTGGGGGGGGGGGGTAGATTACATATCACGCTCCTTGGATCATATCGTCTGTTGGGAGCCAGAAGGGCGTTAACTCTGTACAAAAGATGTGAGTTAACGCCCTTCTGCAAGTTAAATGTGTTTGTAAATAGTTTACCCTATTTTTTTCTCCTGTGTTTTCTTTTTCTTCCTCATTACCATATAAGCTATAACACGATCGCCAAGACTTTGAAGAAATCAACCTAAGGCAATTTCAGTCCATCACCTATTGAAATGAGCGACAATTACGATGACGTATCTTGTAATCCGAACATGATTTCTATGGCATATTCAATGGGGGATTGAAATTACACTTGGGCTGATTTATCGAAAGTCTTTACGATCGTGTTCTATATTTTAAGGCCAAATAAAAATTATTCCTAGTTTCCCCACCCGCATCCTTTTTTTGCGCTCTCCTCCTTTTTTTGTTATTTGATATTTTTGTTAATTTTTTTTAAAAATCACCAACATTTTGCTGCAGACCCCTAAAATTTAAACTTGATGCCTTTTGGGGATTTAAAGGGACCCAAGAAGAATACAAATATAACGGCAGTCCGTTATACAAATATAACGGACTGCCGTGCCTAATAGCATTTGTGTGTGCGGCGGCCATCTTGTAAAAAATATCTCATATCAAATAACATGGTACCCCATCCTCCTCATTTTCGCAAAATCCGGACGAGAAACTATATAGGAATCCATTTTGCTTGGCCGAAACAAGTATTATTCTAATAAAGTCTCAGGATTTTCTGAACTGTAGCGGAAAAGATGTCCTGTGCCTATATATATTCATGCAGACAGTCTAGTGGTGTCGCCATATTGTAGGGAAAATTGGCGATTATTAATTCCATTGGGATTTTCATGACTGATGAGAAGTGTATCAACATATGGCTACAGCTCACGAGATCGACATATTAAAAACAAATTTTATCCCTTATTTATTTGTTTTGTCGGTCTTGTGGGCTGTAGTCTACAGTGAACCTCTTGTAAATTCCAGTTTACTGGGATGACCCCTCAACATGTTGCTCTATCAGGCTCGTTCTATCCTTTTAAATGATAATTAAAAAAAAAAATTCATCAGGACCTTCGCACTTCGTTTAATACTGGATTGTTCTACCGATAAAAAAAAACACACACACACACACAAAAGAATGAATGGTATATTCATTGCGTAGAAAAGGTCACGGAATTGATTTTCTTTTTCTTTTTCTTCTTCTGTTTGATGTATTTTTCTCCAATTAATCAGGGTTGATGATGCGTCTCTTATTAATTGGCAGAAATGAATAATAATTTTCTTAGGAAAGAGGTCCATTGCATTTTCATTTTCATCTGCTTTGTATGAAATGGTTATGATTTCTCGGATCTAGATGATCCATGATTTTTTAACACGGGGTCGTTCATCCTTTAGTTCGTTGCGAGGGTCAAGAGAATTACTCTCTGGTGGGTTTACGGTACTGATTCAGAAAGGTCAGTGGGATGGTGACGCTTAAGAAGCACATGTAGAGCTTGGACGGTAGATAGCGATAACATTAGTTGTTCAGACCTGTAACCCAGAAAAAAGAGAGTTCGAAGTTGTATCCTTCTCACTTGTATTTCTTTCTTCTTTATCTCTTTCTCTCTTTCCATCTCTTCTCCTTCCTCCATCTCTACATCTCTTCCATAGCCCTTTTTTTTTCTTTATCCCCTTTTTTCTTTCTTTCTCTCTCTCTCTCTCTCTCTCCCTCCCTTTCTCTCACACATTTCTCTCTCTCTCACCCTCTCTCTTTTCTCTCTATACATGTACTCCTATTATCTTATCGTGTATCTTTGTGTTCCAGATTTTTATACAAGCTTCCTCAATTCCCGTTTGCCCCAAATTCTCGTAAAGTCTAGAAACCAATACAGAGTCGCACCTCAATAAAGTTAGATTCCTTTACTTTCATTCCCCGACCCGTCTCTACTATATACACATACATGTACATCATGATCCCACTTTCACTTCACTTTATTTTTATTTTTTTATAGCGTCAACAAAATGCAACGGTTAAGGTTGCCATCACAACTAATCTTCAATGTCATGAAGAAATCTAGCAACAGTGAGGGTTTTATAGCTCATTTGCCATGTGTAATAATCAAGGGACCCTTTTGTGGCGCTGCACCACCCGGCCACTCTTGGATCCGTTTTAAATTCGGGTTTTGACCTTAGAGCGTCTTCTAGAATCGGATAAATTTTCAAGTGCATCTTCGACGTTTACCGAAAACTGGTATCTTTTTTAGATCCGTATCTGACTTTTAAGGCTGTTATTTCAACAAGCATTTATGGTTTTAAGCCAGTTAGGGATTGAAAATGCTTTCCCTGGGTATACCACTTAGAATACACCGATTTTAAGATCCTTAGACGAGCGTGCGTGAAGCTTTAACTAAGCACGTTTAGTTCATGAAGTAATGCTTTTTTTACTTAAAAAAAAACAAAAAAACGACCAGCGTTCTACAAATTGTTGTACATAATCTTCACAATAACAAAACTGATATCACATTATTTGCTGTATATTAACCCTTACAGTGCCATTCATTGGCTGTTCAAACTGAATTCGGTATCGTATATACGAGTGTAACGTGTGAACAATGACCAGCCCGTCTTTCTTGGTGGAATTAAAACGGCTTCTTGAACTGATATTGGTATCAAGATAATCAATAACAAAATACGCTATGATTAAAAACTTTTAACAATGTTATATAATTTTATGAATGATGGGTAAGCTTGGTTGCATATTCTTGGTCATAAGATATACAAATTCAGAATGAAATACGAGCAATGTAAAACAAAAAGTGTGTCTTTGCAAGCGCTACCCCGCTATTTTGAAATGCGGTCACAACATGTACACTAAATTATCCACTGACATATTTCTAAAAAGCCTTCTTAAAATCTGTTTTCTTCCCGTGAGGTATCGCCGCTTTTTCTTTTAAATACTATTTGACAAATACGATATATCCATTATACAAACGTATTTAAATCCTTTCGTATATTTTTTTCAGTCGAATTTTACAGTAATCTCGTTCTGGCGTTTCCTACTCGCTGTAAATAAAGTGGAGGAAGATTTAAATCAAAATAAAGAGCAGCTGAGTTCAATCCCTAGTGAACACTCCATCACCCCAATTACTTTAAAAGTTCTATTCGTAACACAATATTCAGCTACGTCCATAACCTATAAGATGAAGGCAGAATACGCTTGAACTCACGTGCGTATTTGAATTATTTAGAGTTCATGCTATGTTGGTGCATGCAAACAATGTGCGAGTAAAAATACAGCCCTTATGACTAGACAAGCGCCCACTCGAAGGCATGTGATGAATTGGCGTAACGGGATGTCGGAGTCAGTTTCAGACTCTATGGCCCGTATTTTCGAAAGCGGACTCAGTTGAGACCATGGTTTATGCAGTTTTCGTGGTATAAGTGCGCTCGATTTAGCGCATACACTTAAAAAGATCCAATAATGAACGCGCGTGATTGGCAAAGGGCGCTAAATTCACGCTAGTTGCCATGGTTTAGACCATGGTTTATGTTAATTAATTTAAACAAACTGTGCGTAAATTTGCATAAACCATAGTCTAAACCGTGGCAACTAGCGTGATTTTTGCACTCTTTGCCAATCACGCCCGTTCATTACTGGATCTTCCTAAGTATACGCGCGAAATCAAGCGCACTTATACCACAAAATCTGCATAAACCATGGTCTTAATTGAGTTCGCTTTCAAGAGTACGGGCCTATATGACCCGAATTCACGAAAGAGGTTTATCTAACCCACGGTTTAAACCTCCATAAGCGTAGTACGCGCATGTCCTCATGTCCAATGGGCGTACAGTAATGCGCTTATATACGCTTATATACGCTTATTTTAGTCCACGACGGAGGTTTAAAAACCTCTTTCGTGAATTCGGACCAATCTGTACGAATGAAAAATGATTTCCCAAAGAACAGAAGGCGGCTACAAAGTACTTATTACCCTGGCTCTAGCCACTAGCCACTAGCCCTAAGGCACTGCAAACATTCGAGGAATAAATTCCTGTGCAGATTCCCATTTACTATACCTGTGTGGAGAGTGGCAAAAGAAGATCAATGTCTTGCCGAAGGACAATAGTGCCATGGTGGGACTCAAACCGCAAGCCGTGTGAATCACAGTCCTAGGACTGATCCACAAGACCACAGGGCACCTCGATGGGAAAGGGCAATAATGACAGTCCCAGAAGAGTGAATAGAAATCACTTTCTATTCACTAACATTTTTATATCAAAAACAATATATTTATAATTCATGCCGTCCTTTCACTCTTTCAACGATAACCTAACACAACAACAAAAAAAAGGCGACGTCGTAATATTATCGTGTCAGTATCTTACCCCAAAAATGCAATTATTGGTCACTAATAATGTGAAGCCTCAACGCAAGGCAGTTGTATAAACATATACGTTTGTTTCTGTTAGGACTCATAACTACACACAATCCCTCCAAACACCACCCCCAGTTAAAAAAAAAAGAAAACAAAGCAAACTTTGAATTGAAAAATCGTGGATACATTCTCCAAAAATGCATGGCTGCAGACATACCAGTCATTTGTGTTTTATCGATAATGTGGTGTATGGTGTATAGTGAGACGCCGAATCGCAGATCTCAACATGGAGGACATAGCTTCGATAGTGTTGCATTTTGTGTGATCGATCCATTCACTATTTTTGGCACCAAACATCTATAAATAACTCATATGTAACTTAAACCAGCCCAGGGTCAATTTGTATTTGCATCTGTACTTATTTAGACACCCGCGCAGGGCTGCATCCCCAATAATAATGTTAACGGATGTAAATGTAAATACTTGGACGCTTGTTCAACATCTACTTAAGATTTAACTGAGAATGCGCTAGTGAGAAACTAAACAACCTTGGCGAGTGAGATAATCAACAAAGTTTGGGAATAAATTTGGGAATAAAAACAAATAGGTATACATGCATTTTGCAAGTGACTGTCAAGAATGTTAGATTGCAATCATGACCAGGTAAAATACTTATATGACACACTTATTTGAGATAATCTGAAAATTTAAGGTGATATTGTCCATTTGCTTTATTCAAAATGTCTAAAAGTTGTATACATAAAACCTTGGCGTAGGTCTAAAAGGATCCGTAAATTTAGCATGCTTAGTGCATTGTTTTGTAAAGCTGAGCTTTTGCTTAACTCGAAGTTCATGAAGTTTGCGTTTTTGAATTGTGAACGTACTAACACAATAATTAATACAGGATTTAACCCATTTGAACCTGGAATGAAGTGGGTATATTCGCTTTTGTGAATCCCAAACAATATAAAGTGAGTTGGGAGATACCAAACAACCACAAATCGATTTGTCTGTCATGATTTCATGACGACGGTACAGAAAAAGTTCATCTGCACGAATATCACAATCAAGCGGAGAAAGTTTAAACAGAGTATTTGAAGACTATGGCAAAATACATCAACGGCAAATTATTACACTTGAAACACGCAAAGGCAACATAATTGGCTACTGCGTACAGGGACCAGTAAAGGTTGAAGCCACGAAAAAGTTATAATTTACAAATGCACATATACTCTTCCAATGGCTGGACCAATTACCCAGTCAAGTATCAACATTTAATTTCTTTATTACAATATATCCTGCGTAAGTTACGCGATAGTGGTAGAGCAGTGATCTCTTGACAGGGAGGACCCGGGTTTGAAACCAAGCGGATGCGCTAGTGCCCTTTGGTAAGGCATTAATCCTCATTACCAAGTCCCGTCGGTCTCCTATTTACTTACAAGCATACACATGGCTTTTTTGCCGTTAGGTAAAATAAATGCTCAAAATCAAAATCCCTCAGTCGAAATAAATAGTTTGAAGGAAAAAAAATCATATTAATCACAGACTGAATAAAGAACAAATATCTGTCTTAAATGATTAGTGACCAAGCTTCGTTTGTTCAATGGTTGATCTTCCAATATCTTTAACAATCGTGTTTACATATCTGAAGACACGGCAGAAAGGAAGTAAGGAATAATATCAATGAAAATGATAATAGATGAATTTATATATCGTAGCTACTATACAAATATGCTATACTGGTCTAAGATACAAAGTATTATATGATTACCCCGCAATAGCCGAGTTACCATGATAAGACGCTTAAGTATCGAAGAAATACCTTCCTACCGGGAAGCCATTTATATCGCCAGGGTCGAAAGCCTCAAATATAATGTAATGTTTTGCCAGAGGACGTCAGTGCCTTTAAAGGAATTCGAACCATGTACCTAACCATAACAAGGGCAAAAAAAAAAAAAAAAAAAAAAATAGGTACAAACAAATATTATGTGTGAAATGTTGCAGTTAATATAAAAGCATCATGTGTTAAATTTCTCCTCTGAATACATCAGGTATATAAAAAAAAAAGCGTGAATGGATTGGAAACAGTAGAAAATAACCACAATTGATTTTTTTTTCTGTTAAGATACCGCAATGGTGGTGGTAATATGAGAAATGATATAGATCTATATGTCCGATGGGGATTTATATGCAGCCACAACATGTAAAGCCATCAAAGTCTCGGAGAGAAAAGTGAGATATCAGGAGTGAATATGTTGAAACATTTTCCCCCTTTAGGAAATTGATGAAGTCTGGATATGTTAGTTTTTGTGAGATAGAAAGATGAATCAAATGGTGGAATTCTATTCCTTTTATTTAAATTTTAGTGTAAAATGTAAATTCTGTTTGTATATTTTTCTCCGAGTTTTTGTGTTGATAAAATATATTGTGCAATGGCCGATAATAGACACTTAATGTTTATTCAATTCATTTCAATTCAATTCAAGCTTTACTGTCCTTAAATCATTCATGGAAATTTGTTTTGTTTACATGCATATTACAAATATAGATAAGGAAGCAGATACAGATAATGCATTAAAAGAAGAAGAAAAAAAAATCAAAAAAAATCAATGATTTTAATTGCCTGTTTATTGACATTGAGAAGATATTTGAAAAGTTTATTCAGAAATTATGAACAGTAAGTATAGACAGCTTGATACGTCAAGAGTCGTTGTAGATAATCCCAAGTTGACCGAATAAACTGGTCCGATGAAATCAGCGTTTTTGTTTCTTTAAAACTAGAAACAAAAATTTAAAAAAATGTTTTGTATGATAAACCATAAATAAATTTATAGAGAAAACAAAAGTATGAATTGAATGAGAGAAAGACGATATATCTTGCAAGACAAGATAAAAAGAGAAACCATAATAAAGCCAGATCGTAAATACGATTTGCGCATGTGCAGGTAAAGGTCATTTGTACCGAGTACAATCGAGCTTTATACGCTTTCATAGTGTGCGCACCATGATGCCCGCCCGCTATAGTATGATTTACATATATATAATTTGCGCATCCACCAAAACAGATGCGTGTGCGCGTACAAATTGGGGTCATTTCAGGGTCATTTGTACCATCTACTAATATTATGAACTGATTTGTACTTAAGTGTTAGACAACTTCTTACTTATCTCCAACTTTTCCATGTTTGCCTTGAAAAAAAAAATCATTACATTAAAATTTGAAGCCCCCCCCCCAAAAAAAAAAAAAAATGATAAGAAAACCATGCCAGGATACTGAGAATAAGCAGAAAAGCATGGCAATATCAACATTATAGAATAACCAATTACTGACATTCTGCGTGGTATAGATGTCTATTAAAGATGGATCATTATGACTGCAGGATGAAACAAAATTACCAGACGGGAAGTAAAATATATTTTGCTTCAGGTCACCGGGACAGGAGAAGAAAATGAAAGGTAATAACCTAGGAAGAAAGACAGAGAGACATAAAGATTGACGTATTTATTATTTATAGGACTGCACTGTGTGATCATCTGTACGACTGACCCGTTTTCTGACACTCAGAAGATAATGAATGAGAGGAAAAAAGGTTCTCCATCTGAACCCTGGAGGAACATCGTAACCGAAGCGGTAAGAACGACACATACTCATCACAATTGATGTTAATTTGTTTGAAATGTACTGTTCCTTGGTGTTCTCACTGTTCTCTCCCCAGGCTCTCTTTCTTTCTCTATCTTTGTCCCCCCCCCCCCCCCTCCCTCTCTCTCTCTCTCTCTTTCCCTCACATGGTCGCTCACTTTTCTTACTCTGGTGTCCTCGCTGTTCTTTCCCCAGACTCTCTCCTCTCTCTCTCTCTCTCTCTCTCTCTCTCTCTCCCTCTTTATCTCTCCCCCTCTCTCTCTCTATCTTACCCTCATTTAATAGCTAACTTTCTCAGCCGCCTAACTTCACTTTTTCTTTTACTCTCTTTCGCTCACATGTAACTTCTCTAATCTTCTCTTCAACCTGCCATACCTGTCTCTCCTTCTCGCCCCACCACTCTTCCTCTAGAATGTCTAGTATACAGTTCTTTAAAGATGGTAAATAATGAGGTCTCACATACTCGGGCAAAGCTGAATGTGGTGAGGGGGCTGTAACAGATCCTCGACCAGAATGCAGAGTTGCTTGAAGCTAGAACGGCGCGTGTGGCAAGGGTTTCTGGAACGTGCTCACAATCGGCAATAAACCACACAGACGGCATACCGTGACTAAAACTAGACCCATTAGGCGGCGGTCAATCGATCCTCACTATATCTCTACCCGCACGAATGCCCCCTTCTTTCATTCACCCTTATCTGGGATGTGCACAACATTCAAGGAGAGAAGATTTGGCAGGACGATAGGATGGAAAAGCTCGTGAATGAGCAGACACTATGGCCCCAATTCCATGAAAGACACTAAGTCTTGTTTAAATTCAGACCACGGTCTAAACCTTGCTGGTATTCAAGCAGATTGGCACCTCAAGAAAAAAAAAAAAAAACATCATGCAAAATAAACCAGAACAACAAAAACAGCAGCAGCAACGACAACAATAACTTCAATAATGATTATAAAGACAATTATCAAAATACTTAACGTTTCCCTATTACCGCTTTTAAAAAAGTCAAAATACTTTTGAATTGGGAACAAAATTTAACCTTAACTTTTAGAAGTCATGTTATGAAATTCTAATCCTTATGTCCAGTTTCTATTAATTTGAGATTAATAATAATGTTGTTTGAGTTTACAGTATTAAGGTTTACTGGCCTATTTTCATATACTGACAATCTGTCTTATGAACGAGCGGCAACGTTCAAAGAATGATGAATCACCCCCCCCCCCCCCCCCCCCCCCCCCCCCCACATCACGGTATGTTCGTGACACGTGGCCACGTGGCATTCCCTGGACCACGTATTCTCCTCCAAAATTCGAGAATTTCAATCATATTAAACCTTGCAGCTATGTCTGGTTACTATACAACCTATTTTATAAGAGGGGCGTCATTAAATCTTTTTGAATGGGGGAGGGGGCGGCGGCCCAAATTTGTCGATGATTTCTGAAGAAATTCCCAACATGCAAACATACACATAAAAGAGGTCATCACCTCTGGCGATTTGCCGGCAGAGCTACAAAATAATAATTTCCAACCATTTTTTTTATTGGGGGGAGGCGTTACACTCTAGCGACACCTTGGTTCATGAGCCCCTTCCCCTCTTCCAGCTACAAAACGAAGATACCCATCGGCCGACTAATTTAAGAATGGAGTGGAAGTCGGCGAAGAGATTGAACATGTGGTATTTACCGCCAGGGCCTTCATCGAAAGGTGATTGAACGTCGCTCGTTGAGAGACATCATCAAATTAAGCTTCTCTTAAGTCTGCTCTTCAGCAACTGAACAAAGAAGCAGATGAGAGAATGTCACACTGGTTTGTCCCAATTTACCGTCACCTGAAACACATGAGATTAATAGCACCACGAACGGTGACTTGAAGTGTTTTTCAACGACTTCTTTCATTCATCGAGCATTTAGTTCCCATGATGAAGACATTACTGAAGAGGTTCGCCGATGAAAATCAATTATGTCTGATGTTGCTGATACTCAGGAAAGTACGGTCTACAGCCAGCCCTAAGATATTATAGAAACGAGTGACAAATAAAGGATCATTGCCTAGTTCTGAATGTTTGAAATGTCAGTCGTATTAAAAATATGTACCTACATCAAAGAAATACAGCGAACAGGATCAAACTCAGCAAGATACTAAACAAGAAATGAATAATAATCAGCCATTAATTGTACTTCTAAAATTGTACAGAGCTCTTCAAAAAAAGAAAAAAAAAGTAAACAGTCTAAAAAAGTCTCCCCAACTAAACATTTCAAAATATTTTCAGGATGTTTCTATATCTATGTATATCCTAGAATCTCTTCTTTCAAATGACATCAGACATCTGAAAAGAATTTACACTTGAGTGAGGAAAAATTATTGATGGGAAAGGCTGCTAAATCCAGGCTTGACAAGGATTGGTATTCGTTGTTACATGCATCAGCAAAGTTGAGAGTAGTGAGAACTGTAAAGGCTTAGAAATGTTCACATTCTGATGGCTTCATGACAATTTATGAAATAATATCATTTTTTGTATGTATGTTCAAACATATCCCTTCAACTTGTCATGCTTGAGTGAAGAAAAATTGAATACTTTATTGATCGTTTTGAAATAATTTACTCTTTTGGTCAGTTGTAGCATTTAAGCTAGCATACTTTGGATGTCAGAAAAAGAATATCCCCAAGCATGGTCCATAACAGAAAGATCAAAACCAATCAGTCAGTTAATCAAACAGTCAATCAATCAATTTTTCAATCAAGAAATCACTCCATTAAGCATTCAATGAATCAGTGAATCAATCAAGCAATCATGAAATTGACTAACCAATTTATGGACCTTAGTAAGGCCTTCGATACGCTTGATCATAAAATTCTTTTGTGTGAACTACAAATTTATGACATAAGAGGAATTGCTCTTAATTGGTTTGAAAGTTATTTATCTAATCGACAACAATTTACTACTTTTCAAAACATAGATTCTGATATATTGCCAATACAATGTGGAGTCCCTCAAGGAAGCATTCTAGGTCCTCTTTTGTGTCATATATATATATATATATATATATATATAACATTTGTAATGCTTCCTAAAGTTTGTTCCGTTTGCAGATGATACAAATGCCAAAACTCACCAAAAAAACAAACAAACAAACAACAACAACAAACAAACTAATATTTAAAATCAATCAATTGAAGTATTTAATTTGCTCTGTCAAGCATGTCATGTTGAAGGAATACGTTAGAACATATTTACAACAAAATATGTTCTTTCATTAAAATGATTTAAACTTTGTAGAGGCTTGATAAAATCTGAGCTGCCTGGCCTTACATGCTATCAGTGTATGTAATATGGTGTAAAAATGAAGCCCAGGGGGGAAAAAAGCACTTCAAAATCATCATGTGCTTCACAAAAGTAAACATATGCAAGTGACCGGAAATGCCAGACTCATTTTCCCCCATAGACTCAGTGTTAGACTAAAGCGTATGGCCATACGCTTTTGTAAATGGGAGTATTCAGTCATTGATATCTTAAAGGGATAGTTTGGTGGGCCTGCATGGGCGATTTCCGATGAGAGGGGAAAATATACTCGGAGCTTCGTGTCACTTTCGAAACAAGGACTTCCATCACATGCGCTTAAACATGTGATTCATACTGGATCACCTCTGAGATAGTTCGGTGAAGACTGGCTTGTGTTTAAAATTTCACGCGATGGGAAAATAATCAAAGATATGGAAAAGTAATTACAGAGCCAGCTCTCTGGTAGAGCCTGGGGGTAGTTACGTAATCGTGGCGACAACGCGTCGCGGCAGGGCAGTGCAGAAGCGATGGCTAGACTAATCAACCAGAAATAAACCGTGTTTTGTATTTGGAAATATTTCAGCATTACACTAAACTTGTTTGGGTGAACGAGGCTACGACCAGTTACAAGACTAAGGGCCTGGGACTCGTTAAACCCGAAGTATTCGCCTAGCTCAAGTTCGGTCAACTTCGTGCCGTCCGATCATTTATGGCATTAGTCCGACGGCCTCGCACAAGGGGCGTGCTATGTGTACAAGTAAACGAGCCTTTTGCAAATTCCGCACGATTTCATTTCCCCTTGAGTTCTCATTAGACTGGCCCTTTAATAACAGCATTATATATTTGAAAACCTTTCTATGCCTGGCTATTTATTTATCCTTCTGAACATCATTATACAAGACAGATATCAAAATTCAACAATTTATTAAATCAAGCCTCCACAAAGTTACCGAATCCCTTTAATTGTCTTAAAGCCATCAGAATGTGAAGAGCTCTAAGCCTTTACAATTGCATGACTCTCAGCTTTGCTGATACCTGCTACACCAAAATACCCATTCTTATCAAGTCTGGATTTGGCACCCTTTCGCAAAAAATTTACTTTTGCTCGCTCAAGCGTAAAATATTTTCAGATTTGTTGCTGTCATTTAAAAGAAGAGACAATGGGCTATCCATAGATATAGAAATTTACTGAAAATGTTTTGAAATGTTTAGCTGGGGAAACTCGTTCCGACTGTTAACTATTTGAGGGGGAGGCACTATTGTGGGAAACTGATGAATTTCGAAAAAGAATACAGAAATTTACATCCCCTGATAAAGTTGCCGTATTTGTGTACCGTATATACTTTTTGCTGGATATGTAGGCCTATTCTTACAAATATGAAGTGTAGAATTTGTCTAGTCGATAAACAGGAAAGCATATGAAGGAACACATGCATTTTCATCAGGTCTTGCTTTGTTTCCTGTAATCATCCACATTATGCTATATACTGCTATTTGGCCTTGCTTTATTAAGGCAATGGCTCATCAGCAATTATGTTAGCAGGTTGGAAACAATGATATAATGAGTTCAACTGAAGGGTACTGGTGTATTCACGGTCAAACCTTCAAACCTGGTCCGGTCATTAAATGAAACCCGCGACTAATTGAGCGACTCGGGGGTAAGACGAGTTTAATTTCGTTTTAATAATCACCGGACATCAGCGCTTTATTCGAGACCTTGGGTCCCGAGACACCAAGATGAGGAAGAAATGTCCTGAATGTCCTGTACATTCATTAAGCATTAGATCTCGTAGTTAGAACCAAGACGCAGACATCAAATATCCGAGACGGAGACTGGTTTCGCAACATCACTGCCTAAAATCACCGCGTTTTTCTCTATCGTTATGTTAGTATGTTATTATGTGGGCGTTGATTATCAAGGACAATGTGCGGCTGGCAGAGCATTTGGTTATCTTGGTTAGGGGCCTATAGACAGGAATCGATGAAGAAAGACTCTCACAAACCCATCCCGTGCACTTTGGTCATTAACCACACACTCCACCCTAGAACTGTCTGTCCTGTTTTCTAGGAATTATCACTTGCTATATACAAGGAGGTATTAGGCAAGCTTGCCTAGTACCTTCTTGCTGTGAATATATTATTACCTTAACATTTTCACGGAGACATCCTTACCTTTCTTACAGACTCTCCGTGAACAATATATGCGTCTATCTATATCCTCTAAAGCCATTTCTCTTTTTTGGACTCGAGACGTATAGATGATTTAAAAATTAAAGAATATTTTTACAGTTGCATAGATATTAATGTTTCTATTATTAAACTCAGAGAGTTATTTTACGTCATGCTTTTATGAAAGGGATATCAGTGTCCCGAGGATAGAACTTGTTAAAATGAAGAAAACTGAGGATCACATTTCCAATCGGACAAAAGGGCAAGTAGGTCATGAATCTTCCAAAATCGGACATGCGTCACGACTAGTCATGATTTACAGTAGATATAGGCTTCATTTTTAGATTCTGATCCCTCGCTTAAAGAAATAATTACAATGCGGGGTACCAGTTAGGATTTTAATCTAAATAATTTGACGTTTAATGACAATCAGAAACATGAGAAAAAAAGCCTATATCCAAATACATTTGTCAAAGAAGTCTTCACAACTTTCCTCGTATTGTCTTCGATAGTAACTTTCAGAGTAATGTTTATTTTTTAAATGAAAAGGAACTAGGTGGTTTTATGTGTATGGTGTAAAGTACTTTATAAAGACAAAATATTATCGTGTTGTTAAATGAAACAGTTTGCCCTCCCCCTCTTAATTTTTCATTGAAAATGGTATGTTTCAATCGTTGAGCTTTAAATAGTTTACGTGCATCCACACTTCCTATAAATGTTTCTTCTTACCCTTGCTACCCCTTTTTTCTCGTGCAACCACACGTGCATTAGTCATTCTCCATACACATGCACACCCACACTATACTCTCTCTTTCTCTCTCTCTCTCTCTTACTTACTTACTTATCCCCCGCACCCCATCTCCACCTCATCCATTTTGTCCACTTGCTCACCTACATCGGTGTATAAACATGATAAATGTCCTGAACAATCTAAATATAATCACTTGTCTCTATCTGCTTCTTCTATCATTAATCCCTTTTATCTCTCTTTCTATTTCGATTCTTCTCCATTTTCTTCGTTCATCCTCCCGTCGACCTTTTCCTAAAGACTCCACTATCCTTTTCTCCATTTCCCTACAGACGTGGTTTTGTCAATGGCATGCTTCTCCAAGTAGCATTACTTTAGGGCTATACAAAAATCAGATCAAAACCCTTCAGAAAGTCGTCCACTTGAACAAGATATACAGAAGAGGGTTTAAAAGAGAAATGCAGATGGATCCCCTCAGTAGTTCTCACGCCAACAACATCACCAATCAGCTTCCAATCATGGTATCATGATCGCTTCCCCTCGAGGTGTTTGCAAACACCCTACTTAAAATACGATTCAAGACGACCAAAGTTATTTATCTGTTTATGACCAGTTCGATGTCGAAATGAATACCAAGCTAGGAAACACGGATCAATGAATAACTGAATCGCCCCCCCCATATGTTTTCTTTCTCCCCTCATCTCTCTTCTCTCTCTCTCTCTCTCTCTCTCTCTCTCTCTCTCTCTCTCATCTCTCGCTCTCTCTGTGTCTCTCCCCCTCTCTCATCTCACACACACACACACACACACACACACATACGTGCCTACGGTGTAATAGGGGGACGGGTTTTGGATACATTCCAGCACAGCCATTGAAGGACCGAAATGTATCCAAGGTGCAATTCAGGGACCGAAAAAATAAAAATTGTCATCAATAGAACACTTTTTCAAAATTAATCATGTGAGGTAAGAAAATATGACTGGGAAAGCACGCAACGTCTTTTTAACGCCTCATGTTGTCATGGTAATGTAATTTTCCATGAAATCTTACAGATCACGGGCACACACCTACTTTGAGGGACCAAATGAATGTATGTCGCCATGCTTTACCAGTATACGGCCCCAAGTTCCAAAGTTGTAGTGAAGCAATTTGATATTTTACCATTCTTTCTTTAGAAATATATCCCAACCATCGTTTTTGTATTAGTCACATGTTGCCAAAAACATGTAGGCTACGAAGACATGCACTGGAGCGGAAATGAACCGTTTTCAACGCCACTTGTGTCATAGTAATGAGGTTTACGTCAATTCGTACATATCACCGGTACACACCTCCTCAAGTTGAGGGACCACAGAGAAAAGATAGTTGAAGAAAAAAAATATGTCAGGATGCTTTGAAGTAAATTATTTCTATATCATAACATCTTTCTTTGCAATGTTAGATGTTCTGATTCTTTTTACGAGTCATGTGTTGCCTTAGTTCAGATACAAAATTGTGCTAATTATTGAGACCTCCTTTATTATGGATCTGGTCCAGACAATTTTTTTACCATGCTTCTTTATTTTGTCTAAGAGACTGATATAAATTCCCTCCAATCTTAATTCATCTTCCTTTCTGTTGAAAATATTTCTTTTTGTAACCATGTGGCTTATGGACTTTTTAGGTTCCAACTCAGGGGCGGCGGAGCGTCTTGCAAATTGGGGGTGGGGGGGCAGGCACCAGCGAAAAGGGGGACTGGTGAAAAGGAAGGAAAAATACCATTTTGAGTCCCTAGTTTACTCCTACATTCTATTTAACACTATTAAAGACGATTTTCGTCATTATCATTTTTCATCTATCTTTACATAATAACAAACACTTTGCAGTTGTATATATTGCTTTGATTACTCATTTGCGAGCGACCGAAGCCAGCAAGAGTAAATGCTAAGTATTCTTTTGCTGACAGCGACTTTATCATTAAAGCTGCCGCAAAATTCATTTTCAGTTTTCCCATATGAATGTTATTTTTCACCCATTAACCCTTCGTTTTCCTTATTGACCAAGCTATAAATTTTAATGCATTTGTGGGGTCTCATCGTCACGATCATACTAGAGGAATATATCAGATTTTATGGTTACGACACACTTGATGTCTCGAGCTTGAAATATTTGAGCGAGCGAGCGTACCCAGCGAGCTTTAAAAAAATATAAAAATATCATCTTGCTTCAATTTAGGGGCAGCGTTCGTTTCGTATTAAAGTTAGAGGCTCTGTGCCCACTTGCCCACAGCTCCACTGCCTCACAATGTAATAGTATCAAGCAGTGGCGTAATTTGGCAGGGGGGGGGCACATCGGGCCCCCCCCCCCCTTGAAAGAGAAATGTACATTGTTGAATGTATGATGGGTACCTCTACTGTCACTTGCGCCCCCCCCCCATTTTTTTTTAGAAGTGCTGACGTCAGAGAGTTTCTGAAGAACAGTACACCCCAAAAACGTGTTAATGCTTTTTTTTTTTTTTGCTTGTCAGAAAATAAAAAACCTGGATCCAAGACTGGTATCAAGGGAATCTGTTATAAGCCTATATGATTCTTTGGTTTTCTTTCTTTCTTCTTTTTTTTTTTCAAATGATTTTAGGGTACTTTCCAGAGGTGAAAAGGGATATCTAAAAGAGGGGAAAATGGCACAAGAAAGAAAAGGGGCGCTATTCAGAGGTATAGGGGCATCTATATTTGAAGGGAACACTCATCAGAAGGAGAATGTCAGAAAATTGTCAGAAAATAAAAATCCTTGATCCAAGACTGGTATCAAGGGAATCTGTTATAAGCCTATAATGATTCTTTGGCTCTTTTTAAAATTTTTTTACTGATTTTAGGGCACTTTCCATAGGTGAAAAGGGATATCTAAAAGAGGGTAAAAATGGCACTAGAAGAAAAGGGCGCTATTCAGAGGTATAGGGGCATCTATATTTGAAGGGAACACTCATCAGAAGGAGAATTGCACTATATAATATATTTGAAGTGAAATGATACTGTAATGGTATCAAGAGCATGAGAACCGTTATCGTAATTATATTGATCTTTTGAGAAATTTAAGACACATACTGTAATAAAGGTGAAGGGGGCACTTATCAGAAGTGTTAAAGGGCAATTGTCGCAAGGACAAATGGCACTTACTAAGGAAAAAGTGGCACTTATCAGAAATCAAATGGGCCTGAATCAAATTTGAAAAAAAGGGCACTTGCCCGAATGGAAAGGGACACTTACCTAAAAACAGAAGGTGCACTTTTCGCACGCTATTAAACAGAAGGAGAAATGGGCAGTGGCGTAACTACGGCGTAGAGGTTGGGGCACGTACCCTCCTCCCCCAATCAAATGGACAGAGAGAGAGAGAAAGAGAAGAAGGAGAAAGGGAAAAGGAAGAGAAATGAATCATGAACAGTAATGAAGGAGAAAAAGACAATTTAACAGTCATTTCATTAACAATCATGTTAACAATTACTTACTTTCCTACTATCATTCCTATTCGTGGTGAAAAAAGTCCTTTCATAATTATAACGAGCTTTCCAAAAGGGAATTTCATAACTGAATCGGACTACCCTCCACATTGCTTTTTATATGTCATAAATAAAACCACGAATAATATAAATAAATAAATAATAAAATAATAAATAATTGATCATTACTGTGTATCATGCTTAAATAACACCTATACAATCCCATCCAGTTCATGTAACAGTGTTGTAGTGCTTGATGCTCGGCCTTGGCCTTAAGGCGCCTTAAGGTCAGTTTTTTCAATGCCTTGGCCTGGACTTGAATGCCTTTACCTTTGGCATGCCTTGGCCTTGCCTTGAGGGGCTCCAAGCCTATAAATCAAGGCATTTTCAAGGCATTTTTCAGGCATTTTCAAGGCATATGGAACTTTCCTATTTTTGCAAGTAAAATTTTAAAACATTTTGGTTGTTTGTGCAGGAGTCATGTACATTCTAGCTAATACAAGATCTAATCATAACAGACTTGGGAAATGAATTCATGTTACAAATATTTAGGTTAATACGACAAAATGATGATCATGATGATGATGATGATGATGATGATGATGACAGTTGTACCGTATGAAATACAGGTCAAGACTGGAACAATTGTACTTGCATTTCTTTTCTGTGAATATAAATATTAAGTTTGAACAAAGTATTTGCATTTTTTTGTGAATTCGGTCAAAGGCTCGGTGCCCCCCCCCCCTTCGACAAAGTCTGCCGTGCATTTCGAACCGCTCCATTTCACACCACGCCACTTTCTGCCTGTTTTCTTTCAAGTCTTGCATATATTTTGAAACCTTGTTTACGAAAAATCGGTCATGTCACTGACCCACATGACCTTTTGTGACCTCATGTAAGCCTGAAAACGGAGAATTTCTGAGTTTTGTGTACAAAACTAAATACATATTCCCACTTTTCTCCTTTATCACCTAAGATTTCTTCTTTAAGCTTTAATTTTCATTTATTCTAACTGAATATTGCTTCAGATAACATTCTGATATAGTGGTCTCTGAAATAAACAATAAAAATGTTAAAGCTGAAAAAACAAAGAAGTATGAAATTCGAAAAACAATAGAATACATAAGAATTCTTATGTAATAATGTTTTAAGGTTTAGAAAGAACTTCTTGCATTAAAATTTTATTTGCAAGGTCTTTATTTACTTGATTATAATGCAAAATGTATGTTTCTGCATATAATTTGCATAAATTATAAGATTAGATTAAAAAAAATAATAATTTGCATAAAGATAATGATGGACATGTGCTCTTTACGTGATTTTCGAAGTCAGTGCAAAATTTAACGCCGATCGGTCATGTCGCGGCAGAGATCAGGGGGGGGGGGGGGCCTCTTATCCCCTTCCCCAGTCGGAGAAGAGCTTCAATATAGCCCAGTACCAGTAAGGGTTAAAGGGTTCAAAATATTGGGAGAAAAAATGTAATTCTCGTTGCTTTGCTCCATAACATACATGTATTCCTTTAAAAAGTATTTTACGAGCTATTTATGTCCAGGAAGACAACAATACATATACAAACAGTAGGTCATGAAAAGGAGGGGGGGGGGGGGGGGGTATGAAAATGAATACATTTTTTCCGTCAGGTCTTTTGAAAGGGGGAAAATGAAAAGGCTAAAGTAAAGGAAAAGAAAAACCAAAGAAAAAAAGTGAAAGGACAAGGGAAGGAACGAAAAAGAAGGAAAAACTGGCCACTTTTTTTTGTCTCGCTTCCTTCGCTTGCTCACAAAAACACTGGAAAGTTATTGTTCGGACAAAAGGAGTCCCCTTCAGAATAGGTTGCAACTCTCTCTCCCCCCCCCCCCCCACCCCTTTAGGATTTTCAAAGTTCTGATATTCGGCCAACCACCACTTATATTCGAATAGCGAGGTTCCAGGATAATTATGTAACTTCCGTATGTAACTTCTGTACATTTTACAACAATTTTTTTTTTTAATTTGATCGCTCGCTATGCGATCTCCAAAAAATTTACAAACTGAAGAACTGATATTTGGCAAAAGGGTCAGCCCGTCCCTTGTCAAAATTAGCCCCGTATAATCAAGATTTCTGCATCTGCGATATTCTTTTATTATTATATGAGGGGGGGGTGGGAGCAGATTAGGTTGCAGCATTTTTGTCTGCAAATTAGGGTGTCACACCCTAAATATGTCAGCAAATTTGGGTATCACATCCCCCATTCAAGATGTTCAGCGACGTCTCTGCCTGCCTTCTTTTTTTGTATGTGAACCTTTTTTTATGTTCCATGCCCACCCCCTCCTTTCTTTACCATTGCCTTGGCCTTGCATTGGCCTTGAGGTTTCAAGCCTTGGCCTTAGCCTATAGGCCTTGAGGGCCAAAGCCTTGGCCTTGACCTTGGCCTTGCTAGTCAATGCCTTGGCCTTGAGGGTTTGGGCCTTGACTACAACACTGGTAACAAATACATAATACATCATTATGGCAACCCGTACATGTATATGTGAAATTGACTTCTAATTTAGAAGCACTTGCTGAAGGGAGTTCAAATGACCCGACATAGGCATTTTAAATCTGAATCACAAAGTGCTCTGCATTTTATTTTGTACAGAGAAATGTTGACTGAAAGGACATGATTTCCCTGGGTCCCCCTTTTAGTTTATATATATATATACATATATAT
>CM046839.1:9985514-10060715 GCA_025618425.1 Heliocidaris tuberculata
TAAAAGTGAAAAGAAGACAACACGACACCCCCTCAATGGATGGCCTTGTTCTCTTGCATTCTATAACCCACCTATTAAGACCGATACCCCCCCCCCCTTCCCCCTCCCCCGACAACCGTTTCTCTTTTTGGCTAGACCCTATACGCCACTACATCCACCTGTACTTTAGAACTTCTAAATGAAGACAGAGGAACTATATGCCGGCTGTTTAGGACATTGGATCCTTGGGGAGATTAAGTAGGGATATCCTCCGAATGACATCTCATCATAAGAGAAGTTATTGCGTCTAGAGCGAAACAGCGCTCGGAGCATGAGAAAGGCATAAATATATTTTTGTAATCATTCTCCAAAGCGGACTTTTAAAGTTAGGATCAACAAATCCGAGAGCGTTCATATTACAGCAGCAAGACCGCATCGCATTTGCTATGCGCATTTATTTCCGTAGTTTCTTCGGTCCCCCCCCCCCCCCGTTACCGCGCTATTTATAAGGTGCTTTTGTTTTTTCTCATTTATATCTTTCTTTATATCATTCTTAGTTTTTATTCTTCTTATCTTCTTTTGGTTTTATTTTATGATATTCTTTGATTTATTTTATCTTCTTCTCTTTCTATCTTTCATTATATCATTCTTTGTTTTCATTCTTCTATCATTTCCTATTTCTGTCTTCCTTATATGTTATTCTTTGTTTTTATCCTTCTATTTTCCTCTCCTTCTATCTTGCCTCATGTAATTCTTTGTTTTTCCTTGTATCTTCTTCTTTTTCTATCGCTCACCAGCTAGTGCGGATAGCGTTCATATTACGGTATTTACGAGCCAATCCACTTCCGGTCAGGACTTGGTCGGGCCTTAAACCTGCTCGAGAAGTGGATCAAGAAGTCAGGACTATAAGAGCGGATAGACTGATGCTGATACCTTTCATATTAGCCTTTTTATCCCCACTGAGTCACGACTAAGCCCTTACTAAGACCACTTCTACCCCTAATATGAAAAGGATATAATTCTGAATTCTACATCGAGTGGTGGTATAATGAAAGGGCCTGCATTATACTCTACGTCATGAGCCAACTGAGAAAACAACTTGAAAAAAGGGGTTTTATTTTTGTCATCAAGCAATGGAGTAGTTTAAAACCATGTAAATTGATTGAAAATGTGGGAGTTCTGTTATAGAAAAGGACTTATGTTTTTCTGAACTAGTCTGTGGTATTGACAATCAACTTGAATCAAGACACAAGTATGCCTTGGGGTTATCTACTAAGTGATAAAAATAACCGTTATTGGCATTTTAAGAAAACGATTATATCAACACCATAGGCAAGGTACTAATGTACAGTAAAATACAGTCCCCCGTAACAAGCTCGTTTTTTAAAAAGAATATTTTGTTGTTGATAGCTATAGTTCATTTTAAACATTTCTCGGTGTCCTATACATACCATGTTTGGCTTGGCATAAGAGACGAAAATAATTGGAAATTAATAGATTATTTTTCATGGGGAGGGGTGTCTTAAAGCCCCAGGTGGCACTGATCAAGGTGAAGAAAGAACAATATTTTCTTTCCATTTGCCGCGGATGCTCAACCAAAATTGGATATCGAAGGATTAAATAATGAAATGAAAAGTGTAAAATATACACCCTCCAACACAGCTCTGAGCAACATGTCTCCAAAAAGTAGATTAAAAGGGGAAGGGGGGGGGGGGGGGGAGAGGAAGGAAGAAAAGGGAAGAGGCATACACAAAAATTAAAGTACGTTGGGATGATGGTGAAACCCTTTGATTTATTTCTAGTCGTCGATCGCGATGGCGTGATTTTCCCAATCAAATTGTGGATCTTGTAATTCTATGGTGGTATAAAGTATAAGCCAACTCAAGCTTAACACTTGGTTTTATTATAGAGCAATGAACTCTCTTGGCACTTCTTATTGCTTTGGCCTACTTAAATGGAATTTGTTTTTCAAATGCACTGACAAGGGAATCTTTGTAGATTAGAAAGCTTCAGAGAAGAAATAAAAAGAGAGACAAGACTGGGTGGAAGAGGAGGGGAGTGGAGGTAGAAAAGGACACTTGAAGAACATAAAGTAAAGGCAACAAAGATAAGAAATAGTGTCTGAATAGATCAATTAAAAAGACCAATAGGAAATAAATAAAAACACTCCTCTTTATGCGAATATTCACTATTTTAAGGAGTCACACTCAGCGTGCATGTCAATTTACCATAAAGTTCACTGCCTGAATGATACAAATTAGTAACTCGGTCATGAGACTGGTTGTACTTTTTCCAATAACCTCAAACTTTCCTTTCAACAATCTTATTTGATCATTCTCACATTTAGCCCCAGCACTCTGTAACACATTCAAGAATGGGAGTCCCGTTGGATAATGAGACAAAAATTCACGTCCCACACAGACATCACGTCTTCTTTCGCCACTCACTCGGCTGGCTATCTACAGCATGTTAAATCAAATCTGTTTTCTTCAAAGAAAATGCTATTCCCAGCACCGATGAATGAGAAAAGGAAAACAATGCATCTGAATATCTTTTGTTTGAGAACCATATAATCTGCACTGGGGTATCCAGAAATCGATGGGCAGAGAGATAGATAGATAGAGAGAGAGAGAGAGAGAGAGAGAGAGAGAGAGAGGGGGGGGGCTACAAGAGGCAGCCTCGCGTTGAGTATATAGACTGAGCTCTCAAAGCTTGCATGGGGGGGGGGGGCGGGCTTCAAACCATGCTGGGTCGGCCACTAAATCTGATATAGGAATGAAAGACAAGGATTAAGACTGTAATGAAATCCAATAAGCATGTTTGACTGTAATGAAAACATGTTGATGTGTAACAGTCATTTGTTACTACGATATACAGTACGGCACTTAGTGCAAACACCTTGCGTTTGATAAACAAAGGTGCTTTATTGATACTCCTCATAGATTCCTAGTGTATGAAAAGGCCCGATCGGCAGCAAATAATTGTGACGTCTTACCAAGGAGTTATAACTCCTTGGTCTTACCAGTCCCACGATTGGTCACTGATTTTTTGCCAATTTGACATTTTTTCCCCGACTCGAAGGCTCACCTTTAAAGATAAGTTCAGATCTGGTCATGCGATAACATTGTAAAAGAAACCGCCTGGAAGCAATTGGGAATTAAGGTTGATTATGTAGCACATAAGAATCGGTGTGTACTGTGATTCTGTGAGGTTTTGAAACCATCAAAATGATAGAAAATGTACTCAATCTTGCTGAAGTCAAACGCGCTACACATGTGGCATGAAAGATAGGTTCAATTTTTTTCATCTAATTCTTGTCATATTTCAACTATGATGTCTTTCATGATATTCTTCTACACTAACAAAAAAAGAATGAGAAAGCTCCCAAATTTAATATTTGTTCACATTTTCCAGAACTCAGCCTCCTTTTAAAACACCATGCATTTTGAATATTAGATTTATATGACAATTCGGGCTTATTGTAGGAAATACATGTACATACATTTTCTAAATTGTATTTCATATTTTTTTTAAAATCCATTTGTAGTCGCTAGATGTGCGTTGGCCACTATGAATTCAGACGTAAGTTGTCAACGTAGGGTATACCAAATGTATTATGTTGTACAAATGATTATAACATTCCGGTATAACCTTATCGGATGTAGTTTCTTGCATGTGTAGGTGAAGTTGATATCGAAAAGGCTTTCCGTATCAATGCTCTACGCCGTTTGCTGGACTAAATATCGATGCCATAAAAGGATAAAAGGCTGATGTCATTAAAACAAAACAAAACAAAACAAAGCAAACATAAAACAGTACAATACACAAAAGCTGAAAAATATCGCCTTCATTATGAGGAGAGAATAATGATGATTCTGGTGTTCTCTTGAGAATACGAGAGGAGTGCAATGGAATAGGTGAATACCCGCGTGTTGAATAAACATGAGGAGTTTTAAACCAAACTTAACTGCTTTTCTCTTCCTCTTGTGGTGGAAAAGGTTCCTAAGCGACACTGTCAAGGGAATGCAGAAAAACCATCCATTTCCATATGGAATTGAACGCACGCTGCAGTTGTTTAGCAAAGAGGTAAAAGGACAATCAATATTGGCATTTGAAACTCGTAGATTGGGTAACATTTATTCCCTTTTTACAGTCGGAACCCCCCCCCCCCCCGAAAATGCATGTACATGCATATCGTCTGCTGTCAACCACAAAAGCGTAACTCATACCAATATCCTGGGAGCCGGGAGTGTTGGTTGGGAGAATTGCAGCACAGGGGCGGATCCATGATTTTATGAATTGAGGGGCGGGGGTGGGGGACAACAATTTAGAAACTTTTCTGACGAACCCCCCCCCCCCCCCCCAAAAGAAAAAAAAAAAAAAAAAAAAAAAAAAAAAAAAAAAAGGTCAGCACATTTTTTAACCGAGAAGCTTTTTTCAAATTTTTCCTGACAAGCAAAAAAGAGATTACATATTAAAAAAAATCTTTCATTTTATTTATTTTTTTTAAAATCTATTATTATTATTGCTGTTATTATTATCATTATTATTATTATTTTTATGATTATACTATTATTTTAATTACCATTTTTATCATTATTATTATCATCATTATTGTCAATATTATAACTTTTTGTTATTATCAATATTATTATTATTTTTATTGAATGATTGATTGATTGATTTTTTGGGGGGTGGGGGTGTATTTGAAATATACCACTTGGTTTCAAGAGGAGAGGAGGATCCTGGATTCGTCAGTGGTAGGGCATAACTTTCCTCCACATCCAGTGAAAAAAATAACCCCCAGGGTTTCTGACTCATTCGTGTACACTTTGACAAATAGTTAATTCCCTTATAGCTTTTATTAAAGGTTAATGATATCGGCAGAGTAAATGCTGCATATATTTTCACCCTTCTCTTCCATAAAAGAATGATAAATGCTCTAGCAATGTCAACGAAATTGTAAATTTAAAGATCAATGTCTTTACACGTTTGACCTCCAAGATCTACTAAAATGTATTTGGGCCTCGACAAAAGTAGGATAGCGCCTCATAATATGTCCCCCAAACCTACTTTGGTTTTCCGATTCTCCTCGAGGAATGCAGAGTTTGAAATTAATTAATATAGTGTGATATCTTTCTACTATCTAGTGTCTATAAGACAACAGCTGTTGATCAAGATTCGTTGCTGTATGATCGTGTGACATATCAAGCCCTTTCACACGAGATGGAAACTTGGGCGATATTCCGAAGTAAAGAAAGATAATCGTCCAAAGTTTCTAGACGATTGTTTTATATATAATAGAAATGTGTCTAATTATGAAACTCGTCAATCTAATTTTTTCCACCTACCAATGTTAACTTATGATTTCTCAAGAACTACAATTATTTATGCCGGGCCAAAATTATGGAACCAATTGCCTCAAGAAATTCAAATATGCCCAACACTGTCAATGTTCAAAAGAAAGCTTAAGAAATATCTTGTCAATGATTATGTTTAACTAGGTTTAATTTTACATAAATGCCCTTTCTGTGTTTGTTTTTTGTAATGGATTTGTCTGGTTTATTTCTATATGTTGATGTTTTGTGTCATTGTAATCTTGTATTTCTATCTTATTTTTAGTATATTTAAGAAACATTTTATGTAAATTTAATTATCTTTGGGAATAACCTTGATAGGCCAGAGGCCTTTGTTTTTTCCCCCACATTATGATTTCAATTGAAGATGTTTCATTTTAATGTTTTATTATTGTATATATGCATATAAATTGTACTTGTGTTTTTTAATCAGATGTGGAAATAAACTTGAACTTGAACTTGAATACGATAGCGAAAAGAGCAGGTCTTATAGGAACTCGTTTGTGAGAGAAATGCGCGGTTGTGTGCAATTTTCATTCTATACGTTGACACACATTCTTCATGTATAGTTCTTGTTCGAAATGATTCCTGAACCTCCGCTTCATCCCTATCCGACGTTTTGTGATATTCGAGGGAGAAAAATTCACTTACGTACCATAACTATTAGGCAAAAAGAATTTTCTCAAGAAACATCTAAGGGGGAAGGGGAGGGGTTAGTAGGCTTAGCAAGGGGGGCATGAGAGTGAATGAATAAGGTCTTTTAAATAACTGAGCATATCTGTTCTCACGTGGCAAGAAAGCTGTGGAGCGGTTATGTGCTGCGTCCACTAAAATCACGAACTGCTTAATAACTCCCGCCGCAGTTCCATCATGTTCTCTGACTTTTTACTACTCCTGCTCCCAGTCCGTCGTCACATAAATCATCATGTCTCTTCAACATGTTATTTTCCTCCTTTTATTTGGTTTTTTTTTAGTTTTTTTTTTAGTTTTTTTTTTTGTTCGTTTGTTCGTTTTTTTTTTTTTGTCTTTCTTTTTGGCGTCTCCTATAAGCTCCTATAGGAATATCTGCTGCCTCAAAGTTACTCAAGTCTTTCATCAGACAGATTATAGTGCATATTGCGAACTTGCATACCGAATCCTCTGATGTCCTCTTCAGCCGCGTTCACACAAGACGTTGTAAAGCGCCTCAAACAAACAAAACAAAAAGAAAAACAAAACAAAACATCCCCAACCCCCCCCCAAAAAAAAAAAAATAAAAAATAAAAAAAAATCACCAAATCCACAACCCACCACCAACAACAAACATAATGTTTATAGTGCGATTAACATTACTGTACTTTCTAATACACAGTTAATTACGTTTTAGGGGCCTTTGTTGTGCCCACTGCATTTTTATCTATCTGCATCTTTATTTTTCATTTAGGTGGTTTATGGCGTCCTACATGGAAACGAGGCTTCACCCTGCATGCGCGTTTTAATTTCACAAAGTAAGAATTCCCACATTGTCAGTGATCAATCTAATACGTATTGTTACATGATATGTAAAACCATAGACTCTAAAAACCTCGCAGAACTTTACTTAAAGGGGACATTACACTAGCCAATTTTAAAATATCCTTTTTTATGTGCAAACATGATAACTTGTGAAGAGCAACACTTGTTTAAAATAATACACTCATCAATAAATCGAATATATTTGATGGCCAGTCATTCAAGCAAACGGGAATATAAACTGACTTGCAAATATACCGACCAGACAATGACCTTGACTGACTTTTACTTTGGCATCTAGCATTTAAGAAATAATCCCCTCGGGGAAGAGAAAAATGCTGCTGAAACCGAATACCCTCGAGGAGATAAAATTGTTAAATAAAATAAAAATTTTCCTGCAATCTATACTATCTGCGGGAAGGGGTATTTATAGAAACGAATGAAAGTGATGGAGACAAGCAGAGAACTTGAGTTAGAGACATGGATTTGGAAAACAAAGGATTGAAGAGAAATCATTTTGGTTCCTATATATTTGTCTTATTTTTATATTTCTAAGTGTCTGTCTGTTTATATCCGAGTAATGAAACAATTTAATTAAATTAGAGGTGAGAAAAGGAGAGACAACATGAGACAATTTTTAAAAAAAAATCCTTACAGGCGAAATATTGAACTTTTTCTGTTATTTTTAATGAAGGATTGTGGGAATTAATATCCAACAATATGACATTATATATGTCTTTTTAGTCATTTATTCAGTATATTGCTTCTTAATCCCTTTACCATGTTTACCGTTTCAGATAAGTATTTTTCACTTCTTTTCATATATGAACCGTTCTCGGATTTTCGGAATACATTTGTAAATGAAAATGTGTATCAAGATCTCTTTCCAATCAGTAAATATCTTGAAAAACCTTACAATTAAAAGCTAGTTTTAAGCACGCTGTATAAATTATATGCCGACTAAATATAACTATTTTTCATGATGCATTATTGGAAGAAAAAAAGAAATACCTTAGGAAACAACGTGTATGACTTGTATTACAAGAGGAGGAAAAAAAAGTTTGAAAAGTTTGTTAACTCCAAGTTCTGGCAGTATCTTTGCTGTCTTCCAATGTTTACTTTATGATTAGCTACATGTATTCACAAAATTAAATTTCTATACGGTACTGGTATTTTCCTTTAATAGTCATCTACATAAATATACAGTTGTTCTGACGTCAAACGATGATTCGAACCAATACTCATGGGCACAATGTCGCCTGGGGCTGTCGTCTCTTGCCGAAAATATCAACTTTCCAGTTTGTAAAAGTTTGACAAGTTGTTATTGCCAGAGCCACATGACGACCACTATTTTTTTTTATAGCGGTTTAATGAAATTTAATAATTTAGAGAAGTATATTAGATACCAGATGGAAAAATGACAAAGAGACCTTCTCCCTTCCCGAATATTGGTGATGGCTGTCCGAATCTTGGCAGATTGAAAGTCCTCGAGGGGCAGCATTCTCCTAACCACACCTTTGCCTCTTACGCCTTTCGGTCGGTTTTACGAAACATGCCAGCTGTCGCCGCTGAGGGTAACTTGGTATAAGCCTGTATAATAATAAAATGACTAATGCTCAGATCTACATGAATGTGCTTTCTTATTCAACAAACGAGTTAAAGTTCTTTTTTGGAACATGTCAAAGTTTGTTCACCGGAACCTAATATTATTGCTGATAAATGCAATTACGGGAGCTATGATCTATCATCGGTAAACTATTGCAATTAACAGATTAATAAGTTATCTTTTGATGTAAGAGGTGTTAGTATTTTGAGCAGATAGCTGACGAACGATTCTACCTCAAAGCTTCCTCAAAGCGATATAATGACAATGATAAACGCCACTTTCTCTCGCTTCAACCTCACCTGAACATGAACTCTCGCGCCATATTCCATAGTGGTCTCCACGGCATGATAACATTTCTATATGCTCTACTTTTTAGATGCCGGGTATAAATTTCCATTCTTCACGGTTCATGCAGCGGTGACTGTCGTTACCACAAATCAGAAGGCCAATCTCTTGATTTCAATCATCGTGCGAAATTCTGGACCCTATTAAAGATGCCTGCGAGGCAGAACGCAGTGACTATGACAACAAATTTGAAAAGTCAATGCGCCACTGAATTCTGACTCTGAATGCTTGTTCTGTTCCTTTACATGGTTGGGACACGCATTGGCGTACAGGTGGAGGGGCACAGGCCAGGGATTTGGGGTAGGCGATGACCGTCAAACACCTGGGGTAGGGCTAAGGGTAAGTTTAAGGTCTTGACCACTAGCGGATGAACGGGGGGGGGGGGTGGCCCCTTGTGCTTACTGGCTACGCCTATGGGGACACGAGAATGACATCGTCCAGATTTACTCAGCTGCCCTGGCTGACATGAGCACTTAAGTGATTAGAATATCATACAAGAAAAAAGAAAGAGGCAAAGCCTTGCAGGTGCTACATCGAAACAGAATAGACCTTTGAGAAGTTATATAAAACATGATGTGATTCTTTTCCTGTTTATTGTCCGCGGGTTAGAAAGATTTTGTATTTTTAAACACTCAGTGTCAGGAAGTGTCATGAAAGTAAATATAGTTGCTGAATTCAATCAAGGAAACGAGATACAGATCATATTTCCTGCTGTCAAATCTAGATCATTCACTTAGGTGAACCTCAACCATTGTTCGTTAGATACATGTTACACATTGTTATCGATAATAATTAGTATATATCAGTAATATTTTGGCCAACATTTCATATTCTAAAACATTTCTTTTTCATTGATTATATCAAACAATAGATAAAATTCCAAAGCAAATTAGCTTTTGTCAACCGAAATGCCAATGATTTGACCCCCCCCCCAAAAAAAAAAAAAAGAAAAGAAGTAAACTTGACAGAATTACCAATGAAAGTATTTTCATCTATATAGTCTAACAAAACAAGATAATGTGTCTGAGAAGGCGTAGGATATTCTAAGGTCATCAACTCATCATTAATCTGTTTAAAGGAGGGTAAAAGAGAATGTCCAAATGGTCAGAGACTTCATATAGTACAGTTTTAAGAGCTACGTCGGATGATAAGGTTTTATTTGCGTGTGTAAGTTCTTTCACAGTAATTTTGAGAGTTACAGCGGACTTATAACCGCAATGACAAGGTGAAATGATGTGTATGATCTCACTGTATTTCCCCTTTTCAGTGTGATCTATGTCATTCATGTACAAACATGAAGAAAAGAACTGTCTCGCTACTGTCTTGCGACACTGTAATTCTCTTACCAGATCTTGTTCAAGAGAAATGACCATGATCAACGATGATATGAATTTTTACAAGTGGTTTTACCATAACTGGTGTGGACATAGTTTTTCAACATGATCGCAAAGACTTTCGAGAAATCAACTCAAGCGAAAAATCAATACCCCATTTTCATGGTTGTATATCCATTGAAATCATGTTCGGATTACGTAATACGTCGGTGTAAAGTTCGCACATAGACAAAGCTAGTGAAATCGCCTTAGGTTGATTTTTTTTAAAGTCTTTGCAATCATGTTTTTCATAATTGCCACTGTCAGATTGTTTGTCTGCATAGTTCAGAACTGACTTGTTCACTTTAATTTTTCACACTCATGTATAGGCGTGTCCAGTATTCGACATTTAATTATCTTGGTTAGTAAGCATCGCCAACACCTCCACTCTTTACTCCTCCGGTTACTCCACCTTTTACAATGTTCAATGCCACATTATATACTTTGTTTTGTTACATTGTCAGCTGCGATGGCTCGCAAAAAGGTCAAATAATCCAATTTTGTAACCGTTTGAAAACGAAAACATAACAGTCGATTCCAAAGTCCAGTGATTTTTTTTTCTCTGCTACCACAGACTCTTCTTGGAATTGGTAATAAAATTATTTTTCGGTACATCCCAGTAGAACGACGGCCCACGAGGCCGACGGAGTTTTTCGAGTGAAAAGTTGTGAGAAAGCTCGAGAGACCGACAGGTCAGTCTTTTGGGAAGTCTCTCTTCTGGCAACTTCTCATAAAACTTTTCAGAAGGCCCGCCAATCGGACAGTGCCGGTCTCGTGGCCAGTCGGTCTCGTAGGCTGTCGGTCCCGTGGGCTGCAGCCATGATTTCGATAATTATACTGTTGCCGGAATGTTACGAATACCTGCCAAATTCGAACCATGAAAAATAATAGGAAAAAAAAATGTATTACTTAATGTCCCAAATCATTCTACATGAAATTCAGTCATTACTTATCATAGTTTTCACTTGCTTATTTTCACACAATCCTGATTTAATCGAGTTGTATCAATTTGATCTTTGGTAGATGTGAACATACTATCATATGTTCATAGGTTTATCATAGGTTTCAGCAAATCCTGAAAATAAGATTGTTTTCCCTTCTCATTTGGCTTTGTTTACAATATCTTGTTGTTAGGCTACATGACGACTCTTTCGTGTGATTTTAGGCTCTCATCAAACCCAGAACGTGTCAAATTTTAATTCTCTTAGGCCGATCCATTCGTTGGAATCTTCATGATGCTAATTAAAGGGATTGATTAACTTTGCCCAGGATTGAAAAAAAAAAATCACTGTTCCAGCTAATGCTGTAATCATAATTGCAAACCTTTAGGTCAGACAGGAATCGCCTGAGTTTTATAAGCTAATTGGTCGTCTATATATCAAGATATTTACGATTGAACATTGATGTCGGTATAGAGTACCACCGAACCCTAAAGAAATCTTACGGTTGGCATACCTCGCTCTATCACAGAATACCGTACGGGCTGGAAACCCGCTCCGAAATCGCCAAGCGCTGGTGCTTGGTTTTTGTGACTGCAGCGCAGCGACGAAGCCGAGCGACTTGCGCTAGCGATTGATCCCAATTTTCTCTTTTTTAGGATAGTAAACGGGTTCCATTTTCTCTCATACTTTCACATATCCGTAATTATATGTGTAGTTAGAGGAATGCACACAATTCACTGGCATTTGAGCTGATTTCACAATTTTCACAAAGTTAATCAATCCCTTTAAATGGTGACTAAATTAGAGAGAAAAAGGGTGCTGTTTCCATGTATTTTTGCATTCAAATCACGAATCTGGCAATTGATTGTCAAAATTATGTCTCGTTTGGCGAAAAAAGGGGGAAAAGTAAGGTTTTGGGACCGTTCCTTAAAACTCGTGAGCTGATTGGCTAATTGACGTCACACCCCCCAAGTGACGTATGAAGAGTAAGAGGCACAAGATCTACAGGCTGCGGCAATGTAACATTGTACAGACAATGCGGTATTTGACCCCTCTGTTCAACAGACAATTTATGAAAAAGGGAAATTAATTAATACAATCTAAGGAGTGAATAATCATTATCAATATATTTTCTTTAAGATCAGTGAACACTTTTGCCCGAATATACAGCTCTTGTTTTGTTTTTTTAACTTTTCTTTGAACAATGTTCTCATCCATCTGAGCTTGCCGAACGATAGTTTTGCATTGGTCTTAAACGCGTACACAGCCGTTTTATGCGTCTGTGCAATGTACTACACATCTTTAGTACGGCAACTATGTTCCCCTCGTACTAAGCAACTGGTGAACGCTTTTGTTTGGTTTGTTTTCACTCTCGCCTTTTTTTACTTCGCTTTACATGTACTACGGTAGTACTGACTTAGATGTTTGGCTGGATTCTTCGAGTAACTTAGAGAGATGGATAGTGATCGCGAGTCCGATTTGGAGGCCTTTTTTGAGCCAGATACGAACTCTGATTTATCAGATGATTTATCGATACCGAAAGAGAAGAAGCTCAAGTGCAGTGGCAAGGGGAATTCGACCATTATGTTTGAACCCCTCGCAGAAGACTGGCCAGGGCATGGTGAAGGGGTCGCGGGGGAAGGGGCCGTGGGTGAAGCTGCTGCAGCTGCTGGAGAAGAAAAGTGATCACTGCAAATTGTACTCCACTCGCTTGGCCCTTACCACTCTGCCTGCGTGAGAATACTGTTGCGATCCACAATTTCCGTAGATTTTCATCTTTAGGAAAATGATATACGTAGGCTTACATCATCTTTAGGGGTCTTGCTACAGCCCGCAACTATACACCGATTTGGCTGATGAAATTGTGTCCCAAAATCAAAGTTATTGTGAGGAATTAAACACACGAAAATATGCGATGCAAATGGTCGATGCAGTGAATGTCATGCTCGGCACCGGGCTGGGCCTGCCGGGGCCTGCGGGCGCGCACGGTATATAGGTTGGTGGAATATTTTCCCTTACTTCTCGTACGTCACAGATCACGTGATCATGATGTCGCTCGATGGGTTTTTTTCAGGGGCGGGGCTTATGACTGTGTAAATCAGCAAAAATGTACTTTTCAAATGATTAAGAAATACGACTGAATGCATAAAAAAGTGTGTGATAGATATTTTTTGGCTCCTGATGACTCCTTCCTAAGAAAAATGGGCAATCAATTTTTTAATTTAGTCACCCTTTAATAACTTTGGGCTATCTCGATTATGTTTCGAACGCGTCCAAGCATGTGTGAGATATTTGGACTGCTAAGAAAGTTTTTTCCTATCCCACAGACACTTTGGACATCAACTGGGACTCAAATTGGCACAAGATTAATTGATAAAATGAAGAATTCCAGTGATTGGACACAACCCCAGATTTAGGGATTGATTTAACCTGCTCTATTTTACTTCTATTAACGGTAATGTAATCAACCTGTCGTGCGTTGGTGGAAGTGAGCTAGCTAGTTCTATCAGAATTCAATTACTTAAACATGGTATAATTGGGTTATGTTGTTAAGGCATGTTTTGCAAACCTGTACCTTAATTGTGTGTAAACAGTTTCGCCCTCGGATAATGTTCGTTTTATCTGTATGCATGTTGTGTTATGCCACATGTCGTTCTTTTGACAAAAACAAAAAAATAAAAGAGCAAAAAGAAGAGGGAAAGCACCCAAACTAAAAGGTTATGTCATTACATCACTTTACGTATGAATAAAAGTCATCGATGCATCCTGACTCTAAAGTTAGTTTAGAATTAAATCTTCAGATTGAAGATTCAAACATATTATGATATGAACAACTTTGAGTTATTATTTTGGAGCATCGCTATCAGTAGCGTAGCCTAGGGCACGTGCCTTCCCCCATTGCATATTTTTAAAAAAATCAGTCAAGATAAAGAGAAAGAGATAGGAAAAAAGTGAGAAGGAAATAGGAAAGTGAAAAGAAAGTGATACAAGCCCTCCCACACAATCGAAGTTTTTTTTTTCACTCGCATTTCATTCACCTAGTAAGATCAGTCCACCCGTAAAACTAATGCTCCCTCAAAGGCTGGGCTGGAGCCATAATATGCCACTGACTGTGATGCCAGATATTTAAAGAAATTTGTTAAATAAACAGCAGCAGAGATGGAATTGTATACCTTTATTAAGTAATAGCTGTGCATTTTTTGTAAATTCATTTTAAACCTATTGAATTCAGTTATAGTCGTATGCTTTATAGCAAGTGGACTCTGATTGTAATTGACCAGGGCCTCGTAACACAAAGGTTTGTAATCAATTGCAAATTTGAAATAGCGATTCTGATTAGTTATGGTCAGCATTTTCAACAATACATCAATGCAACGATGAACTTATAATTGACTGCAAACCTTTTGTGTTGGTTACAGGGCCCTGAACTGAATGTTATACTTATGTTTCATTATGGTACGTTAGATGTACTGTATTGTGATTGTATCATGAATAACAGTAATGGTATTACGTGAGTGAATTTGTGTGTGAGTACAATATTCAAAAACTTGGCTCCGTTCATTGATTTCTTAGGGAAGGCTTGCTAAAAATTAAAATGTCGCGCTATCCAAGTGTATCATTTGGCTTTTCCATCTTTTCTGTATTTCGTAATGTTGAATAAGACATATTCAGAGTTGCATTTATTCAAAGTAGGAAGGAGAAAGAGGGAGAGAGGGAGAGAGACACAGTTAGGGGAGGAAGATATTGTCCAATTGATATTTTCTCAAATAATTTAGTATTTCTGTTTAGCAGTGCTCCAGGGATCATAAATAAAACGCTTATAGGAAATTATAAAGTCAGAGATAAAGTCAGCAATCATCATAAATCTGCTGATAAGAAATCAGTATGGTAAAAGAAAAAGCAAAACAAAAAAACAAGATGTTGTGAGAAATGACTGCAGCCTCCCGCTTCCTTTTACTTTCCTTTCTTTTCATTCCGTATCATCCAATGTGGACACGCGTATTAACAAAAGAGAAGAAGAAAGAGAGGAGAGAAAGGGGGCAAGAGAGAGATAGATAGAGAGAGAGAGAGAGAGAGAGAGAGAGAGAGAGAATAGGGAAAGAAAGTGTAAGAGAGAGAGATAGAGAGAGAGAGAGGGGGAGGAATTAGGGAGAGAGAACAGAAAAAAGATAAAATTATTCGTATCCCCCATATTTTTGAAATTTACATTAAATTCACATTTACATTTGAAATTCACATTGAAGATATTTTAAAAGCATTTCTCGTATGTTACAAAGTATTATACTGAAAAAAAAAATATCGCTTTTTGTGCATCATTTTCCATGAATGCCATGGATAAGAAAGTTTGCGCCAGAGATTGCTGATATTTATTCACTATGGAAATAGGAAATAAATAATATCAAAATTAAAGGGGGGGGGGGGAAGGCTTGAATCTTAGCGCGTGTTTTTTTTTCCAGATATTTACCCAAAGGACTAGGTGAAATAAAATATTTCACCACTGAGGCTTTGCCCTGAGAGTGATTGTCTTAATTTAACTCCTCTTTGACAAAAAGGGTAGATAGCATATAAAAATATAAATCCACACAGATTGTGAGATAAAAAATGTTGCAAATAAAACTAGACCCTGCAGTTACTATCAACATATTCCCATAACAATAAACTAACGTCACCGAGATTATGTTTACATAGTGTTTATGAAGAAGTATGGAGGCGCCGTATCTATCTCTCAAATCTTGCTTGTTGTTTCTTATAGACGGCCTTAAAAATGTTTTAAGCGTGTTACAAAGGCAGAAATGTCAAAATTTTCTCTTTTATTTGCATCTTTATTTCATGTTATAAAAAGACATGACGCGGTCATTGAATATAGTTAGAACGTATGGTCTATGAGGACAAATTACGCTAGACATATAAACAAAATTTTAAAGGGTACCAATCACCAAAAATTATTTTGCTCTTTAAGATAGGGATTCCATGTCGTTATGCTATACTCATAGTATGAACTTCTAATGTTAATTCAATAAAGAGTTATTTCAAGTTTAAATACACTCCAAATAAACACTGTGGCGACTTGTGACTAAACTAGTCGACCCAACCATACGCACTTGCTCAAATTAGGGCCCACGCGGAACCAAAGTCGGATTTGGGTTCCTCGCGAGGTTTTTTTTTTAATGTTTTCCTTTATTTTCTTCACCGTGACCGTTTATCCACAGGAAGGCCAGGTAAAGTGTTTTGAGGTTTATTTATACACTCTCGCTGTACACACAAATATTTTTTCAGGGGATAAGTACACTTTTAAATTAAAAGTTTTTAATTCTTGTTTGATATCAACTAATAACATATCTAACATTATGAATAACATACATTGTCAAAAAGTTGTGACTTTAAAGGCAGATGCTTTGTTCATCCGGTTGCGATAAAATGATCGATTAATCGTGCGATTTCCATTTTGAAAGCAGGATCAAATGTTCCTGGTGAAACAGAAGCGATGCAGGTCGATAATACAAGCAATCGTGTGTGTAATTTTCTTTTGACTATAAACATTCGATTATTGCAAATGTGCCATTTCTCTAATAGCTTTTATACACATTATGCAACATTTCAAAGTCATTTTCACCTGTTAACCTATTATGTTTCCTCAGTGAACAACTTATGCAATTGATAATTGGTTTAGTTGTTGCCTTAAACGAAATTTAGACTGCAATGGCTGCACTGTGTGTATTTGTGTTCAAACACTACGTACATGTATATTAGTGAGTTTTCGAATGTGTCGACGTGAACGCCGTCCTAGATCCTCCCAGCTACAATGGACTGCTTTGTGATAGCTGCATACCGCGCTTTGTGCAAGAACGGCTCACCCGTCTACTGGCTTCCCCCTCTTCCACTAGTCAGATCGAGAACGCGTCAAACATGTTTTGCCGTCTTCTCTAAAACGTGAACCTCGCTTCACCCATTGTTAGCTTCATGCTTCACCTACTTTGTATGCAGTCAACACAAAGCAGTCAATTGTCGCTGGGAGGATCTAGGACGGCGTTCTAGTCGACACATCGAGAACTCCTATTATCGCGTGAGTTACAACCGCGCATATAATGCGCGCCGTTTCTCTCGCTATTGCCCATATTGGCCAGGTAACGATCACATGCATATCACCTGAACCGGTTCTGGGCGGTTGTAATTTTGTTTATCACCTTAATTATTATTTTCTTGCAATGAACACTTGTTTCTCTCAAAAATTAATTGATCACTTAAAATGATCAATGGCCTTATCTCTTTAGTTTACTGTAGTTAGGATGGTGAAAATCATTCTGCGTTGGCTTGTCCGGTTAACCTTTTACCATCTCTCTCAAATATCCATTTTAATGCATTCACATACACACACATCCACGCACACACACACACCCTCACACACCCACACACACACACACACAACATAAAATTTCACTTTCATTTACCCTTTGGCGCGTACATCCATCACATAAATCAGACAAGCCTTAACTTTTTTGGAGGCAAGTGTAAGTTGCAAGACTATTTCCTCATTCGTTTGGAATATCAACCATTTCAAATCATACATTTTATGGGGAAAAAAATCACAATATTGGCAAAGAAAACACTCGAACCTTTATCCGCCAAAGTGCTTCTCGTTTTATGTTGCGTGACATTTCTACCTTGTGTAGAGACAAGCTTAGAAAAGGGATATCTTTATATTGATGAGTTTAATGATTATCAAAATATCCCCCACCCCTTTTAAAAAATGTATTATTATTATTCTTTTTTTTTTTCTTTCTTTCTTTTTTTTAGAGTTGAGAATGTTGAGTTCTGTCTGGAGAAGATGAAAAATAATTTGTGAGCTTTCTCAGAACATCACAGTAGAAACGTCCCCTGAAAAGGACTGCTCTACGAAATCCCTCATATTCGCTATATGATATTAAAAAGATAGTGGTCAGGACGAACATTCACGCCACATGTGTTTCCAGTCCCGTATACCCATTTCTGTGTGCAGTGCATGTGCTTTAAAGCGAGATTTCTGTATCATTTTGATGATTCCAAAACCTCATAGTATACATCAATTCTTATGCAGACATGATCAATCTTTCCCAATTGCTTTGAGACAGTTTCTTTCGCAATGCAATCGCATGACCAGAACTCAACTTTATCTTTATAGGAATAAGAGCCATTAAAAAAAAGGGGCTAATGAGTTCCGGGAAAAGCTTTCCAATCTCTCACCAATAGTCTTCCTCTTTTCGACAATATGAACACTGATTAACTGTCAAGAACAGAAAAGCTCTTAACGGAGCTCCCTTGATTAAGCTCATCAGCCATTTCTTGCATAGAATATACTTTGTTTAAATCAACCATAGTGAATCTCGCTGATAGGTATCGCATCTTGGAAATGCTGAATTGTCACTTAGCAAATAAACACCAAAATAACTGATTTGATTTAGACAGAAAAGACACAGTATTTCATGAAGACATTGCCACTTTCCGTTCGCAATTATATACGTGTATAATACAACAAAAGAAAATAAAAACTTTCCTCATCTTCATATTTAGATACATGTGATGCGATGATATTCATAACACGACGACGTTTGAGCCCAGTATTAAGTTTCATATATACTGCATCAACAATAACAACAAAATATTCCTACAGGCTGTTTTTGGTATATACTGCAATAATCTTTACAAAACCGTGTTTACAAGTACGTCGTCATTAAAAATGCATGGTCGGGAAATTCACACTTCTTCTCCCAATTCAATCAAGTTGAAAGCTTGTTGACATGAGCGAAAAACGAGTTCACACTAATCTAGTCTAGCATCGTGTTCAATAATGTAATAGAATCTAGTTGGCTTTCTTAAAAGATATGGTCACGTCTTGAACGGAAGTCGACTTCGTTTCTCTATCTGTAATGTCGTTTTTTTTTTTTAAACAACCGATTTATTAAAGGGTCTCTGAGGTCAAAAAAAATAATTTGTATACAGTTAGAATGTATAAAATTAACCCCAAATAACTTTACACGGCATTCTACAGGATAGCGGTTAAGGAGTTTGAAGAGAATAAAGGACAGGGTAAACGAACGACGCGCGGAACTCAACTGGAGTTGAGTTCTGCGCGAGCAGTTTTCTATGCATGTGCGTTTTTTTTTATGCGTGCACGTTCGGCGAACGCCAAGACGCGATAGTGGAATCATCGCGATCGCATTATCGCGTTGTCGTCTGCTATGTACAGCGCCGGGGCTGACAAACACTCGAAAATTGACTTTCGGCGGAACTTACGGATAATGTTCAACCCTAATGAAACAACAAATGAATAAAGGATACAACGCAAAATGTTTTTATCCAATTGGAAATTGATTTGGGGCGTAACTTACGGGGATTCTATACCCCAAATTAAACAACAAATGAATGAAGTATACAACGCAAAATGTTAATATCGAATAGAAAATTAGTTCGGCGAATAAATTACAAAGAATCCACAGACCAAATGAAACAACAAATAAATTAGAACTAAGACGCAAAATACATTTATCGAATTGAAAATTGATTTGGCACGTAGCTAATGAATAATAATTATACAATCCTAAAAAAACATCAAATGGATGAAGTATACAACGCAAAATGTTTACATCGAATAGAAAATTGGTTCGGCGCATAAATTACAAAGAATCTGCAGACCAAGCGAAACAACAAATAAATTAGAACTAAGACGCAAAATATATTTATTGAATCGAAAATTGATTTGGCGCTTAACTTAGGAATAATATACAACCCAAATAAAATATAAAATGAATGAAGTATACAACGCAAAATGTTTTTATCGAATAGAAAATTGGTTCGGCCATAAATTACAAAGAATCTACAGACCAAGCGAAACAATAAATAAATTAGAACTAAGACGCAAAATATATTTATCGAATCGAAAATTGATTTGGCGCTTCACTTAGGAATAATATACAACCCAAATGAAATATGAAATGAATGAAGTATACAACGCAAAATGTTTTTTTTTTTTATCGATGGAAATTGATTTGGCACGTAACTTAGGAATAATATACAACCCAAATAAAATATAAAATTATTATAGATATGCTGTTTTGTTATAATCTTTAATTCTGTTTGTAATAATATTATTATCATTATTATCATTTCTATTACTACTACCTCTGTTATCATCATTATTAATATAATCAATATTATTATAATTATTATAATTGTTATAATTATCCTTATCATTATTACTACTACCACTATTATTATTATTATTGTTATTATTGTTATCGTTTTGTTGTTGTTGTTCTTCTTCTTATTAGTGTTATTATTATTACCATCATCATCATCCTCATCATTATCGTTTTTACCTCACGGTCACGAACCTACATGTGTGATCTCCTCTCCCATGGCGATAAGAATGATGATAACAATGATGATAAAGGTGTGAAAAGCATTGGATGCGGTACAAGAACTATTATTCTCAACAAGATTGATCACGACTCACAGATCAAGAGGGACAGGGTACAGAATTATCCTGTCTCCATTGTTTATTACCCCTGCCCTTCTGCCATTCAATAACACTTTCCACCCATCGTGGATTTAGCGAATATCACTGTAAAATTTTCACTCAATTATTGAGAAGTTTATGGGTGGGTGATGTGTGAGCTTGGGGGAGAAGGGGAAATCATTAATCTTTGATAAGCGTGAGGACTCTCTTGATTCTTTCAGACCAGGGCACTGCTTCAGACCTGAATACATGCATGATGCAGATCTTTTCATTGACAAAGGGTGATGACAGATTTCTTCCTTCTTTTCAGTTCATGTCCTGCGTGATGCAGGGATTGTCTTTGTTTTGAACGAGAACGAGAAACGAGATTACTCGTAAGTTGAAGCATGTATTGTCCTGTACAATTCGTCCTTCAACGTACGGGTAATTTACAGTTCGTCCTTCTACGAGTAATCCCGATTCACGTTCTATTTAAAAAGAAGATAATAACAAAATGAAAACAGTAATAGTAAATTTATTTGGTTGATTGTGGTGATTGATGAAAAAACAATGAAATAATAATGATAATAATAAAAATAACAATAATAATAAATACTGCTACTACTACTACTACTACTACTACTACTACTACTAATACTAATAATAATAATAATAGTAATAATAATAATAACAAATGATAATGATAATAAAAATAATAATATTAAAATGAAAATAGTAATAAAGATAATATCAGTAGTAGTAGTAACAGCTGTAGTAGTAGTAATAATAATAATAATGATAATAATAACAATACTACTACTACTACTACTACTACTACCACTACTACTACTTCTACTAATACTACTACTACTACTACTACTACTACCACTACTACTACTTCTAATACTACTACTACTACTACTACTACTACTACTACTACTACTACTACTACTAATAATAATAATAATAATAAGAAAAGAGAAGAAGAAGAAGAAGAAGAAGAAGAAGAAGAAGAAGAAGAAGAAGAAGAAGAACAATATATCTTAATAATAATAATAATGATGAAAAAAAAATGATAAAAAGGTTATATTAATAGTCTATGTAATAAAAAAAAGAACTAATCATAAATCAATCCCAAATCAATTTTGATTCTACTCTTGAAAATGACAATGAATATGTTGATACATTTTGGTATTGGTAATATTTTCCCGTTTAATAAGTATTCACAAATATATCATAATATACAACAAATAAAATGTTTTTCTGTAAATTATGTTCTTGTTGTTGCGAAAATATTGATGTTAGAGAACTTAACATGCAATCAATACAAAATATAATCGAGTGCAGTGCGATCGGGCATTGTATGTAGTCAAACCCATGTACTGTGTACTTCAAGGGAGAGGACTGTCGTGTTCTGCCACGTGATACAGACTTCGTGTTGATAACTTTCCATCACCATGTTCACAGAGGCCCAAGGTGGTCCTAATCCCCCTTATTGGTCTTCATCTCTTACCTCCCTCCCTCCTCTCTGGCTCTCCCTGTTTCGCTCTGTTTGAGTCTCTATTACTCTCTCTCTCTCTCTCTCTCTCTCTTATTTGTATCCTCTCTCTACCCCCTCTACATCCATTTGTTTTGTGACGACAATTCTTTCTCGCCTTCTTTTATTTTTGTTCAAATATATATCAATCATTGTATAGTGAGCTTTTCTTTCCTTCTTTTTCTGTTTTCGAAAATTTTTCTAAATTTCATTTTGTCGATTAATTTCAGTGTTATTCTTTATCTCAGTTTATTCGTATTTGTCAGTCATCGTATGTATATTCTGTTATTAAATATGGGGGGGGGGGGGGTGGTTGCTTCTAGCTGTATCTCTCTCTTTCTCTTTCTCTTCCCTGGAGCTTTCTTTGCACTAACTCTGTTTAGAATTCCACACGAACACTTCCATAAGGAACTCATACCCATGCACCCATCAGGCACATTCCTTATTTATTTATCTCTTTCTCCTTCTCTCTCTCTCTCTCTCTCTCTCTCTCTCTCTCTCTCTCCATCTTCCTAACTCTACCTACTCTGTCTGCTCAGATGAGTAGTTATCTTGGGAGCCAGTGTGACATTTAGTATGCCCTGATACGGTTTAAGTGAGATGTATAAGGCTATAAAGCAATCAAACGTAGCCTCTTAAAGCCACTTAAAGCTTGTTTGCCACTCGAGGTATATGCCAGATTTAGACACAATGATAGGGGTAGATGCTTCATAAGGACAAAAGGAATGACAATTGCTAATGAGAGAGATGATAAGAGGGTTGGAAAAAAAGGAGATGGAGGAAGAATGATGAATAAAAAGAAAGTTGTGGCAAGATGAAGAATGTATCAATATTGAGAAAGGGCGGGAAGCGCATGAAGGGAAAAGTGTAAGGAGAGAAGAGAGATAGATAAAGACAGAATCAGTGGGTGATCTTGCGAGAGAGGGAGATAGACAAAGAGAAGGAGAGAGAGAGCGAGAGAGAGAGAGAGAGAGAGAGAGAGAAAGAGAGCGAGGGAGAGATCTTAATCTTCGAGTTAAATATGTATGTTACTGTACGCTTTCAGAATAATACCCGCTTTAAGCTATAATGTATCATATAAATCATGATGTTTTTGACATGAATATAAACAGAAAGTTTATTGATCGATATTAATATACATCATTGTCTCCCTGCATAATTAGACTACCGATTAGTTGCATTGTTTTTTTTAGTCACTAAGCCCAGTATAATGTGTTTTTTCAAGAATTGCTCTATTGTAATTATCATATTATTATCATAATTGGATGTATTACTATTATTATTATGAGTGTTATCGTTATTGTTTCTATTATCATCATTATATCAATATGTTTTTTATGTTAAAATTCATTTTACTATTATATGATTATGTATCTAAAAAATAAAGTCAGAATGAAAAAGAGGCAGGTAAAATAAGATGGATTAATGAAAAGGTAGAGTTCTAAAAAAAAAAAAATAGACGGTAAAACGATTTTTTTTCCTTAAATAATTTCAATATTTGTAATCGTTATAAGCGTTTACATTTCGTGGTAATTCTACATTGTTATTATTGCGATTAAAAAAAACGTAGTTAAAGGGATAACTGAAATGTTCCCCAGAGCTGACTGCATCCAGAATTATTAAGACAGAGGAAGTGAATGTTGATTTTTTTTTTTCAGAGTGACCACAAATTGGAAGGGAATATTAACAGTCTTTCATTTGCCGCCAGAATGTTAAAATGTGAGACAAAATCTGTATAAAGATAATTGGGAGGGTTAACTGACTCCTTTTAAAGTTTAAGTTCTGATCATGAAATTACCTTGTGAAAGAAACTTTCTCAAAGTAAATGGAAAAGGTTGATCATGTGTACATAAGAATTGTGATATACTGTGAGATTTTGGGATCATCAAAAATTTAAGAAATGGACGCATTCTCGCTAAGAAGGACATGCACTGCACACAGAAATGGGTATATGGGACTGCACACACATGTGGCTTGAATGTTTGGCCCAAACACTTCAGCTATTTCTCGTTGTATTTCGAATACATGTATAAGCTAGGGCATTTGAAGAGAAATATTTTTCAGGGGACATTTCTATTATGGTTTTCTTCAAAACTGAATCGGGAAATGCATGTACATGCATTTACATGATTTAAAACAAAATACGATGTAGAAAAATATACCAGAGTAGGCCCGCGCGCTAACCTCAGGGCTGTACAATAAGTCTGACCTTGTTAACGGCTTGCAGAGCTTCTTCAAAATTCTCTCTATCCCTCTATTTTATAAACAAGGCGATTGAGCTCTTTTTTGCTCATCATTTCCTCTCGTTAGGTTCTCTAACAAGCAGCATAACAAACGAGCAGGCAGGAGAAAACGGACCAATTATAGCGCGAGCCTCACGATCGCTGTTGAAAGCTTGGAGTTGGGTGCGTACCAGCTGGGGCCACTTGCACGCATCACTCCCGCACTCACATAGATGCGGGAGAACTGTAAGACTCTAGCCGTTTATGTCAAGGCTTCCACTCGTGGATAGAATCTGTACATGCCATTTGTTATCGCAAGGAAGCTGGTTCGCTGATTCGTATGGGAGGCTTTTCGAGCTCCTCCACATTTTCTTGAAAGTTACCACAATGGCAGGAAAATTTCATTCATCTCTTATCTTTCGCTCAAGCCCAAGAAGACGTTCTTTCTAATATTTTCCCAAACAAAGATATTTTCTTCGACTTTGCCAATATAAATGTGCGCCTTCAACAGCACTTTTCCTATCTGGTGGTAGCGAAAACTATATATTCAGTGAAAGGATAAATCTGGGCGTAACTTTGGAAGAGCAAGGTACTTACGATGTCATCATTCTTTCGGTATTTGGATGAGTTGGAACGCATCGTTACCTAAAGTGAATTTGTATCTGGAATTAATCTGATAGGCTTATTCTACTTAAATCCAAGCGGAAAATACAATCTTTGACAAGGAATTACCACCACCAGGGTAAGTTTCAAGTCCAATGGAACGGATCATACAAACATGAATTGTCACATTGATCTATTTTACCGTTTCTTTCTATCAAGTATCGATTCATCACTACCTTCAATTTGTTCAAATTGAAGTAGGAATTCATACATATTATATTCCTATTAGTCTGATATCATTTACGAATAAATTATCCGATTTTTTGCATTGTATTAAAATCGCAATCAACACGGACAAGATCGTTTAGCATAGCAGTTCTTCTCCCTCATAGAAACTGAGTCACTTACTTTTGCAATGTCTGCGAGTTGAAATGATAATGACAATCAAAAAAGGCTAATTAGTCATTTCCTACTACACATGTCATTTTTTTAAAGCAAGCACTGGTAAGATTCCTTGTCAATTATTCATTAATTTATGCTTTGCTTATCAAACTACCCCCAATCCCTGATGACAAGGCTTGTCTTGAAATTGCCAATTTTATTGGTTCCCGTGGGTGTTCGTATTTGCATTCCCAGATGGATGAGAAATTACACATTGCGTTGACAAATCACTAATACTACTTCATTAATTATATCTGTTGGAAAGCTTGGCTGCAGTGCATCGTTTCCAATTTTTACACATGAGTTTGGCTTGCATGCTTGCTGCCAATGTAGCATATTTTTCAGTAAACTTTTATATATTGAAGGCCCGTTGCTCACGATGCGTTGTTTCCTATCGTAGCACCACATCTGCGAGTAGCGATCTTTGACGCACTACTTGAGAATGACGTCGAATAAAAAATGAATGCAAAACGAGCAGTGCAAACGTTGCTTTGAGTTACTGGCGTAGGCCCCCCAACTTTCTTCATACTGTCATAGGCTTGGTTAGGGTGTGGACTAAGGCAATCTAAATGATATCTTGTGTATGTCAAACGGGCATGAAATGCTGTTCTTTAAGGTTTTACAAATTTTGGGTTTATATATAATGTATATATATATATATATAATATATATAATATATCTGCGAATACTCATCAGCACATATCTTAGAATATACTTTTATTAACTTTCCATTAAAAATAAAAAGCCGCCTCTTTTTATCTTGAATTAAAGTTTTTTTGTTGAAGAAAAAAACATAGACCACAATTATTAATACGTCAGTGTAATTTGAGGGCGTATAATGAGTCTATACTTGTCTATAGTTTCTTTATATTACGGGAAATCCATACAACTATTTTCTTCTTGCAATAGTGATTTACTACTTCCAGATTATCGGCTTTCAAATAGTGCTACAAATACTAGGGCAAATTGTCTGTATCTCGGACATGTTAGAAGTAAAACGAAACTTAGATCAGTATTGATACGAGGCAATAATTGTCCAGTTCTAGCCAGGGTAATGATGTCCTCGGGTGATAATTCTACAAGGGCTGAAATGATGAATACGTTTCTTTTACCATGGACTGTATAACTCTGACTTTGTAGAGAAATAGGTTAAACACATTGTTTGAAACTATATCCCCCAAGACTTTCATCTCTCACGTGGTTTAGAGAATTTAACTGATAATGAATATCTTTCTAAAGACCACCGCATTCCTTCCGACGCGACAAGGACTTGATTTTTACAGAAATATTGTAGTAGGATTATAGATGCGAAATTAAAAGAGCAAGTATATTGTATCTCACTGAGGTCCTGAATGGTAATTCAAATACAATATCGATATCCCATGGTATTTCACGCCTTCCATTTCTTAAGAAAAGATAAGGGGAAAAGGGCTTTCCGTCGTTCGACCGTCGTACGACTGGTATAACGGCACTACGATTCGCAACATATTGGTCCATATCTTCGACTGAAATCTCACAACACCCTACAATTTCGATGTTACTATTCTTAATTAAATTTCTGTAATTTTACGTCTTAGTTACTTAAATAATCCAGTCGTATTCCTATTCGAAGGTGTTAGCTGGTCATTAAGAAAAGTGACGAACGTTAAAAAAAAAGAAGAAAGGGGATAGGTGCGATTCAAACCGGTAACATTGCTGTGGGCTTATTGCAATTAGGTTAACCTAGAATGAGAAATGATGCTTACAGAGCCCAGAGAAGGGGGCCTCCAAAGCGGAAGGGTGACCGATGACAGATAAATCTGGCCAAGACAGCAAGATCGCTTGTAGGAAAACATAACGGTAGAGAAAAGACCTCGGTATCACGCCTTACGTTTGTTATTGTAATTAAAACCCCTATTCTGATTTGTTAAATCCAGGTGAGCTGCCTTGGAAAAAACATGGGGACCCATATGCGCTCGACTCTAGATCAGCGGAAAATAGCCAATAATGAGATATTTGAGTTTATTCTTCAGATTTTTGCACAATACTTGAGATTGTGCTTTTGTTGTTGTTCTTCTTCTTTTTTCATCTTAAATATACTGTGTAATATGCAATTATACATATTTCATAGGCATATTTTAGCTGTGATTTTCAAATCCTCGCTAAAAAGTTCTACCATTGACATGCTACAAAGTTAATCAATAAAGTGAAATGAAATCTCTGAAATGAAAAAGATTTGCGGTTTATAGAAAAGTCGGAGCACTCCTCGATCAAAGGGCGTTACTTACTTGTTGAGTATAGCATGAGACTGAACAGGCAGATGGGAGTCCCATCTCCCTGGACTGAAATCGAGATTGCAAGGAATGGCTTTAAATCTGTCTAGCTGGGGGCGCAATGATTTTATCAAGTTCAAACGCCTAGTACAAATTAGCCTTTTCTCTCACTACGCTTGACATTAACCTGATGTCCGTAATCAGAGAAAAAAAATCAATGCTGTATTAAAGCAGGTGCATTAAACAGGGCAATTTATGCATGGGGGAAATTATATGAAGAAACTACAACAGATTTTGCCGTTGTGACCGGGGCGACCACATAATAGTGATCAATATTTTCGTTTGACCAGGCTATGACAGTATGTATGAGGTAACCTGTGGGCAAGCAAAATTTAGTGTTGGCCGAAAGCTAGAAAGCTTGAAATTGATCGTTTAAAAAAAAAAAGTAATGTTCTGGCGTACATGCTTCACAGCCAAATCATTGAGTCCTCGTTGGCCACATTTTCTTAATTTTAAGATAAATATTGCCAATTCCGTTGTCTAATCGTCCAGATATCAAAGTGGCACCTGCATTAAGGAGGGGGGGGGGGGTGAACCGGTCTTACTCTGTGGATGAAATATGAATGGACAAGACCATCCAGAGTAAGGGGGCGGTATAGGGGATCCTAACGTCTTCTTGGTATGTGTCACTTCTCTCTTTCCCTCCCCCTTTTTTTCTTCTCTCTCTCTCTCTCTCTCTTTGCCATTTGATTGCCCCCGTAGCTACCCCACTGTCGTTGTCTTCATGACCATATTATAAGTTTATTGCAATCGTGAGAAATAGCTTGCACGCTGATAAAAAGTCAGTATGCTACATAAAATAGAAATTATGCAAATGGCGTCAAAAGATTACAATATAGCAAATGCGAACTGGTAATTGCGGCAGGTGGGTTATCTTCGCTTGAGATTCGGTCGACTTGTGCTCGGAGAACAATTCTATTGAGGTTATCGTGGTAAAGTTAGCGTCGCATCGAAATTCCCGGGCACAATTTTCACTTCTAGTAAACCTATGCATCTGCATGTATATGTACATGTGGGGGGGGGGGGGTAGATTACATATCACGCTCCTTGGATCATATCGTCTGTTGGGAGCCAGAAGGGCGTTAACTCTGTACAAAAGATGTGAGTTAACGCCCTTCTGCAAGTTAAATGTGTTTGTAAATAGTTTACCCTATTTTTTTCTCCTGTGTTTTCTTTTTCTTCCTCATTACCATATAAGCTATAACACGATCGCCAAGACTTTGAAGAAATCAACCTAAGGCAATTTCAGTCCATCACCTATTGAAATGAGCGACAATTACGATGACGTATCTTGTAATCCGAACATGATTTCTATGGCATATTCAATGGGGGATTGAAATTACACTTGGGCTGATTTATCGAAAGTCTTTACGATCGTGTTCTATATTTTAAGGCCAAATAGAAATTATTCCTAGTTTCCCCACCCGCATCCTTTTTTTGCGCTCTCCTCCTTTTTTTGTTATTTGATATTTTTGTTAATTTTTTTAAAAATCACCAACATTTTGCTGCAGACCCCTAAAATTTAAACTTGATGCCTTTTGGGGATTTAAAGGGACCCAAGAAGAATACAAATAAACGGCAGTCCGTTATACAAATATAACGGACTGCCGTGCCTAATAGCATTTGTGTGTGCGGCGGCCATCTTGTAAAAAATCTCATATCAAATAACATGGTACCCCATCCTCCTCATTTTCGCAAAATCCGGACGAGAAACTATATAGGAATCCATTTTGCTTGGCCGAAACAAGTATTATTCTAATAAAGTCTCAGGATTTTCTGAACTGTAGCGGAAAAGATGTCCTGTGCCTATATATATTCATGCAGACAGTCTAGTGGTGTCGCCATATTGTAGGGAAAATTGGCGATTATTAATTCCATTGGGATTTTCATGACTGATGAGAAGTGTATCAACATATGGCTACAGCTCACGAGATCGACATATTAAAAACAAATTTTATCCCTTATTTATTTGTTTTGTCGGTCTTGTGGGCTGTAGTCTACAGTGAACCTCTTGTAAATTCCAGTTTACTGGGATGACCCCTCAACATGTTGCTCTATCAGGCTCGTTCTATCCTTTTAAATGATAATTAAAAAAAAAAATTCATCAGGACCTTCGCACTTCGTTTAATACTGGATTGTTCTACCGATAAAAAAAAACACACACACACACACAAAAGAATGAATGGTATATTCATTGCGTAGAAAAGGTCACGGAATTGATTTTCTTTTTCTTTTTCTTCTTCTGTTTGATGTATTTTTCTCCAATTAATCAGGGTTGATGATGCGTCTCTTATTAATTGGCAGAAATGAATAATAATTTTCTTAGGAAAGAGGTCCATTGCATTTTCATTTTCATCTGCTTTGTATGAAATGGTTATGATTTCTCGGATCTAGATGATCCATGATTTTTTAACACGGGGTCGTTCATCCTTTAGTTCGTTGCGAGGGTCAAGAGAATTACTCTCTGGTGGGTTTACGGTACTGATTCAGAAAGGTCAGTGGGATGGTGACGCTTAAGAAGCACATGTAGAGCTTGGACGGTAGATAGCGATAACATTAGTTGTTCAGACCTGTAACCCAGAAAAAAGAGAGTTCGAAGTTGTATCCTTCTCACTTGTATTTCTTTCTTCTTTATCTCTTTCTCTCTTTCCATCTCTTCTCCTTCCTCCATCTCTACATCTCTTCCATAGCCCTTTTTTTTTCTTTATCCCCTTTTTTCTTTCTTTCTCTCTCTCTCTCTCTCTCTCTCCCTCCCCTTTCTCTCACACATTTCTCTCTCTCTCACCCCTCTCCTTTTCTCTCTATACATGTACTCCTATTATCTTATCGTGTATCTTTGTGTTCCAGATTTTTATACAAGCTTCCTCAATTCCCGTTTGCCCCAAATTCTCGTAAAGTCTAGAAACCAATACAGAGTCGCACCTCAATAAAGTTAGATTCCTTTACTTTCATTCCCCGACCCGTCTCTACTATATACACATACATGTACATCATGATCCCACTTTCACTTCACTTTATTTTTATTTTTTTATAGCGTCAACAAAATGCAACGGTTAAGGTTGCCATCACAACTAATCTTCAATGTCATGAAGAAATCTAGCAACAGTGAGGGTTTTATAGCTCATTTGCCATGTGTAATAATCAAGGGACCCTTTTGTGGCGCTGCACCACCCGGCCACTCTTGGATCCGTTTTAAATTCGGGTTTTGACCTTAGAGCGTCTTCTAGAATCGGATAAATTTTCAAGTGCATCTTCGACGTTTACCGAAAACTGGTATCTTTTTTAGATCCGTATCTGACTTTTAAGGCTGTTATTTCAACAAGCATTTATGGTTTTAAGCCAGTTAGGGATTGAAAATGCTTTCCCTGGGTATACCACTTAGAATACACCGATTTTAAGATCCTTAGACGAGCGTGCGTGAAGCTTTAACTAAGCACGTTTAGTTCATGAAGTAATGGTTTTTTTACTTAAAAAAAAACAAAAAAAACGACCAGCGTTCTACAAATTGTTGTACATAATCTTCACAATAACAAAACTGATATCACATTATTTGCTGTATATTAACCCTTACAGTGCCATTCATTGGCTGTTCAAACTGAATTCGGTATCGTATATACGAGTGTAACGTGTGAACAATGACCAGCCCGTCTTTCTTGGTGGAATTAAAACGGCTTCTTGAACTGATATTGGTATCAAGATAATCAATAACAAAATACGCTATGATTAAAAACTTTTAACAATGTTATATAATTTTATGAATGATGGGTAAGCTTGGTTGCATATTCTTGGTCATAAGATATACAAATTCAGAATGAAATACGAGCAATGTAAAACAAAAAGTGTGTCTTTGCAAGCGCTACCCCGCTATTTTGAAATGCGGTCACAACATGTACACTAAATTATCCACTGACATATTTCTAAAAAGCCTTCTTAAAATCTGTTTTCTTCCCGTGAGGTATCGCCGCTTTTTCTTTTAAATACTATTTGACAAATACGATATATCCATTATACAAACGTATTTAAATCCTTTCGTATATTTTTTTCAGTCGAATTTTACAGTAATCTCGTTCTGGCGTTTCCTACTCGCTGTAAATAAAGTGGAGGAAGATTTAAATCAAAATAAAGAGCAGCTGAGTTTAATCCCTAGTGAACACTCCATCACCCCAATTACTTTAAAAGTTCTATTCGTAACACAATATTCAGCTACGTCCATAACCTATAAGATGAAGGCAGAATACGCTTGAACTCACGTGCGTATTTGAATTATTTAGAGTTCATGCTATGTTGGTGCATGCAAACAATGTGCGAGTAAAAATACAGCCCTTATGACTAGACAAGCGCCCACTCGAAGGCATGTGATGAATTGGCGTAACGGGATGTCGGAGTCAGTTTCAGACTCTATGGCCCGTATTTTCGAAAGCGGACTCAGTTGAGACCATGGTTTATGCAGTTTTCGTGGTATAAGTGCGCTCGATTTAGCGCATACACTTAAAAAGATCCAATAATGAACGCGCGTGATTGGCAAAGGGCGCTAAATTCACGCTAGTTGCCATGGTTTAGACCATGGTTTATGTTAATTAATTTAAACAAACTGTGCGTAAATTTGCATAAACCATAGTCTAAACCGTGGCAACTAGCGTGATTTTTGCACTCTTTGCCAATCACGCCCGTTCATTACTGGATCTTCCTAAGTATACGCGCGAAATCAAGCGCACTTATACCACAAAATCTGCATAAACCATGGTCTTAATTGAGTTCGCTTTCAAGAGTACGGGCCTATATGACCCGAATTCACGAAAGAGGTTTATCTAACCCACGGTTTAAACCTCCATAAGCGTAGTACGCGCATGTCCTCATGTCCAATGGGCGTACAGTAATGCGCTTATATACGCTTATATACGCTTATTTTAGTCCACGACGGAGGTTTAAAAACCTCTTTCGTGAATTCGGACCAATCTGTACGAATGAAAAATGATTTCCCAAAGAACAGAAGGCGGCTACAAAGTACTTATTACCCTGGCTCTAGCCACTAGCCACTAGCCCTAAGGCACTGCAAACATTCGAGGAATAAATTCCTGTGCAGATTCCCATTTACTATACCTGTGTGGAGAGTGGCAAAAGAAGATCAATGTCTTGCCGAAGGACAATAGTGCCATGGTGGGACTCAAACCGCAAGCCGTGTGAATCACAGTCCTAGGACTGATCCACAAGACCACAGGGCACCTCGATGGGAAAGGGCAATAATGACAGTCCCAGAAGAGTGAATAGAAATCACTTTCTATTCACTAACATTTTTATATCAAAAACAATATATTTATAATTCATGCCGTCCTTTCACTCTTTCAACGATAACCTAACACAACAACAAAAAAAAGGCGACGTCGTAATATTATCGTGTCAGTATCTTACCCCAAAAATGCAATTATTGGTCACTAATAATGTGAAGCCTCAACGCAAGGCAGTTGTATAAACATATACGTTTGTTTCTGTTAGGACTCATAACTACACACAATCCCTCCAAACACCACCCCCAGTTAAAAAAAAAAGAAAACAAAGCAAACTTTGAATTGAAAAATCGTGGATACATTCTCCAAAAATGCATGGCTGCAGACATACCAGTCATTTGTGTTTTATCGATAATGTGGTGTATGGTGTATAGTGAGACGCCGAATCGCAGATCTCAACATGGAGGACATAGCTTCGATAGTGTTGCATTTTGTGTGATCGATCCATTCACTATTTTTGGCACCAAACATCTATAAATAACTCATATGTAACTTAAACCAGCCCAGGGTCAATTTGTATTTGCATCTGTACTTATTTAGACACCCGCGCAGGGCTGCATCCCCAATAATAATGTTAACGGATGTAAATGTAAATACTTGGACGCTTGTTCAACATCTACTTAAGATTTAACTGAGAATGCGCTAGTGAGAAACTAAACAACCTTGGCGAGTGAGATAATCAACAAAGTTTGGGAATAAATTTGGGAATAAAAACAAATAGGTATACATGCATTTTGCAAGTGACTGTCAAGAATGTTAGATTGCAATCATGACCAGGTAAAATACTTATATGACACACTTATTTGAGATAATCTGAAAATTTAAGGTGATATTGTCCATTTGCTTTATTCAAAATGTCTAAAAGTTGTATACATAAAACCTTGGCGTAGGTCTAAAAGGATCCGTAAATTTAGCATGCTTAGTGCATTGTTTTGTAAAGCTGAGCTTTTGCTTAACTCGAAGTTCATGAAGTTTGCGTTTTTGAATTGTGAACGTACTAACACAATAATTAATACAGGATTTAACCCATTTGAACCTGGAATGAAGTGGGTATATTCGCTTTTGTGAATCCCAAACAATATAAAGTGAGTTGGGAGATACCAAACAACCACAAATCGATTTGTCTGTCATGATTTCATGACGACGGTACAGAAAAAGTTCATCTGCACGAATATCACAATCAAGCGGAGAAAGTTTAAACAGAGTATTTGAAGACTATGGCAAAATACATCAACGGCAAATTATTACACTTGAAACACGCAAAGGCAACATAATTGGCTACTGCGTACAGGGACCAGTAAAGGTTGAAGCCACGAAAAAGTTATAATTTACAAATGCACATATACTCTTCCAATGGCTGGACCAATTACCCAGTCAAGTATCAACATTTAATTTCTTTATTACAATATATCCTGCGTAAGTTACGCGATAGTGGTAGAGCAGTGATCTCTTGACAGGGAGGACCCGGGTTTGAAACCAAGCGGATGCGCTAGTGCCCTTTGGTAAGGCATTAATCCTCATTACCAAGTCCCGTCGGTCTCCTATTTACTTACAAGCATACACATGGCTTTTTTGCCGTTAGGTAAAATAAATGCTCAAAATCAAAATCCCTCAGTCGAAATAAATAGTTTGAAGGAAAAAAAATCATATTAATCACAGACTGAATAAAGAACAAATATCTGTCTTAAATGATTAGTGACCAAGCTTCGTTTGTTCAATGGTTGATCTTCCAATATCTTTAACAATCGTGTTTACATATCTGAAGACACGGCAGAAAGGAAGTAAGGAATAATATCAATGAAAATGATAATAGATGAATTTATATATCGTAGCTACTATACAAATATGCTATACTGGTCTAAGATACAAAGTATTATATGATTACCCCGCAATAGCCGAGTTACCATGATAAGACGCTTAAGTATCGAAGAAATACCTTCCTACCGGGAAGCCATTTATATCGCCAGGGTCGAAAGCCTCAAATATAATGTAATGTTTTGCCAGAGGACGTCAGTGCCTTTAAAGGAATTCGAACCATGTACCTAACCATAACAAGGGCAAAAAAAAAAAAAAAAAAAAAAAAATAGGTACAAACAAATATTATGTGTGAAATGTTGCAGTTAATATAAAAGCATCATGTGTTAAATTTCTCCTCTGAATACATCAGGTATATAAAAAAAAAAGCGTGAATGGATTGGAAACAGTAGAAAATAACCACAATTGATTTTTTTTTTCTGTTAAGATACCGCAATGGTGGTGGTAATATGAGAAATGATATAGATCTATATGTCCGATGGGGATTTATATGCAGCCACAACATGTAAAGCCATCAAAGTCTCGGAGAGAAAAGTGAGATATCAGGAGTGAATATGTTGAAACATTTTCCCCCTTTAGGAAATTGATGAAGTCTGGATATGTTAGTTTTTGTGAGATAGAAAGATGAATCAAATGGTGGAATTCTATTACTTTTATTTAAATTTTAGTGTAAAATGTAAATTCTGTTTGTATATTTTTCTCCGAGTTTTTGTGTTGATAAAATATATTGTGCAATGGCCGATAATAGACACTTAATGTTTATTCAATTCATTTCAATTCAATTCAAGCTTTACTGTCCTTAAATCATTCATGGAAATTTGTTTTGTTTACATGCATATTACAAATATAGATAAGGAAGCAGATACAGATAATGCATTAAAAAAGAAGAAAAAAAAAATCAAAAAAAATCAATGATTTTAATTGCCTGTTTATTGACATTGAGAAGATATTTGAAAAGTTTATTCAGAAATTATGAACAGTAAGTATAGACAGCTTGATACGTCAAGAGTCGTTGTAGATAATCCCAAGTTGACCGAATAAACTGGTCCGATGAAATCAGCGTTTTTGTTTCTTTAAAACTAGAAACAAAAATTTAAAAAAATGTTTTGTATGATAAACCATAAATAAATTTATAGAGAAAACAAAAGTATGAATTGAATGAGAGAAAGACGATATATCTTGCAAGACAAGATAAAAAGAGAAACCATAATAAAGCCAGATCGTAAATACGATTTGCGCATGTGCAGGTAAAGGTCATTTGTACCGAGTACAATCGAGCTTTATACGCTTTCATAGTGTGCGCACCATGATGCCCGCCCGCTATAGTATGATTTTACATTTATATAATTTGCGCATCCACCAAAACAGATGCGTGTGCGCGTACAAATTGGGGTCATTTCAGGGTCATTTGTACCATCTACTAATATTATGAACTGATTTGTACTTAAGTGTTAGACAACTTCTTACTTATCTCCAACTTTTCCATGTTTGCCTTGAAAAAAAAAATCATTACATTAAAATTTGAAGCCCCCCCCCAAAAAAAAAAAAAAATGATAAGAAAACCATGCCAGGATACTGAGAATAAGCAGAAAAGCATGGCAATATCAACATTATAGAATAACCAATTACTGACATTCTGCGTGGTATAGATGTCTATTAAAGATGGATCATTATGACTGCAGGATGAAACAAAATTACCAGACGGGAAGTAAAATATATTTTGCTTCAGGTCACCGGGACAGGAGAAGAAAGAAAGGTAATAACCTAGGAAGAAAGACAGAGAGACATAAAGATTGACGTATTTATTATTTATAGGACTGCACTGTGTGATCATCTGTACGACTGACCCGTTTTCTGACACTCAGAAGATAATGAATGAGAGGAAAAAAGGTTCTCCATCTGAACCCTGGAGGAACATCGTAACCGAAGCGGTAAGAACGACACATACTCATCACAATTGATGTTAATTTGTTTGAAATGTACTGTTCCTTGGTGTTCTCACTGTTCTCTCCCCAGGCTCTCTTTCTTTCTCTATCTTTGTCCCCCCCCCCCCCCCCTCCCTCTCTCTCTCTCTCTCTTTCCCTCACATGGTCGCTCACTTTTCTTACTCTGGTGTCCTCGCTGTTCTTTCCCCAGACTCTCTCCTCTCTCTCTCTCTCTCTCTCTCTCTCTCCTCTTTATCTCTCCCCCTCTCTCTCTCTCTATCTTACCTCTCATTTAATAGCTAACTTTCTCAGCCGCCTAACTTCACTTTTTCTTTTACTCTCTTTCGCTCACATGTAACTTCTCTATTCTTCTCTTCAACCTGCCATACCTGTCTCTCCTTCTCGCCCCACCACTCTTCCTCTAGAATGTCTAGTAAACAGTTCTTTAAAGATGGTAAATAATGAGGTCTCACATACTCGGGCAAAGCTGATGTGGTGAGGGGGCTGTAACAGATCCTCGACCAGAATGCAGAGTTGCTTGAAGCTAGAACGGCGCGTGTGGCAAGGGTTTCTGGAACGTGCTCACAATCGGCAATAAACCACACAGACGGCATACCGTGACTAAAACTAGACCCATTAGGCGGCGGTCAATCGATCCTCACTATATCTCTACCCGCACGAATGCCCCCTTCTTTCATTCACCCTTATCTGGGATGTGCACAACATTCAAGGAGAGAAGATTTGGCAGGACGATAGGATGGAAAAGCTCGTGAATGAGCAGACACTATGGCCCCAATTCCATGAAAGACAATAAGTCTTGTTTAAATTCAGACCACGGTCTAAACCTTGCTGGTATTCAAGCAGATTGGCACCTCAAAAAAAAAAAAAAAAACATCATGCAAAATAAACCAGAACAACAAAAACAGCAGCAGCAACGACAACAATAACTTCAATAATGATTATAAAGACAATTATCAAAATACTTAACGTTTCCCTATTACCGCTTTTAAAAAAGTCAAAATACTTTTGAATTGGGAACAAAATTTAACCTTAACTTTTAGAAGTCATGTTATGAAATTCTAATCCTTATGTCCAGTTTCTATTAATTTGAGATTAATAATAATGTTGTTTGAGTTTACAGTATTAAGGTTTACTGGCCTATTTTCATATACTGACAATCTGTCTTATGAACGAGCGGCAACGTTCAAAGAATGATGAATCACCCCCCCCCCCCCCCCCCCACATCACGGTATGTTCGTGACACGTGGCCACGTGGCATTCCCTGGACCACGTATTCTCCTCCAAAATTCGAGAATTTCAATCATATTAAACCTTGCAGCTATGTCTGGTTACTATACAACCTATTTTATAAGAGGGGCGTCATTAAATCTTTTTGAATGGGGGAGGGGGCGGCGGCCCAAATTTGTCGATGATTTCTGAAGAAATTCCCAACATGCAAACATACACATAAAAGAGGTCATCACCTCTGGCGATTTGCCGGCAGAGCTACAAAATAATAATTTCCAACCATTTTTTTTATTGGGGGGAGGCGTTACACTCTAGCGACACCTTGGTTCATGAGCCCCTTCCCCTCTTCCAGCTACAAAACGAAGATACCCATCGGCCGACTAATTTAAGAATGGAGTGGAAGTCGGCGAAGAGATTGAACATGTGGTATTTACCGCCAGGGCCTTCATCGAAAGGTGATTGAACGTCGCTCGTTGAGAGACATCATCAAATTAAGCTTCTCTTAAGTCTGCTCTTCAGCAACTGAACAAAGAAGCAGATGAGAGAATGTCACACTGGTTTGTCCCAATTTACCGTCACCTGAAACACATGAGATTAATAGCACCACGAACGGTGACTTGAAGTGTTTTTCAACGACTTCTTTCATTCATCGAGCATTTAGTTCCCATGATGAAGACATTACTGAAGAGGTTCGCCGATGAAAATCAATTATGTCTGATGTTGCTGATACTCAGGAAAGTACGGTCTACAGCCAGCCCTAAGATATTATAGAAACGAGTGACAAATAAAGGATCATTGCCTAGTTCTGAATGTTTGAAATGTCAGTCGTATTAAAAATATGTACCTACATCAAAGAAATACAGCGAACAGGATCAAACTCAGCAAGATACTAAACAAGAAATGAATAATAATCAGCCATTAATTGTACTTCTAAAATTGTACAGAGCTCTTCAAAAAAAGAAAAAAAAAGTAAACAGTCTAAAAAAGTCTCCCCAACTAAACATTTCAAAATATTTTCAGGATGTTTCTATATCTATGTATATCCTAGAATCTCTTCTTTCAAATGACATCAGACATCTGAAAAGAATTTACACTTGAGTGAGGAAAAATTATTGATGGGAAAGGCTGCTAAATCCAGGCTTGACAAGGATTGGTATTCGTTGTTACATGCATCAGCAAAGTTGAGAGTAGTGAGAACTGTAAAGGCTTAGAAATGTTCACATTCTGATGGCTTCATGACAATTTATGAAATAATATCATTTTTTGTATGTATGTTCAAACATATCCCTTCAACTTGTCATGCTTGAGTGAAGAAAAATTGAATACTTTATTGATCGTTTTGAAATAATTTACTCTTTTGGTCAGTTGTAGCATTTAAGCTAGCATACTTTGGATGTCAGAAAAAGAATATCCCCAAGCATGGTCCATAACAGAAAGATCAAAACCAATCAGTCAGTTAATCAAACAGTCAATCAATCAATTTTTCAATCAAGAAATCACTCCATTAAGCATTCAATGAATCAGTGAATCAATCAAGCAATCATGAAATTGACTAACCAATTTATGGACCTTAGTAAGGCCTTCGATACGCTTGATCATAAAATTCTTTTGTGTGAACTACAAATTTATGACATAAGAGGAATTGCTCTTAATTGGTTTGAAAGTTATTTATCTAATCGACAACAATTTACTACTTTTCAAAACATAGATTCTGATATATTGCCAATACAATGTGGAGTCCCTCAAGGAAGCATTCTAGGTCCTCTTTTGTGTCATATATATATATATATATATATATATAACATTTGTAATGCTTCCTAAAGTTTGTTCCGTTTGCAGATGATACAAATGCCAAAACTCACCAAAAAAACAAACAAACAAACAACAACAACAAACAAACTAATATTTAAAATCAATCAATTGAAGTATTTAATTTGCTCTGTCAAGCATGTCATGTTGAAGGAATACGTTAGAACATATTTACAACAAAATATGTTCTTTCATTAAAATGATTTAAACTTTGTAGAGGCTTGATAAAATCTGAGCTGCCTGGCCTTACATGCTATCAGTGTATGTAATATGGTGTAAAAATGAAGCCCAGGGGGGAAAAAAGCACTTCAAAATCATCATGTGCTTCACAAAAGTAAACATATGCAAGTGACCGGAAATGCCAGACTCATTTTCCCCCATAGACTCAGTGTTAGACTAAAGCGTATGGCCATACGCTTTTGTAAATGGGAGTATTCAGTCATTGATATCTTAAAGGGATAGTTTGGTGGGCCTGCATGGGCGATTTCCGATGAGAGGGGAAAATATACTCGGAGCTTCGTGTCACTTTCGATACAAGGACTTCCATCACATGCGCTTAAACATGTGATTCATGCTGGATCACCTCTGAGATAGTTCGGTGAAGACTGGCTTGTGTTTAAAATTTCACGCGATGGGAAAATAATCAAAGATATGGAAAAGTAATTACAGAGCCAGCTCTCTGGTAGAGCCTGGGGGTAGTTACGTAATCGTGGCGACAACGCGTCGCGGCAGGGCAGTGCAGAAGCGATGGCTAGACTAATCAACCAGAAGTAAACCGTGTTTTGTATTTGGGAATATTTCAGCATTACACTAAACTTGTTTGGGTGAACGAGGTTATGACCAGTTACAAGACTAAGGGCCTGGGACTCGTTAAACCCGAAGTATTCGCCTAGCTCAAGTTCGGTCAACTTCGTGCCGTCCGATCATTTATGGCATTAGTCCGACGGCCTCGCGCAAGGGGCGTGCTATGTGTACAAGTAAACGAGCCTTTTGCAAATTCCGCACGATTTCATTTCCCCTTGAGTTCTCATTAGACTGGCCCTTTAATAACAGCATTATATATTTGAAAACCTTTCTATGCCTGGCTATTTATTTATCCTTCTGAACATCATTATACAAGACAGATATCAAAATTCAACAATTTATTAAATCAAGCCTCCACAAAGTTACCGAATCCCTTTAATTGTCTTAAAGCCATCAGAATGTGAAGAGCTCTAAGCCTTTACAATTGCATGACTCTCAGCTTTGCTGATACCTGCTACACCAAAATACCCATTCTTATCAAGTCTGGATTTGGCACCCTTTCGCAAAAAATTTACTTTTGCTCGCTCAAGCGTAAAATATTTTCAGATTTGTTGCTGTCATTTAAAAGAAGAGACAATGGGCTATCCATAGATATAGAAATTTACTGAAAATGTTTTGAAATGTTTAGCTGGGGAAACTCGTTCCGACTGTTAACTATTTGAGGGGGAGGCACTATTGTGGGAAACTGATGAATTTCGAAAAAGAATACAGAAATTTACATCCCCTGATAAAGTTGCCGTATTTGTGTACCGTATATACTTTTTGCTGGATATGTAGGCCTATTCTTACAAATATGAAGTGTAGAATTTGTCTAGTCGATAAACAGGAAAGCATATGAAGGAACACATGCATTTTCATCAGGTCTTGCTTTGTTTCCTGTAATCATCCACATTATGCTATATACTGCTATTTGGCCTTGCTTTATTAAGGCAATGGCTCATCAGCAATTATGTTAGCAGGTTGGAAACAATGATATAATGAGTTCAACTGAAGGGTACTGGTGTATTCACGGTCAAACCTTCAAACCTGGTCCGGTCATTAAATGAAACCCGCGACTAATTGAGCGACTCGGGGGTAAGACGAGTTTAATTTCGTTTTAATAATCACCGGACATCAGCGCTTTATTCGAGACCTTGGGTCCCGAGACACCAAGATGAGGAAGAAATGTCCTGAATGTCCTGTACATTCATTAAGCATTAGATCTCGTAGTTAGAACCAAGACGCAGACATCAAATATCCGAGACGGAGACTGGTTTCGCAACATCACTGCCTAAAATCACCGCGTTTTTCTCTATCGTTATGTTAGTATGTTATTATGTGGGCGTTGATTATCAAGGACAATGTGCGGCTGGCAGAGCATTTGGTTATCTTGGTTAGGGGCCTATAGACAGGAATCGATGAAGAAAGACTCTCACAAACCCATCCCGTGCACTTTGGTCATTAACCACACACTCCACCCTAGAACTGTCTGTCCTGTTTTCTAGGAATTATCACTTGCTATATACAAGGAGGTATTAGGCAAGCTTGCCTAGTACCTTCTTGCTGTGAATATATTATTACCTTAACATTTTCACGGAGACATCCTTACCTTTCTTACAGACTCTCCGTGAACAATATATGCGTCTATCTATATCCTCTAAAGCCATTTCTCTTTTTTGGACTCGAGACGTATAGATGATTTAAAAATTAAAGAATATTTTTACAGTTGCATAGATATTAATGTTTCTATTATTAAACTCAGAGAGTTATTTTACGTCATGCTTTTATGAAAGGGATATCAGTGTCCCGAGGATAGAACTTGTTAAAATGAAGAAAACTGAGGATCACATTTCCAATCGGACAAAAGGGCAAGTAGGTCATGAATCTTCCAAAATCGGACATGCGTCACGACTAGTCATGATTTACAGTAGATATAGGCTTCATTTTTAGATTCTGATCCCTCGCTTAAAGAAATAATTACAATGCGGGGTACCAGTTAGGATTTTAATCTAAATAATTTGACGTTTAATGACAATCAGAAACATGAGAAAAAAAGCCTATATCCAAATACATTTGTCAAAGAAGTCTTCACAACTTTCCTCGTATTGTCTTCGATAGTAACTTTCAGAGTAATGTTTATTTTTTAAATGAAAAGGAACTAGGTGGTTTTATGTGTATGGTGTAAAGTACTTTATAAAGACAAAATATTATCGTGTTGTTAAATGAAACAGTTTGCCCTCCCCCTCTTAATTTTTCATTGAAAATGGTATGTTTCAATCGTTGAGCTTTAAATAGTTTACGTGCATCCACACTTCCTATAAATGTTTCTTCTTACCCTTGCTACCCCTTTTTTCTCGTGCAACCACACGTGCATTAGTCATTCTCCATACACATGCACACCCACACTATACTCTCTCTTTCTCTCTCTCTCTCTTACTTACTTACTTATCCCCCGCACCCCATCTCCACCTCATCCATTTTGTCCACTTGCTCACCTACATCGGTGTATAAACATGATAAATGTCCTGAACAATCTAAATATAATCACTTGTCTCTATCTGCTTCTTCTATCATTAATCCCTTTTATCTCTCTTTCTATTTCGATTCTTCTCCATTTTCTTCGTTCATCCTCCCGTCGACCTTTTCCTAAAGACTCCACTATCCTTTTCTCCATTTCCCTACAGACGTGGTTTTGTCAATGGCATGCTTCTCCAAGTAGCATTACTTTAGGGCTATACAAAAATCAGATCAAAACCCTTCAGAAAGTCGTCCACTTGAACAAGATATACAGAAGAGGGTTTAAAAGAGAAATGCAGATGGATCCCCTCAGTAGTTCCTACACGCCAACAACATCACCAATCATCTTCCAATCATGGTATCATGATCGCTTCCCCTCGAGGTGTTTGCAAACACCCTACTTAAAATACGATTCAAGACGACCAAAGTTATTTATCTGTTTATGACCAGTTCGATGTCGAAATGAATACCAAGCTAGGAAACACGGATCAATGAATAACTGAATCGCCCCCCCATATGTTTTCTTTCTCCCCTCATCTCCTTCTCTCTCTCTCTCTCTCCTCCTCTCTCTCTCTCTCTCATCTCTCGCTCTCTCTGTGTCTCTCCCCCTCTCTCATCTCACACACACACACACACACACACACACACATACGTGCCTACGGTGTAATAGGGGGACCGGTTTTGGATACATTCCAGCACAGCCATTGAAGGACCGAAATGTATCCAAGGTGCAATTCAGGGACCGAAAAATAAAAATTGTCATCAATAGAACACTTTTTCAAAATTAATCATGTGAGGTAAGAAAATATGACTGGGAAAGCACGCAACGTCTTTTTAACGCCTCATGTTGTCATGGTAATGTAATTTTCCATGAAATCTTACAGATCACGGGCACACACCTACTTTGAGGGACCAAATGAATGTATGTCGCCATGCTTTACCAGTATACGGCCCCCAAGTTCCAAAGTTGTAGTGAAGCAATTTGATATTTTACCATTCTTTCTTTAGAAATATATCCAACCATCGTTTTTGTATTAGTCACATGTTGCCAAAAACATGTAGGCTACGAAGACATGCACTGGAGCGGAAATGAACCGTTTTCAACGCCACTTGTGTCATAGTAATGAGGTTTACGTCAATTCGTACATATCACCGGTACACACCTCCTCAAGTTGAGGGACCACAGAGAAAAGATAGTTGAAGAAAAAAAATATGTCAGGATGCTTTGAAGTAAATTATTTCTATATCATAACATCTTTCTTTGCAATGTTAGATGTTCTGATTCTTTTTACGAGTCATGTGTTGCCTTAGTTCAGATACAAAATTGTGCTAATTATTGAGACCTCCTTTATTATGGATCTGGTCCAGACAATTTTTTTACCATGCTTCTTTATTTTGTCTAAGAGACTGATATAAATTCCCTCCAATCTTAATTCATCTTCCTTTCTGTTGAAAATATTTCTTTTTGTAACCATGTGGCTTATGGACTTTTTAGGTTCCAACTCAGGGGCGGCGGAGCGTCTTGCAAATTGGGGGTGGGGGGCAGGCACCAGCGAAAAGGGGGACTGGTGAAAAGGAAGGAAAAATACCATTTTGAGTCCCTAGTTTACTCCTACATTCTATTTAACACTATTAAAGACGATTTTCGTCATTATCATTTTTCATCTATCTTTACATAATAACAAACACTTTGCAGTTGTATATATTGCTTTGATTACTCATTTGCGAGCGACCGAAGCCAGCAAGAGTAAATGCTAAGTATTCTTTTGCTGACAGCGACTTTATCATTAAAGCTGCCGCAAATTCATTTTCAGTTTTCCCATATGAATGTTATTTTCACCCATTAACCCTTCGTTTTCCTTATTGACCAAGCTATAAATTTTAATGCATTTGTGGGGTCTCATCGCCACGATCATACTAGAGGAATATATCAGATTTTATGGTTACGACACACTTGATGTCTCGAGCTTGAAATATTTGAGCGAGCGAGCGTACCCAGCGAGCTTTAAAAAAATATAAAAATATCATCTTGCTTCAATTTAGGGGCAGCGTTCGTTCGTATTAAAGTTAGAGGCTCTGTGCCCACTTGCCCACAGCTCCACTGCCTCACAATGTAATAGTATCAAGCAGTGGCGTAATTTGGCAGGGGGGGCACATCCGGCCCCCCCCCCCCCTTGAAAGAGAAATGTACATTGTTGAATGTATGATGGGTACCTCTACTGTCACTTGCGCCCCCCCCCCCCATTTTTTTTTAGAAGTGCTGACGTCAGAGAGTTTCTGAAGAACAGTACACCCCAAAAACGTGTTAATGCTTTTTTTTTTTTTTGCTTGTCAGAAAATAAAAAACCTGGATCCAAGACTGGTATCAAGGGAATCTGTTATAAGCCTATATGATTCTTTGGTTTTCTTTCTTTCTTCTTTTTTTTTTTCAAATGATTTTAGGGTACTTTCCAGAGGTGAAAAGGGATATCTAAAAGAGGGGAAAATGGCACAAGAAAGAAAAGGGGCGCTATTCAGAGGTATAGGGGCATCTATATTTGAAGGGAACACTCATCAGAAGGAGAATGTCAGAAAATTGTCAGAAAATAAAAATCCTTGATCCAAGACTGGTATCAAGGGAATCTGTTATAAGCCTATAATGATTCTTTGGCTCTTTTTAAAAAATTTTTTTACTGATTTTAGGGCACTTTCCATAGGTGAAAAGGGATATCTAAAAGAGGGGAAAATGGCACTAGAAAGAAAAGGGCGCTATTCAGAGGTATAGGGGCATCTATATTTGAAGGGAACACTCATCAGAAGGAGAATTGCACTATATAATATATTTGAAGTGAAATGATACTGTAATGGTATCAAGAGCATGAGAACCGTTATCGTAATTATATTGATCTTTTGAGAAATTTAAGACACTTACTGTAATAAAGGTGAAGGGGGCACTTATCAGAAGTGTTAAAGGGCAATTGTCGCAAGGACAAATGGCACTTACTAAGGAAAAAGTGGCACTTATCAGAAATCAAATGGGCCTGAATCAAATTTGAAAAAAGGGCACTTGCCCGAATGGAAAGGGACACTTACCTAAAAACAGAAGGTGCACTTTTCGCACGCTATTAAACAGAAGGAGAAATGGGCAGTGGCGTAACTACGGCGTAGAGGGTGGGGCACGTACCCTCCTCCCCCCAATCAAATGGACAGAGAGAGAGAGAAAGAGAAGAAGGAGAAAGGGAAAAGGAAGAGAAATGAATCATGAACAGTAATGAAGGAGAAAAAGACAATTTAACAGTCATTTCATTAACAATCATGTTAACAATTACTTACTTTCCTACTATCATTCCTATTCGTGGTGAAAAAAGTCCTTTCATAATTATAACGAGCTTTCCAAAAGGGGAATTTCATAACTGAATCGGACTACCCTCCACATTGCTTTTTATATGTCATAAATAAAACACGAATAATAAATATAAATAAATAAATAATAAATAATTGATCATTACTGTGTATCATGCTTAAAATAACACCTATACAATCCCATCCAGTTCATGTAACAGTGTTGTAGTGCCTTGATGCTCGGCCTTGGCCTTAAGGCGCCTTAAGGTCAGTTTTTTCAATGCCTTGGCCTTGGACTTGAATGCCTTTACCTTTGGCATGCCTTGGCCTTGCCTTGAGGGGCTCCAAGCCTATAAATCTCAAGGCATTTTCAAGGCATTTTCAAGGCATTTTCAAGGCATATGGAACTTTCCTATTTTTGCAAGTAAAATTTTAAAACATTTTGGTTGTTTGTGCAGGAGTCATGTACATTCTAGCTAATACAAGATCTAATCATAACAGACTTGGGAAATGAATTCATGTTACAAATATTTAGGTTAATACGACAAAATGATGATCATGATGATGATGATGATGATGATGATGATGACAGTTGTACCGTATGAAATACAGGTCAAGACTGGAACAATTGTACTTGCATTTCTTTTCTGTGAATATAAATATTAAGTTTGAACAAAGTATTTGCATTTTTTTTGTGAATTCGGTCAAAGGCTCGGTGCCCCCCCCCCCTTCGACAAAGTCTGCCGTGCATTTCGAACCGCTCCATTTCACACCACGCCACTTTCTGCCTGTTTTCTTTCAAGTCTTGCATATATTTTGAAACCTTGTTTACGAAAAATCGGTCATGTCACTGACCCACATGACCTTTTGTGACCTCATGTAAGCCTGAAAACGGAGAATTTCTGAGTTTTGTGTACAAAACTAAATACATATTCCCATTTTTCTCCTTTATCACCTAAGATTTCTTCTTTAAGCTTTAATTTTCATTTATTCTAACTGAATATTGCTTCAGATAACATTCTGATATAGTGGTCTCTGAAAATAAACAATAAAAATGTTAAAGCTGAAAAACAAAGAAGTATGAAATTCGAAAAACAATAGAATACATAAGAATTCTTATGTAATAATGTTTTAAGGTTTAGAAAGAACTTCTTGCATTAAAATTTTATTTGCAAGGTCTTTATTTACTTGATTATAATGCAAAATGTATGTTTCTGCATATAATTTGCATAAATTATAAGATTAGATTTAAAAAAATAATAATTTGCATAAAGATAATGATGGACATGTGCTCTTTACGTGATTTTCGAAGTCAGTGCAAAATTTAACGCCGATCGGTCATGTCGCGGCAGAGATCAGGGGGGGGGGGGGCCTCTTATCCCCTTCCCCAGTCGGAGAAGAGCTTCAAATAGCCCAGTACCAGTAAGGGTTAAAGGGTTCAAAATATTGGGAGAAAAAATGTAATTCTCGTTGCTTTGCTCCATAATATACATGTATTCCTTTAAAAAGTATTTTACGAGCTATTTATGTCCAGGAAGACAACAATACATATACAAACAGTAGGTCATGAAAAGGAGGGGGGGGGGGTATGAAAATGAATACATATTTTCCGTCAGGTCTTTTGAAAGGGGGAAAATGAAAAGGCAAAGTAAAGGAAAAGAAAAACCAAAGAAAAGAGTGAAAGGAAAAGGGAAGGAACGAAAAAGAAGGAAAAACTGGCCACTTTTTTTTGCTCGCTTCCTTCGCTTGCTCACAAAAACACTGGAAAGTTATTGTTCGGACAAAAGGAGTCCCCCTTCAGAATAGGTTGCAACTCTCTCCCCCCCCCCCCCCCCACCCCTTTAGGATTTTCAAAGTTCTGATATTCGGCCAACCACCACTTTATATTCGAATAGCGAGGTTCCAGGATAATTATGTAACTTCCGTATGTAACTTCTGTACATTTTACAACAATTTTTTTTTTATTTGATCGCTCGCTATGCGATCTCCAAAAAATTACAAACTGAAGAACTGATATTTGGGCAAAAGGGTCAGCCCGTCCCTTGTCAAAATTAGCCCCGTATAATCAAGATTTCTGCATCTGCGATATTCTTTTATTATTATATGAGGGGGGGGGGGAGCAGATTAGGTTGCAGCATTTTTGTCTGCAAATTAGGGTGTCACACCCTAAAATATGTCAGCAAATTTGGGTATCACATCCCCCATTCAAGATGTTCAGCGACGTCTCTGCCTGCCTTCTTTTTTGTATGTGAACCTCTTTTTTATGTTCCATGCCCCCCCCCCTCCTTTCTTTACCAATGCCTTGGCCTTGGCATTGGCCTTGAGGTTTCAAGCCTTGGCCTTAGCCTATAGGCCTTGAGGGCCAAAGCCTTGGCCTTGACCTTGGCCTTGCTAGTCAATGCCTTGGCCTTGAGGGTTTGGGCCTTGACTACAACACTGGTAACAAATACATAATACATCATTATGGCAACCCAAGTACATGTATATGTGAAATTGACTTCTAATTTAGAAGCACTTGCTGAAGGGAGTTCAAATGACCCGACATAGGCATTTTAAATCTGAATCACAAAGTGCTCTGCATTTTATTTTGTACAGAGAAATGTTGCTGAAAGGACATGATTTCCCTGGGTCCCCCCTTTTAGTATATATATATATATATATATATATATATATATATATATATATATATATACATATATATATATATATATATATATATATATTTTACTAAAATCATGAGAATGTAGTAACTAGCAGAGGCGGCACACCGGGGGGCACAGTGTCCCTAATTTTTCAAGTACCCTTAAAGTGTCCTTTTTTATCTATGAGAAGTGCCCCTTTTCATAGCTGATAAGTGCCTCTTTTTCTTCGTATACTGCTCTTTTTTTCTTTCTAATAAGTTCCCTTTTCACGTTCTGATAAGTGGCCATTTTGACCTCATACATGAGTGCCCCTTTTAAAAGCTGATAGCCCTTGCTTTCGTCTAATTAACCCTTTGCACTGTGCATTATGAAAATCCATAGATGCTGGATTATTTCAAAGGCTATATTTTTTGTACGTGATTTCTGTTGACGATCGTCGACAGAAGCGATAATCCGGAATTGACAGTGGTCGACAATAGCGGGCGGGGAACCGACATTTGCTCCGGCGACAATTGCCCCTGCGACATTTGCTCCGTCGACATTTGCTCCGATCAAGCGACAATTACTCCGCGACAACTGCTCCATCGATAAAAATGAATATATGCGACAATTGCTCCGCCGACATTTGCTCCGATCGAGCGACAGTTGCTCCGCGACAATTGCTCTGTTGATAAAAAATGAATATATGTGACAATTGCTTCTGCGACAATTGCTCCGTCGACATTTGATGCGATCGAGCGATAATTCCTCCGCGACAACTGCTCCGCTGACATCTGCTCAGTCGATGTAGTCAGATATCAAAATTCAACAATTTATTAAATGAAGCCTCCACAAAGTTACCGAATCCTTTTAGATTATGATCGTTTCTTCCAATTCTGTTTGCAGGTGTGCACCTATCTATTGAACCATTAACAAGCATAAAATAAAACACAAGGCGGAGGTATTTTCGTCTATTCTCTAAAGAATTCATACTTAATTTTCGTAATAATATATCATAATTAGTGCTCCAGTCTTTGCACAGCATTCTTACATTGATATTCATGATGAATCTTACGTATGTACATGTATTAATGCTTTGTAGCCAAACTATAAACTTTTGATATGATTAATTGATTTTTTTCAGACTTTCAAAGATGCTTTTTATTGAATACCACAATCTTGTGTCAGCACTGTGTAAACAACGAATAGAAAATTGTATGACTGAGATACTTGAAAAAAACATATATTTCTTTTTAAATCTTCCATCCCGTTTTCTCCCCCCCCCCCCCCAAAAAAAAAGAAGATATATATATATCTTATACTCTGGACTGCATCACTCTGTTATTTAAAAGTTCACTTCATCCTTTCTGCATTCAACCTTGTAGCCTATATGAACATTTTATAGTTTGTTTTGAAAGTTCATTTGTGTCTCCTTGTATGTTTTCCTTTTTTATTTTAAAATAAAGTACGTTACTTTTTTGTGACATCTGTCTGAATATGCTTGTCGTCCGGTTATTTGTAAAGCAAAAATTATAGAATATAGATTTAGACAGTGCGTCCCAGGAAAAAGGAAACCGAGACGGTCAGTTATTTTTCCGGTGGTATGAAACAGTTCATGAAATATCATATGCACCATAATAAAGTTCAGTTTTTTCTTCTTTCTTTTGATACCTCATACAATGCGAAAGGGTCACGCAGCGACGAGCAAGAAGAGTTTAAAATTCAATGTCAAAACCGAGTTGCGCAGAATAAATGGTCAAGAATTGTAAGGATGCAGCAATCTTGCCTTGGAACGCGATGGTTCAATTTGCATTTCTTTTTATGTTCTTTGTTATGTTTCTTTCACCAAATCTCTCAATGAGAGTGAATAGAAATTTAAACATGACTTCTTTCATGTGAGAACTCTTCGACAGCAGAGTCATCATAACAAACCACCCCGTCAAATGGCCTCCCAGCTCACCAGATCTCAGCCCGAATGACTTACTTTCTTTGGGGCTGTGTGACTGGATTGTGAGAGAGAGAGAGAGAGAGAGAGGGAGAGAGAGAGAGAAAGAGAAAGAAAGAGGGGGGGGGGGGAGAAAGAGAGAGAGAAAGAGATGGAGATAGGGGGAGGGGGTGGGGGAGACATGGTGGACATTTTTTTTTCTTTGCCACGTTAGAGGATTTATTTTTACCTTCAAAGTTTACAATTCAACAGAACATTAATCATACATAAATGACACAAAAAGGCCAAGTATAACTTTCTTCTTATTTTGGAAATTTCAAAGAGTGTGCACCATTACTCATCAAACCTTTCCCCACTACATGCAGTTTCTTTGACAAGGTAATTGCATGACCAGAAGTGAACTTTATTACTTTTAATCTAAAGTAACCTTTGCCCCCCCCCCCCCCCTCTCCCGCGCTTGTTTAGGAATTTCTATTTCTCATGACTAACATGACATCAGCATCCATTTAGTGCTATGGCTAATGCTGCGTTTACACTATGTTCCCGGCGGCCACTGCAGCCCCGTTTCAGGCCACCGTGGACAAAACGGGATGGACGTGAGAAAACGCGATGGGACGGGACGGGACGGGCAAACGTGACAGGCCGTGATTGCCGTGGATGCCAGGACCTAACACAACTTGAATTAGGAGGGGGGAAATGGCTAAAATATTACGGCACACTACGTTTTGGGCAAAAGGGGCTGCCGTGGCCGCCGGGAACATAATGTAAACGTAGCATTACATTATGTTCCCCGGCGGCCAGGGCAGCCTCGTTTGCCCGAAACGTAGTGTGCCGTGATATTTTGGCCATTCCCCCCCCCCCCCCCACCCTCCTAATTCAAGTTGTGTTAGGTCCTGGCATCCACGACAATCACGGAACGTCAAGTTTGCCTGTCCCGTTCCATCGCGTTGTCTCACGCTTATCCCGTTTTGTCCACGGTGGCCTGAAACGGCAGGGGCGTCGATCCGTTTTTCGGATGGGGGGGGGGGGGGCAAGATAGCCTAACGTAACGATGTTCATTTCGCACATGATTTTTTAACGCCTCTTAACTACCAGCTTCTCCACGCTGTGGGGAGAGGGGGAGGGGGCTGCGGAGCGTCTTTAAAAAATGGGGGCACCAGCAAAAAGGGCATTTGGGGGAAAGGGGGCAACTACAAGGGGTGAACATAAAGCAAAAAAAAAAAAAAAAAGGACCATTTTGTGACATTGGTATTACCCTGCATTCTAATTAACGTTATTTAGCATCATCTTCTTCATTTTCATTGTGGTTCTAAATGGACACTTTTTCCGCTTCTCCAATATGCAGTCGTGTGTGATCGTCTAATGATTCATATGCGAGCGAGCGAAGAAATTCAGACATTTTTTTTTACTGCTGAAGTCCTTTGCTTGTGCATTATTTACAGCGATGTAGTGAATTGAAAATGGCAACGGCAAATTAATTTGAGGGAATGTCGAATGATTTAGGATTACATCGATATCAAATCAACATACTTTATGCGATCTGCTTGATTTCAGTATAAGAGCGAGCAAGCGGAATGTGCATTCCTTAATTTGCTTGGGGGAGGAGGGGGGGGGGGGTTGTTGATAGGCATTGTGCCCCTCTTGCATCCGGCCCCACTGTCTTACAATGTAGTTGTAGTAATATGGGTAGCTGTTACTGAAGCCGCGCCGATTCTTTGAAGCTAGATGTGGCTCTCCTTGTAAGAAACAGTGGGAAATATAATTATGTAAAAGGGGGCATTTATCAGAAGAGGAAAGGGCACTTATCAGAGGTGAAAACGGGCACTTATAAGAGGTGAAAGGGGGCACTTATGAGAAGAGAAAACTTGCACATATTAGAGAATTAAGGAGGCAAATATCAGATATGGAAAGGGGGCACTGATCAGAAGGAGAGAAAAGGGCACTTATCAGAAGGGGAAGGGTGCTTGTTAGAAAGAAAAAGGTCGCTTTTAGTACATTTGGGTATTTGATAAAGTGGGGGCACTGTGCTCCCTTCCCCCCTCGGGAGCGCCGCCTCTGTCTCCACAGTTATACATGAAGCACGGAAAATACTAGTAAGAGAATTTGCGCGCGGAGCGCGCGGCGAAATTGAAGTCTGATCGTGTAATACCCATTGTATTTCATTGTTTGGAAGGTTTCATTTCCCGATTTTTGCATCATTTATCCTAATTTATTTATTTATTTATTTTTTTACATCTCAGGAATTATTGGGGGGGGGGGCGGTCAAAACGATATATTTGCCCCACCAATATTTTCTTGGGGGGCAACTGTTCCCCCCCCCCCCCCAGGATCGACGCCCCTGTGAAACGGGGCTGCCGTGGCCGCCGGGAACAAAGTATAAACGTAGCATAACTAAACTTGAATTAGGAAGGGAAAATGGCAAAAATCCCATAGCACACTACGTTTCTAGCAAACTGGGCTGCCGTGGACGCCGGGAACATAATGTAAACGTAGCATAATCATGTTTTAGAAATGAAAAACTTGTGAATCTAATTCTCTTCTTCTATACTCTGTAGTTTTTGAGCAGTTAAATTTTTATCACATTCATTTCTCCACACAGGGTTTACTACGTCTAAACTATATGCTGCATGTCATAGGCGCAGGAGGCGGGGGGAAAAAGTAGACCGAAAAAAAAGTGATACCTTTTTTTTTTTTTTAAATGTGTTTGTCAGAGAATTTTTAAGGAAAAGAAGACCCCGAAAATCTGATAACCCAGGTGCCTGGGTGAGTCCCCTTGAATGTTTGCCCCCACCCCCCCCCCCCCCCAATCCCAAACTGCTTCGGGCGCGTCTGCTGCATGTAATCATTGATACTTGGAAGCTTTTAAGTTGTTGATGTTGTTCTTATTTGTTTTTATTTGGCAATTAGTCAAAACTGACTATTTTTGCCACAAATATTATTTTTAAAATTCTAACAATTGTTTTTTCTTTGTAAAAATACATTGTATTTTTAAAAACTGTAGTTACGTAAAATAAGAAAAGGAAATCATATTGCTCATCGCAAAATCATTAAAAATACCATCCCGCCAAGCGGACACTTGGCACTTTTCCCACCTTTTCAAAGATGCCGTCTTACCAATCCTCGAATTATGTCTCTTGGATTTTCGACCAAAGAGATTTGGCCTAGGTCACTCAGGCATAGGGTGGGGGTGTCAGTGATCGAATGGCTATAGGGGTGATATGACCGGTATTTTTGTGTTGATTTGGTAAATTCAATTAACATTATGATAAGGCAAAAATGAGGCTACAGTAATGAAAAGTGCAACGATTAGTTATTTTCAAGTATGCTAATAGTCTATACTTAGATGTGGGTTAGCTTACATAATGCTTAGGTCATACTAAGTATGACCTAAGAATCATTATTACATTAACCTATACACAGGGGCGGGTACTAAAGATTACGTCCTGAAATACAATGGGGATCCTTTGTATCCGAAAGCGAGTAGGGTGGCAAGTTCTTTTCACACAATAGCGAGAGAGAGAGGAAGTCTATTGAAATCTTCGTATAAAGGCTATTTAGAGTTTAAAAGTTCCTCCTTAACACTTAAGCCATACTCAAAGAATGGAATTTTAATCTAGGGCGGAATCCATGGAAAGCTTATCATTGCAAAGTACTAAAAATTTTGATGAATATCAGTTTGGAACTGAATGTTCGACACATTTATATGCAGGGGCGTCGGGGTGAAAGACCTAAATTTGCCGGCAGCTGTTATGCTGCATTTTAATTCCAATAAAAACTCCTCCCAAGAAATTATTTTCTATTTTTTAAAAATATTCTTGCGCACAAGAAATTATTTTCAAGCAATATCGCAGATGTTGATATTTATTAGTTTAATGGAATGTTTAGGGGCCTCTTGCTAGATTATGAACCACCCTGTTTTTAAATTTTGCGAGCAAGCGAAGCGATCGAGGAAAAACGCGCTCATTTATAGTAGTATTATTGTCATCAGAATAAACTATAGGCCTATAAGATATTGAGAAAAATATGCATACATGAATATTCGGTCATCTCACTCGCCGAATTTGTTTGCTTTCCGAAACCATCCTGTATCTAAATATTATACGAGCGGAAGCAGCGAGCGAGGAAAGATATACACTCCTTTTCATTGTAGAAGTGTTATTTCGTCATCAAAATACACCACTATCTGCCGAATATGACTCAGTTTTGGCACCTCGCTTACCGTCCGAAACCCTTCTGTTTCTAGATCTTTCGAGCGAGAGTATCGAGCATGCAGGCGAAGAAAAAAAAAAGAATTTTGTATATACACTGAGAACAGGTTCTAGTGTAAAGTTACTCTATTCTCATGATTTAAGTAACGTACGTTTTATCGGCATCTTCCGTTCTCATAGTCGGTATGATAGGAATCGGCTATTGGTCACAGATGTTTATCTCCAGAAAATTAATCATTTTTAGGTCACCTTCCCGCTCGTTTCCTGACAGTTATATTACTAACGTTCAAAGAGTAGAGGAATAGTTTAAAGTTAGACAGAAACATAAGATAACCAGTTTTCTTTAAATAGAATAGTAATTATCAATATAACCAGCAGTGGTTAAGAAACTTAAAATGCGAGCGAGAGATGCAAGCGAGCGCTTCCAGTTTTTTTCTTCAATTTCTTTCCTTTTCTTTCCCTTTTCCCTCTCTCTTCTTTTTTCCTTTCTTTTTCCTCCTTTCTCTTTCTCTTTCTCCTTTCCCTTCTCTTCCCTCTTTCTTTTTCCTTCCCTTCCTTCTTTTGTGGACAGAGGTGGTGCATTTGCCGACGGAAATTTTTAATGGGGGTGTCACACCCCCACACCCCCCGCTGGCGACGCCCCTGTTTATATATAAATGCGATTGATAATGTGTCTTGTTTGCGATTTTGCCTTGCAATTATTTATGTGTGCCGTCGGTCATGTCGTTTTGTTAAATTCATCTAGCTTCTAAGTAATATTCTCATGTTAACGAAAATGCATCGATATGCAATAACTATAACATGAAAATTATACGTCAATCGTTACTGCTCTTGATTTGTGTGAATTGTTTTCTTATCATTTAAATGGTCACTACTTTTAAATATACATGAGTAACATAAAGACTGAGAGGAGAACATTTAAGGAAATGCAAACAGTAAACCACTGGGAAGATGTTTGTTTTTAACAAAAAGTTCCACCGAAAGAGAAAGAGAGAGAGAGAGAAAAAAAAAAGTGAGAGAGAGGGAGGGGGAGAGCTCTGTCCACTAATACTGGAGGAAGCAAAGTACACTGAGTAGTGGAGATTAATTAAAATCAAAGATTTTAATTCTGAAGAAGACCAAAAGAGAAAGTAAAGAGAGAGGGGGGGGGGGGAGGCAGGGGAATTAAAAGGGGGCACTAGTGACTAACAGACGAGAAAGCAAAATAGCGTCTTTTACTAACAGCTTGAATATCGGGCCCGTCGCTCCAATTAGAAATGTTTTATCTAAACCCTGTGGAAACGCGTTTTCAAAGCCTTCTGAAATGAAAGAGATGGGGGAAAAGAGAAAGAGAGAGAGAGAGAGAGGGGGGGGGGGGAGATAAAGAGAGTAAGATATTGAAAGGTGGTATGGGAGATGGTTGAATTTCAAAGAACTCTATTAAAGATCAGTGATCATTCACGGGAATTAGTTCCACGTGCAGTGCAAATAAGTTGGACTAAATTTGAATTGTTCATGTTGTTTGCATATAATGATACGCAGAGGATAGGCATTCGCACTGAAACCATCCTTGTTTTAACATGTTAAAATATGTTGTGTTCTTGTTTATTGAGCTTCATTGATATGAAATAATATTCTGTTCTTTTTTGTAAACATAGAGTACATAACAGGGGCGTCGATCCATTTTTAGGATGGGGGGGGGGGGGAGCAAGACAGCCTAACGTAACGATGTTCATTTCGCACATAATTTTTGAACGCCTCTTAACTACCAGCTTCTCCACACCGGGGGGGGGGGGGGGGCGGAGAGTCTTTAAAAATGGGGGGGGGGCAGAAATAAAGGGCATTTCGGGGGGAAAGGGGGCAAATACAAGGGGTGAATATAAAGCGAAAAAAGGACCATTTTGTGACATTGGTATTACCCTGCGTTATAGACCCAATTTAGCATCATCTTCTTCATTTTCATTGTGGTTCTCAATGAACACTTCTTCCGCTTCTCCAATTAGCAGTTGCGTGTGATCATCTAATAATTCATGTGCGAGCGAGCGAAACGAGTGAGCAAAAATTTTCAGACTTTTTCTTTTTTCTAGTGCTGAAGTCCTTTGCTTGTGCTTTAATTACAGCGATGTAATAAGCCAGTTCGTAGATACAATCTGAGCATGAGCAGATAAAGGTCATTTGTACCCAAATTGTAAAACCCACTGAGACGGGTGCTGGATACATGCTCATGATAGTCATGTAATCATTATTTATGTATTTATCAGAGGGACATTCTTTGATACACAGCTGGAAGTATTCTTCTACAGTGGGCTGACAAAAGGTATTCATGAATCACCTTCACCCTTTTGGGCAGTGACTATTCTAAAAGGCACAAAGTAGGATGTCTCTATGTGCAAAAGATATGTGGATTTTGGGGGGTCATTTGTACCCAAGCTAACTCCGAACTGGTCTATTAAAATGGTAACGGAAAATTAATTTGGGGGAATGTCGAATGATTTAGGATTACATCAATAACAAATCAACACACTTTATGCGATCTGCTTAATTTCAGTATAGGAGCGAGCAAGCGGAATGTGCAGTCCTTTGCGAGGGGAGGGGGGGGGGGGTGATAGGCATTCTGCCCCTCTTGCCCCCGGCCCCACTGCCTTACAATGTAGTTGTAGTATTATGGGTACATGAAGCCACGCCGATTCTTTGAAGCTAGATGTGGTTCTCTTAGGAAGAAACAGTGGGAAATATAATTATGTAAAAGGATGCATTTATCAGAAGAGGGAAAAAGGCACTTATAAGAGGTGAAAGGGGGCACTTATGAGAAGAGAAAACTTTGACATATTAAAGAATTGGGGAGGCAAATATCAGATATGAAAAGGGGGCACTGATCAGGAGGAGATAAAAGGGCACTTATCAAAAGGGGAAAGGGTACTTATTAGAAAGGAAAAAAGGGCGCTTTTTATTACATTTGGGTACTTAAAAAACGCATCAGTCTCCACAGTTTTTCATGAAGCAGGGAAAATACTAGTAAGAGAATTTGCGCGCAGAGCGCGCGGCGAAATTGAAGAATAATCGTGTAATATATTACAAAGGGTATACCCTTTGTATTTCCTTGTTTGGAAGGGAAGGTTTCATTTCCCGATTTTTGCATCATTTAAGGCCCGGTCACACCGCCCGAACTTTGTTGGAGCGTTCCTTGAACGGTAGGGAGAGGGGGCCGAATTTCGACAACGCTCGTCACCGCGCACAAAATGGGAAAAAATCGAAAACACGGGCGTTGCCTTAGCGGTGCACCGCTGAAGCCGGCGTTGCTTTAGCGTTGGTTTAACGGTAGCGAGCGGTAGCGAGCGTTGGTTTAGCTCCGACACCTCCATACCAACGCCAAACCAAAGTTCATCACCGCAATGGATCGCTGCTTCAACGCCCGACACCGTTCCAGCAATCCCGTGTCCGCTCGTAAAACGCTTACAACCGCTCCACCAAAGTTTGTGCAACGTTTAATCACCGCCCGGGCAAAGCTGGCGAAGCAGCGGTGGTCCAGCGTTCAAGATTTCTGCGTTGGCCTAGCGGACCCAAGCGTCCACGAACTTGCGTCTAGCGGTGCCAAACTTTGACTGGGCGTTGTTGGAGCGGTGGTAAACTTTGCCGGAGCGGAAAATTGCCCGCTCCTCACCGCTCGCAATATTTTGTGCAGCTCAAAACTTTCGGAGCGGTAGGAGGGACCATCAGCGGTGGCCGAGCGTATACGGCGTTGCCTTAACGGGGGCCAACTTCTGTTAAACGATGGTGAACGGTTACCGGCGGTGATGAATTTTTTTCACCGCTCCAGGAACGCTCCAGCAAAGTTCTGGCGGTGTGGCCGGGCCTTAACCTTTTTTTTTTTTTTTTACATCTCCGGAATTATTGGGAGGGGGGAGGCAAAGCGATATGTTTGCCCCCCATATTTTGGGGGGGGGGGGCAACTGCCCCCTGCCCCCCCCCCCCCCACAGGATCGACACTCCTGGTACATAAAGTTACATAATATAAGTAAACAAATCGCAGTAGAATAGCAAAAGCATGAATTTGCCTGCAGACATGAATGCGCCAACTGACAACCTATATCATTCCCTATTGACATCACAAAAGAACTTTGCTTTTATTTGCCTCTACAATTCTATTATCCTCTACGCTACGTAGAGGATATACAATCGCACTGGAACCATCTAAGTCTGTATAAAGGAACATGCATCAACCGATATTGACATCACAATAGAACTTTGCTTTTATTTGTGCCTCTGCACCTTGTCTTCCTAATTAAAGAGGAAATATGGAAAAAAAATCATTGCCCGTTGCTCTTAAGTGGAACCATTTTTTTTTTTCTCCAAATTCATAATGTGCGAAATTGGAACACCTTCTCATCATCTTATCTTTTACTGATAACACGTTCTATCATCTTCTCCGTCTTACTTTCCCATTTCGTCACTTTGTTCCCTCTTATTATTATAATCATCCCTTAATAAATTTGCCTATATTTGTTTGATTCTCCTTTTTAAAATCTTTAATTCCATTGTTACTTATGTACATGTATACCTTTACTATGTCGGTCTCACCAAGTGTTGCCTGTATTTTTAATGTGCGTCCCACGTTCATAATCCATAATCGTTAATGTTGGCGGAAGAATTCATGCCTCATGTTGATCTGTTTTGTGCTGAAAACTGCAATACATCCCCCTTCTATTCCCCTCGAATCTGATGTACACATTTGAAGCAGTTGTGTACGTAATGTTTAAGATAAGGAAAATCGAAAGGATAGAGAACTTTGCTCGCATTTTGTACTCGTGATCTATCACTGTCTATTAAAGAGGCAATTGATTTTCAGTCATGGTGTAAAATGATATTTGAGCGCTCTCATTCTTTCCTTGTCAGTTTAGAAGAATATCAACGATAAATATCTTCCTGAAAAGGATTGTTCTTCAAATGCTCCTGAATTCGAAATGTGACAAAATGATGATGATGCTGATGATGATAATAGAAATAATAACAACACTTATACTAATACAAATGATAATGATGATAATGAAAGTAATGATATGATATGATGATGATGATGATGATGATAATGGTGATGATGATGATAATAATAATAATAATAATAATAATAATAATAATAATAATAATAATAATAATAATAATAATAATAATAATAATAATAATAATAATAATAATAATAATAATAATAATAATAAGGGCGATAATGATAATGATAATCATACTACTATATACTACTGCTATTACTACTATTGCTACTACTGACTACTAAAAACAACAATAATAATAAAGATAATAATGACGATACCAATGATAACAATGATAATCTGAAATGCTTGCAGCAAACACTCATGTCCCTTCTGTTTGTAGTCCCATAAACCCATTTTTGTGTGTAGTGCATGTGACTTTCAACAAGGCCAAGTATAACTTTTTTCTTATTTTGGCTATTTCAAAGAGTGTGCACCAGTTCTCATGTTATGCTAAGTATATTAAACCTTTCGCTACTACATGCAGTTTCTTTGAAAACGTAATTGCATGACCAGAAGTGAACTTTATTACTTTTTTTTTCTAAATTAAGCTCTGCCCCCTCCCCCTTCTATCGCGCTCGTTTAGGAATTTCTAATACTCATGACTAACATGGCATCGGCATCCATTTAGTGCTATGCCTAATCATGTTTAAAAAATGAAAAACTTATGAATCCATTCTTTACTCTTTACTCTGTAGTTTTTTTTTTTTTTTAATCCAGCTAAACTTGTATCATATTCATTTCTCCACACAGGGTTTACTACGTCTAAACTATATGTTGCCTGTAAAATTGATACCTGGAAGCTTTTAAGAATCATTATTACATTAACCTATGCACAGGGGCGGGTTAAAGATTACGTCCTGAAATACAATAGGGATCCTTTGTATCCGAAAGTGAGTAGGGTGGCGAGTTCTTTTCAGACCCAGTATTCACTGTCAGACACAAAAGCGAGAGACAGGAAGTCTATTGAAATCTTCGTATAAAAGCTATTTATTTATATAAAAGCTCCTCCTTGACACTTAGCCATACAAAAAAGAATAGAATTTTAATCCAGGGCGGAATCCTTGCCAGCGTTCCATGGAAAGCTTATCATTGCAAAGAACTAAATATTTTGATTAATATCAAATTAGAATTGAATGTTCACATTTATATACAGGGCGTCGGTGTGTTAGACCTATATCTGCCGACAGCAGCTGTTATGCTGCATTTTAAGACTAATACCACCCCCCATACACACAAGAAAGAATTATTTTCAAACAATATCGCAGATGTTGATATTTATTAGTTTAACGTAGGAGCCTCTTGCTAGATTACGGATTATGAACCACCCTGTTTTTAAATTTTGCTAGCGAGCGAACCGAGCTGGGCAAAAATAACCGCTTCTCGTTATATTAAAAAGTGTTATTTTGTCATCAAAATACATAGGATAAGATATCTAAACGATATATTTGGTTTCTTCCCTAGTCCAATTGTTTGCTGTCCCAAACAACTCTGCTTCTAAATATTACGAGCGAGCAAAGCAAGCCTGCACAAACGCGCTCTTTTAACGATAGAAGTATTATTTCGTTATTAGAATACTGTTATAGGCCGATAAGATATTTAGAAACATATGTATAATTATATTCGGTCATCTCACTCGCCGAATTTGTTTGCTATCCTAAACCATCCTGTATCTAAATATTATACGAGCGAAAGCAGGGAGCGAGGAAAAATACACATTCGTTTTTATGGTAGAAGCGTTATTTCGTCATCAAAATACACTATAAGCCTTTAAGAGATCTCCATGATAATTTGATCACCATCTGCCGAATATGACTCTGTTTGGGCACCTCGCTTACCGTCCGAAACCCTTCTGTTTCCAGATCTGTTGAGCGAGCGTAGCGACCGGGCGAGAGAGAGAGAGAAAAAAAGAATTTTGTATATACACTGAGAACAGGTTCTAGTGTATAGTTACTCTATTCTCATGATTTTAGTAACGCACGTTTTATCGGCATCTTCCGTTCTCATAGTGGGTATGATAGGAATATGCTATTGGTCACAGGTTGTTATCTCCAAAAAAAAATCTTTTTAAAGTCAACTTCCCGCCCGATTCCTTGCAGTTATAGTACTAACAATCTATTAGAAAAAGAATAGTATAACATTATAGGCACATATGATGGAAAACAATTTCTTCCAAAAGAAGAGTAATTTCCAATATAATCGGCAATGGTTAAGATATTAAAAATGTGAGCGAGAGAAGTGAGCGAGCGCTTCTATGTTTTTTTTTTTCTTCCTTCTTGCTTCTTTTTCTTTCCCTTTCTTTCATTTCTCTTCTTTTTCTCTTCTTTTTTCCTCCTTTCTCTTCCTTTTCTTTTTTCCCTTCCCTTCCTTCTTTCTTTTTCCTTTCCTTCCTTCTTTTGCGGACAAGGTGGCGTATTTGCCGACGAAAAATTTCACTGGGGTGTCACACCCCCACCCCCCCCCCCCCTCGCTAGCGACGCCCCTGTTTATATATAAATGCGATTGATAATGTGTCTTATTTGCGATTCTGCCTTGCAATTATTTATGTGTGCTCTCGGTCATGTCGATTCGTTAAATTCATCTTAGCTTCTAAGTACGATTTCAAAGAACTCTATGAGATCAGTGTTCATTCACGGGAATTAGTTCCACATGATCAACAGCAAATTATAAAGAGAAAAAAAAGTTCTGAGAGGTGTTTAAACATAGTTTCGGCATGAGAGACTGAAAAGACCTTTTATTCTATAATATTATTGTTACATGATTCTTTTAGTCATGTAATTACTTTTGTAAAAAAAAAAATCACTCACTGTATTTGTTATTGTTTGAAGTTTTTAAATTTGAGTTTGAATTTGTATTTATTTGAAAGCAGAAATAAAACCAACCAAACCAACAAATACCATGCGAGCGAGCGTAGCGAGCAAGCCTTGACGAAATTCAAGCAGAGTTGCTCTAAATCGCTATGAATTAGGGGCAAAAATTATGGAGAAAGGACGACAATGGCACTTATCAAAAAAGAGAATGAGCAGGAGTATGTCATATTAAAAAAAGCAATTATCAGAGAATGAAACGTGGTATTTGTCGCACATGAATATTGCCACTTATGAGAATGGGAAGGAGGTTTTTTTGTGTTTTTTTTGTAAAGGAGGAGGGGCTCTTATCAGAAGGAATTGTACTTCTTAGGAAGAAAAAGAGCTCATTTCAAAATGATTTAAGAAAACCTATCAGAGGTGTAAAGGGGCACTCATCAGAGATGTCATTAAACAGAAGGCGGAAGGGGCACTTGTCGAATTAGAACGGGCACCTCTCAGATTTGAATAGAGGATATGGCCACTGGTAAAGATGCACTTATCAGAAGGAAAGGGGGGTCATTCTTATTTCTGAAAAGTGAGAATGGAAAAAAAAGTCAGTTACTTCTACACTTTGTTTATAATATCCATGCTTCATTAGGCCTATAGAGTATGCATTAACTGCATTAAAGAGGCGGGGATGTATTGCCAGTTTATACCAACCGGAAACATGTTATAAATAGACATGGGTGAGAGATCTTGATACATAAATCGGAATTATTGGGACATTCAAATTATATCTTTAGCATTTTATCTGCATTTTACAGGAATTCTTACTACAATAACAGTCTTTTATATTAATTTCGTCAATTCTATCAAATGCTAGAAATTATTTCTTCCTTGAAAATTAGAGGTCATTTTTTTTTATGCGTCTACTCAAAAAGAGAGTGTGTGTGTGGGGGGGGGGCTGCAGCCCCCCCCCCCCATCCCTCCAGGTTTCGCGGCCCGCGGCCCATGTTAGAGGCTTTATGTCTAATGTGTGTCCCATATCCATAATCGTTACTGTTCAGTGTTGTCCGGAAAAGTTATTTATTATGCTGGACGGTTTTGTACTGTTAGTTACCCATACCCCCACCCCTGCCGAATCTTTTTACGATATATTTGAACTAGCTGTGTACATGCGTTTTTGAAACAGATGTTTACGATCATAGTTTACGATGATGAAAATCAAAAGGATAGAGTGAGAACTTTGGTCGTATTGTACTCGTGATCTATCACTCTCTATTTAAGAGAAAGTTGATTTCTGGTCATGGTGAAAAATAATATTTGAGCATTCTCATTCGCCCCTCGTCAGTTTAGAAGAATATCTAAGGTAAATGTCTTCCTAAAACATGAAAAGGGGATTGTTCTTCAAATGTCCCTGAATTCGGAATATGAAAAATAAATGATGATGATAATGATAATGATAACAGTAATCTATAACTTGGGAATCTATAATTCACTACTTCTATACTCTGTAGTCTTTGATCAGCTAAATTTTTATCATATTCATTTCTCCACACAGGAATTGCTACGTCTAAACTATATGTTGCATGTTATCATTGATACTTGGAAGCTTTTAAGAATAATTATTACATTAACCTATACATAGGGGCGGGTACTGAAATTACGTCCTGAAATACAATGGGGATCCTTTGTATCCGAAAGCTAGTAGGGTGGCGAGTTCTTTTCAGTATTCACTGTCAGACACAATAGCGAGAGACAGGAAGTCTATTGAAATCTTCGTATAAAAGCTATTTAGAGTTTAAAAGCTTCTCCTTAACACTTAAGCCATACTAAAAGAATAGAATTTTAATCTAGGCCGCAATCCTAGCCAGCGTTCCATGGCATGGATGGCTTCTTATTTCAAAGTACTAACTATTTTGATGAATAGCAAATTAGAATTGAATGTTCACATTTTAAATGTGAACATTCAATGCAAACAAATTTAGGTCTTACACACCGACGCGTCGGTGTGTAAGACTTAAATTTGCCGACAGCAGCTGTTAAGCTGCATTTTAACACTAATACCCCCTCCCCCCCCCCCCCCATACAAACAAGAAATTATTTTCAAACATTATCGCAGATGTTGATCTTTACTAGTTTAACGAAATGTTTTGGGGCCTTTTGCTAGATTATGAACCACCCAGTTTAGAAATATATCAAAGATAAATGTCTTCATAAAAACATGAAAAGGGATTGTTCTTCAAATGTCCCTAAATTCGAAATATGACAAAATGCTAATGATAATAATAATGATAATAATAATTATAATAATGATAATAGTAATGACGATGATAATAATAATATTAATAATAATAATATTAAATAATAATAATAATAACAATAATGATGATGATAATAATAAATAATAATAACAATATATAATAATAATAATAAATAATAATAATAATAATAATAATAATAATAATAGTAATGATGATTATAATAATAATGATAACAATATCAATGATAATGATGATGATAATAATGATACAATGATAATGATAATATGAATGATAAAAATAGAAATTCAAAATGATTACACTAAACATTCACCCCACCCCCTTCTGTTTGCAGTCCCATAAACTCATTTTTTTGTGTAGTGCATGTTACTTTCAGCAAGGCCAAGTATAACTTTCTTCTTATTTTGGTTATTTCAAAGAGTGTGCACCAGTTCTCATGCTACGTATGAAACCTTTCCCCACTACATGCAGTTTCTTTGACAACGTAATCGCAAGACCAGAACTGAACTTTATCATTTTTTTTTTCTAAAGTAAGATCTGCCCCCTCCCCCCGCTCGTTTAGGGATTTCTAATTTTCATAACTAAACATCACATCAGCCTCCATTTAGTGCTATGCCTAATCATGTTTTAGAAATAAACAACTTGGGAATCTATAATTCACTACTTCTATACTCTGTAGTCTTTGATCAGCTAAATTTGTATCACATTCATTTCTCCACACAGGGTTTACTACGTCTAAACTATATGTTGCATGTTATCATTGGTACTTGGAAGCTTTTAAGAATAATTATTACATTAACCTATACATAGGGGCGGGTACTGAAATTACGTCCTGAAATACAATGGGGATCCTTTGTATCCGAAAGCGAGTAGGGTGGCGAGTTCTTTTCAGTATTCACTGTCAGACACAATAGCGAGAGACAGGAAGTCTATTGAAATCTTCGTATAAAAGCTATTTAGAGTTTAAAAGCTTCTCCTTAACACTTAAGCCATATACTAAAAGAATAGAATTTTAAATTTTAATATTTTTAAATATATAACCTCCAGTTCATGGTAGAAGCGTTGTTTCGTCATCAAAATACACTATAAGCCTCTAAGAGATCTCCATGATAATATTCGCTCACTATCTGCCGAATATGACTCTGTTTGGCACCTCGCTTGCAGTCCAAAACCCTTCTATTTCTAGATTTTATGAGCTAGCGGGCGAGCAAAAAAAAAAAAAAAAAAAGGTATAAACACTGAGAACAGGTTCTAGTGTATAGCTACTCTATTCTCGTGATTTAAGTAACGTACGTTTTATCGGCATCTTCCGTTCTCATAGTGGGTATGATAGGGATAGGCTATTGGTCACAGGTCGTTATTTCCAGATAATTAAACTTTCTTAGGTCAACTTCCAGCTCGATTCCTTGCAGTTACATTACTCTTTCTTTAAGTCCGTAATTTTGTAAGCGCTTTGGTACTTTCTGTTTTTAGCGCTCCTGAACATTCATTATTATTATTATTATCATTATTACTATCATTCTATGAGTAGAAGAATAGTATAACATAAGACAGACACGTAAGATGTAAACCAGTTTTCTTTCAAAAGAATAGTACTTATCAATATCACCGGCAATGGTTAAGGTACTTGAAATGCGAGCGAGAAAAACGAGCGAGCGCTTCCAGTTTTTTCTTTTCCTTTCTTTTTCTTTTCATTCTTTTCTTATTTCTTTTCTTTCCCTTTCTCTTTATTTTTTTCTTTTCCTTTTCCTCCTTTCTCTCTCCTTTTCTCTTTCCCTTCTCTTCCCTCTTTCTTTTTCCTTTCCTTCCTTCTTTTACCGACAGAGGTGGCACATTTGCCAACGGAATTTTTAATGGGGGTGTCACACCCCCTACACCCCGCACTAGCGACGCCCCTGTTTATATATAATTGCGAATGATAATGTGTCTTATTTGCGATTCTGCCTTGCAATTATTTATGTATGCCCTCGGTCATGTCGGTTTGTTAAATTCATCTTAGCTTCTATGTACTATTCTAACATTAACGAACATGCATCGATATGCAATAGCTATATCATGAAAATTATAAATCAGTTGTTACTGCTTTTGATTTTTTTTTTTTACCTCTTCTTCGTTGTTTGTTTGTGTGTATTGTTTTCTTATCATTTTAAATGGGCGCATAAAGACTGAGAGGAGAACATTTAAGAAAATGCAAACATGTAAGCCACTGGGAAGATGTTGGTTTTCAACAAAAAGTTTCGCAGAAAGAGAGAGAGAGAGGGGCGGGGGCGGGGGAGGGAGCTATCAACTAATAGGGGAGGAAGCAAAGTAGCGGCAATTAACAATTCCACACTGAGTGATGGAGATTAATTAAAATCAATGATAACAATTCTGAAGGAGAGCGAAAGAGAAAGTAGAGAGAGAGAGAGAGAGAGGGGGGGGGGTGGAGGGAGGGGGAATAAAAAAAAGGGGGCACTAGTAGTTACTAATAGAGGAGAAAGCAAAATAGCGTCTTTTATTGACAGCTCGAATATTGAACCCGTCGCTCTGATTAGAAATGTTTTATCGAAACCCATTTCCCGGCTACTCTATGGAAACGCGTTATTAAAGCCTTCTGAAATGAAAGAGATTGGGGAAGAGAGAGAGAGAGAGAGAGAGTAAGATATTGAAAGGGGGATGGGAGAGGGTTGAAATTTCAAATAACTCTAAGATCGGTGATCATTTACGGGAATTAGTTCCACATGTTGTGCAAAATATGTGGACCAAAATTCGAAATGTTTGCATAGGAACGATACGCAGAGAATATACAATCGCACTGAAACCATCCTTCTACATGTTATAAGTCTGTATAAGGGAATATGTTGTATTCTATTTTTATTGAGCTTCAATGATATAAATCAATATTCTGTTCTTTTTTGTAAACACAGAGTACATAAAGTTACATAATATTTAAACAAAAACAAAAACAAAAACAAAAACAAAACAAATCACTGTAGACTAGCAAAAGTATGAATTTGCATGCAGGCATGAATGCACCAACCGACAACCGACATCATTCCCTGTTGACATCACAATAGGACTTTGCTTTTATTTGCCTCTGCAATTCTGTATTATCCTCTACGCTACGTAGAGGATATACAATCTCACTGGAACCACCTAAGTCTGTATAAAGGAACATGCATCAACCGATATTATTCCCTGTTGACAGGGGCATCGCTGGACCTTTTCCAGTGGGGGGGGGGGGGGGGGGGGGGGTTGTAGAGGCCACTGATACCGACAAAAATTGCCACCGATTACCGACGATCAAAAACAACAACAAAAAAAAAAAAAAACGGTATTTAAATAAAGTTTCACCACCCCTCCCCTTCCCATAGACGTAAAGGCATAGTTTCCCAAAGGGCTGACGCTCTTTTTTTTTTTACTGCAAGCAAGAGAGCGAGCAAAAATTTTGACACTTTTTGTAGTGAAAATGTACACAATATTCGGCTATAAAACTACCTTTAATATTCAGACATTTTAAGCATCTTGCTGCCCGATTATGAAGTGATAGTTATATATTGCGAGCGAGCGAAGCGAGGAAGCAAAAATTTTGACACTTTTTTGTAGTGAAAATGTAAGAAAATACATATTCGTCTATAAAACTAACTCAGTATGAGGACATTTGAGCATCTTGCTACCCGATTATAGGGTGGTAGTTATTAATTGTGAGCTAGCGAAGCAAGCGAGCAAACATTTTGATACTTATTGTTGTAAAAATGTACAGAAATTACATATTCGGCTATAAAACTGCCGACATATGAGGACAAAGTATGAGCATCTTGCTACCCGATTATAAGGTGGTAGTTATTGCGAGCGACCGAAGCGAGCGAGCAAAAAAACTGACACTTTGTTGTTAAAATGTACAGAAATTACATTCGCCTATATAACTACCCAAATATGAGGATATTTGAGCATCTTGCTCCCCGATTACGTGATGGTATTATATTGCGAGCGAGCAAAAGTTTTGCCCCTTTTTTGTTGTGAAAAATTACAAAAATTATGCACGGCACGGTACGATATAGACGTCGGTACAGAGAGCCTTGCCTGACCCGACACGGTCCATCGTCAAAAATGTTGACACTTTTTTGTAGTGAAAATGTACAGAAATTATGCACGGCACAATACGGTAGAGACGTCGGTACAGAGAGAGAGCCCTGCCTGACCGGACACGATCCATAATTTTAAAAAATGACACTTTTTTGTAGTGAAAATGTACAGAAATCATGCACGGCACTGTACGCTACAGACGTCGCACAGTGGGCCACGGGGAAACTAAAGTGCACCAAAAGTCATTTTGGGCAATTCGTTTTTTTTTTTAATTTTTGGTCATGCCCTCTTGAATGACAATACTTTGAAGAATGTTTCAGTAAAATATTTAACTCCGGTATGTACATTAAGGGTGTATATTTCCTACTTCAAGCTGCAAAATTCAACATATTGCGAGTTTCAGTGTAAATTGTGACCAATTAAATAAATAAGTTATTTCAACATGTAGTTTTTAAGTTATCGATCTATAACTGCTCCCACATATTCCTGAGAGTTCATTTCACTTTATGAATGGGGTAAAAATGGAAAGAAACGCAATCTTCGTGAGTATGATAGGGTAATTATCGTAGAAAATAGACTGATTATTCGTGTTTTTTTTATAAATCCATATGAAAAGTTTAGATTTCCACGGATTTCCAATTCAATTTTATTACCACCATTTTTCCTGATGTCTCATGCAGCTTTAAGTTGACAGATTTGGCTGCCACCTTCTGCCACTTTTTATGTTAGAGCCGATTTTCCTTGCACATTTGTTACCCGGAAAAATATGTTTATTTTGGACAGCGCAGACGCTGCAGAGGATTCTCTGTCTTCATGTGGCGCCACATGGCGCGCATGAATTTTTTTTTTTTTTTTTTTTTTTTTTTTTACACGGCAATGTCCCATATAAACATGATTAACACTCATAAGAAGTAAGCAAGATAATAAATTATAGGGCTTTGGAGAAAGTATGATTTGTATTATAATTTGTCCAACACCAAAACCAAGCTCTCAAAATGTTATCTCTTTTTTTTTTTTTAACAGACCCAACATTCTGAGTAATTCTCAATGGCTTCAGTGAATATTTCAAGGCGAAGGCTTTTCGAAATAATTCACTCTTCTGACAGTAGGCCTCTAAACAGTAGGGCAAAAGGACTCAAAATAGTATGGACCTTATCAGTCAGTATTATGATTTTGATAACTTGATAGTACCTACAGAATATACTTCTCAGTGATACAAGTACGTTTCCTTTTCGCAAAATTATCAAGGCTACAGAGGGCGGGCGCTTTTTCATTTTTTTGTTAAACTTCGTTTAATAAATCATTTTTTAGTTAGCTGAATATTATTATTTTATCAGTTTATGCATTATTAAAGTTAAATTTCAAGTAATGACATCATACATTACAATAAATTGTAAATTTCTCATTATTACAAATATTTTCCAGTACGGCGCTCCCCCCCCCCCCCTCTTAAGTCATACGTACCGTATGCTTGGGCTTTAAGTTATCACCATTTTCACTTATTGATATAGAAGCATAGAGATTGCATTATCAATTTTCTGAAGTATGAAAATCAATGTAATGCCAGAAATATATTATTTTTCATTGGATTTTGACAGCCAATCAGAAATCGGTATTCTAATGACGTCAGAGTTATTTGAAAATATTATCATTGGATTCTATGGGTCTGAATGCCTTTAAACCCATAACTTAAGTTATAAATTTAAGTAAAACTCAGTGAATATGAATTTTGGCGCACTTTGGAGCCATTCTGGCCCACTGTACAGGCAGAGAGCCCTGCCTGACCCGACACAATCCATAATAAAAAATTAAAAAAATTGACACTTTTTGTAGTGAAAATGTACAGAAATTAGGTACCGATGTCGGTACAGAGAGCCCCGCCTGACCCAACTCTACGTCTCCACTGTACCGACAAGCACAACCTCAGTCAGAACATCTCTTCTTCTCTCCGAGACCTTTTCTTCTCTTTACCATTGTTCATTGTCAAATTTTTATTTTGCCTTTTACTTCCTTTTCGTCTTTTCCCTTTTTTCTTTTTTTTTCTCTTTTCCTCTCTTTCCTCTTCCTTTTCTCCTTTTTCTTTTTTTTCTTCTCTCGTTTTCTTTTTTTCTCTTTCTTCCTTCTCATCTTTTTCCTTTTTTTTCCTTTTCTCTTCTTTCCCCTCCCTACTTATTTTTTCCCCCCTCTTCTCATTTTTCCCGACGACAGCGCAGTTTTACCGACGATATCCATAGCGGTGGGGGAGGGGGGTGTCACACCCCCACATCCCCCTTTACCGACGGCCCTGCCTGTTAACATCACAATAGGACTTTGAATCTATTTGTGCCTCTGCAGTTTTCACCAAAACACCTTTGTTTTCCCAATTAAAGAGGAAATATGAAAAAAAAAAAAATCATTGCCCGTTGCCCTTAGTGGAACCATTTCTTTTACAAATATACAATGTGCGAAATTGGAACACATTCTCATCATCTTATCTTTTACTGATTGCAAGTTCTATCATCTGCTCCGTCTTACTTTCCCATTTCGTCACTTTGTTCTCTATTATTATTATAATCATCACTTTATGAATATGCCTATGTATTTCTTTGATTCTCCTTTTAAGATTTTTTAATTCCATTGTTACTTATGTGTATCTTTACTATATCGGTCTCGCTAAGTGTTGTGTCCTATGTTCATAATCCATAATCGCTACTGTTGGCGGAAGAATTCATGCATGTTGATCTGTTTTGTGATGAAAACTGCAATAAAACACCCCCCCCCCCCCCCTCGAATCTGATATCTGAAATATCACGTATGAGTTCAGAACCCTCTTTCACCAGAAGCGTATACAACGCAACCACATGTGCTGGTCCCTTAAAGGTAGCGTAGACACATGATGTTACACACACTTTGAAAATAATGTCATTTTCCATGGCAACAATAAGAAGAAAGCGGAAAATTGTGATGTGTAGAACATGCTTTGGATAAAATATCACGTAAGTAATGAAAGTTCAGAACTCCCGTTCACTAGAAGCGTATACAACGCAACCAATTGTGCCGGTCCTTCAAATGCACTGTAGACACGTGAAGCTACACACACTTCAAAAATAATGTCATTTCCATGGCAACAATGAGAAGAAAGCAGAATATTGTGATGTGCAGAATATAACTTTGGAAATAATATCGCGTATTTAATGAAAGTTCAGAACTCCCGTTCAGTAAACGTATACAACGCAACCAATTTTGTCGGTCCTTCAAATGCACGGTAGACACGTGAAGCTACACATACTTTAAAAATAATTTCATTTTTATGGCAAACATGAGAAGAAAGCAGAAAATTGTTATGTGCAGAATATAACTTTGGAAATAATATCACGCATATGTAATGAAAGTTCAGAACTCCGGTTTAGTAAAAACGTATACAACACAACCAATTGTGTCGGTCCTTCAAATGCACTGTAGACACGTGAAGCCAAACACACTTAAAAAATAATGTCATTTCCATGGCAACAATGAGAAGAGAGTGGAAATTGTGATGTGCAGAAGATGTATTTAAATAAAATATCACGTAAGTAATGAAAGTTCAGAACTCCCGTTCACTAGAAGCGTATACAACGCAACCAATTGTGCCGGTCCTTCAAATGCACTGTAGACACGTGAAGCTACACACACTTCAAAAATAATGTCATTTCCATGGCAACAATGAGAAGAAAGCAGAATATTGTGATGTGCAGAATATAACTTTGGAAATAATATCGCGTATTTAATGAAAGTTCAGAACTCCCGTTCAGTAAACGTATACAACGCAACCAATTTTGTCGGTCCTTCAAATGCACGGTAGACACGTGAAGCTACACATACTTTAAAAATAATTTCATTTTTATGGCAAACATGAGAAGAAAGCAGAAAATTGTTATGTGCAGAATATAACTTTGGAAATAATATCACGCATATGTAATGAAAGTTCAGAACTCCGGTTTAGTAAAAACGTATACAACACAACCAATTGTGTCGGTCCTTCAAATGCACTGTAGACACGTGAAGCCAAACACACTTAAAAATAATGTCATTTCCATGGCAACAATGAGAAGAGAGTGGGAAATTGTGATGTGCAGAAGATGTATTTAAATAAAATATCACGTAAGTAATGAAAGTTCAGAACTCCCGTTCACTAGAAGCGTATACAACGCAACCAATTGTGCCGGTCCTTCAAATGCACTGTAGACACGTGAAGCTACACACACTTCAAAAATAATGTCATTTCCATGGCAACAATGAGAAGAAAGCAGAATATTGTGATGTGCAGAATATAACTTTGGAAATAATATCGCGTATTTAATGAAAGTTCAGAACTCCCGTTCAGTAAACGTATACAACGCAACCAATTTGTCGGTCCTTCAAATGCACGGTAGACACGTGAAGCTACACATACTTTAAAAATAATTTCATTTTTATGGCAAACATGAGAAGAAAGCAGAAAATTGTTATGTGCAGAATATAACTTTGGAAATAATATCACGCATATGTAATGAAAGTTCAGAACTCCGGTTTAGTAAAAACGTATACAACACAACCAATTGTGTCGGTCCTTCAAATGCACTGTAGACACGTGAAGCCAAACACACTTAAAAAATAATGTCATTTCCATGGCAACAATGAGAAAGAGTGGGAAATTGTGATGTGCAGAAGATGTATTTAAATAAAATATCACGTAAGTAATGAAAGTTCAGAACTCCCGTTCACTAGAAGCGTATACAACGCAACCATTGTGCCGGTCCTTCAAATGCACTGTAGACACGTGAAGCTACACACACTTCAAAAATAATGTCATTTCCATGGCAACAATGAGAAGAAAGCAGAATATTGTGATGTGCAGAATATAACTTTGGAAATAATATCGCGTATTTAATGAAAGTTCAGAACTCCCTTTCAGTAAACGTATACAACGCAACCAATTTTGTCGGTCCTTCAAATGCACGGTAGACACGTGAAGCTACACAAACTTTAAAAAATAATTTCATTTTTATGGCAAACATGAGAAGAAAGCAGAAATTGTTATGTGCAGAAAATAACTTTGGAAATAATATCACTATATGTAATGAAAGTTCAGAACTCCGGTTAGTAAAAACGTATACAACACAACCAATTGTGTCGGTCCTTCAAATGCACTGTAGACACGTGAAGCCAAACAAACTTAAAATAAATGTCATTTCCATGGCAACAATGAGAAGAGAGTGGGAAATTGTGATGTGCAAAGATGTATTAAATAAAATAATCACGTAAGTAATGAAAGTTCAGAACTTCCCGTTCAACTAGAAGCGTATACAACGCAACCAATTTGTGCCGGTCCTTCAAATGCACTGTAGACACGTGAAGCTACACACACTTCAAAAATAATGTCATTTCCATGGCAACAATGAGAAGAAAGCAGAATATTGTGATGTGCAGAATATAACTTTGGAAATAATATCGCGTATTTAATGAAAGTTCAGACCTCCCGTTCAGTAAACGTATACAACGCAACCAATTTTGTCGGTCTTCAAATGCACGGTAGACACGTGAAGCTACACATACTTTAAAAATAATTTCATTTTATGGCAAACATGAGAAGAAAGCAGAAAATTGTTATGTGCAGAATATAACTTTGGAATATATCACGCATAAGTAATGAAAGTTCAGAACTCCGGTTTAGTAAAAACGTATACAACACAACCAATTGTGTCGGTCCTTCAAATGCACTGTAACACGTGAAGCCAAACACACTTAAAAAATAATGTCATTTCCATGGCAACAATGAGAAGAGAGTGGGAAATTGTGATGTGCAGAAAGATGTATTTAAATAAAATATCACGAAGTAATGAAAGTTCAGAACTCCCGTTCACTAAAGCGTATACAACGCAACCAATTGT